>OU342740.1:68528362-69003769 GCA_910589775.1 Avena eriantha
GATAATCCGGCCTGGAGCTTTCTGGAGTAGTTGCTTGATCTTCAACAATTGATGGAGATGGTGTAGAAGTTACTCTCGTGGTTGGAACTTGTTGAGTATGTGTTGATGAGGGCTCTTCATGAGTAGAGCATTGTCCTTCCCGATCTGCCACAAGGGGTTTCTCAACGGGGCGGAAAAATCCCACGCCCATTCTTCTTATGGCATCTTGGGGTATTTCGACATCTACATCACAAACATCAACTTTCCCCGCATAGGAGCCGTCAATTTCTTCGAACACCACACTACAAGATTCTACAACAGTTCCAGAGAGCTTATTGTAGACCCTATAAGTGTGGGATTCGGCACCATAACCAACAAAAATACCTTCTAGAGCCTTAGATTCAAACTTAGATAAACGAACTCCCTTGATGAGAAAGAAACACTTACACCTGAATACCCGAAAGTATGAGATGTTTGGCTTGTTACCGGTAAGTATTTCATATGGAGTCTTGTCCAAGATTTTACGGAGGTATAACTGGTTGGATGAATGACAAGCGATTGAGATTTCTTCAGCCTAGAAATTATATGGAGACTTGAATTCGGCTAGCATTGACCTTGCCATGTCCATTAAAGTCCGATTTTTCCTCTCGGCTACCCATTTTGTTGAGGGGTGTACATAGCGGAATATTGATGTCTTATCCCCTCTTCACTTAGGAACTCATTCAAGGTGTAGTTCTTGAACTCGGAGCCATTATCACTCCTTATAGCCAGAATAGGGACATTGTGTTGACGTTGAACCTCGTTGGCGAAGTCGATGACCGTTTGTTGAGTTTCACTCTTCAACTTGAAGAAATAAACCCAAGTGTATCTTGAGTAATCATCAATGATCACAAGACAGTACTTCTTCCCACTGAGGCTTGCATGAGATGGAGGTCCAAAGAGGTCAACATGAAGGAGCTCTAAGATCCTTTTTGACGAGATAATAGTCTTCCTTCGATGAGGAGAGTCATGCATTTTCCATTCAACACAAGCCCTGCAAATACGATCTTTGGCAAAGGAGACATTTTATTTTAGTCCAAGGATGTGGCCACCCTTGTGGAGCCTTTGAAAAGTTCTCATATTGACGTGGGCTAGTCGGCGATGCCATAACCAACCGGCGTCGGCCTTTCCGAAAAGACACATCGGGCCTGTAGTGGTTTTCCCCGAAAAGGCCACCACGTATAGGTTATTTTCGACATATCCCACGAAAGCGACTTTTAGAGACTTGCTCCATAAGAGTACCACCAAATCAGCATCAATAAAAACTGCAAAGCCCATCTTACCAAGGGCGTGAACTGAAAGTAAGTTGTAACTGAGGGTCTCAACAAGCATGGCGTCCACGAGAGAGATATCGTGAGCCACCACGACTTTGCCGAGACCAAATACATCAGATTTTGACTTGTCACCATAGGAGACGGTTATATGATCATGATTTGGCCGCATCTCTGTGATGATCTCCTTGCTTCCGATCATGTGACTCGTGCATCCGCTATCGAGTACCCATTTAGACCCACCGGAAGCATAGCCCTGCAAGAAAGTTACTGCTTGGTTTTAGGTACCTATTTTTCAATGGGTCCTCTCATGTTAGTGACAAGGGTCTTGGGGACCCAAATAGACCAAGGAATGTAACAATCATAAGGACCTATATAACTAGCATAAACAACACCATAATGATCACAATATAACTCAAAGTTAGGATTGTTAGCCCCTGCAAAACCATCATAATTAGACTTGTCATTGGTGGTGGTGCTAGTCTTTAGTTGAGCAGTCTTGCTCTTCTTCTTCTTCTTCTTCTTCTTCTTCTTCTTCTTATTCTTCTTCTTGTTTTTCTTGTTCTTTGTCTTGGGAATATAACCAAGAACTTCTTTTCCATTGTTTTTCTTTTGCTTGCTCAGTATCTCATCTAAAACTTCTTTTCCTTTGTGTTGAAAACCTCTTGCAAGTTCTTCATTTCCATAAGATGATGTGGAGGTGCTTGGCACATCATACATCTTCAATTGAGTTTGGAGCTGGTCATGACACTCATTTAGAGTAGAATGATCATTCTCCAATGCCTTGTGAGCACTATCAAGTTTATCAAACTTCTCCGAGAGTCTAGCATGAGCAGTCCCAAATTCAATCTTTTCTTACTTTAGTTTCTTTACCTTGCCAAGAGAACTTTCACGTTCTTTGCTGAGCTGAGCCACAACTTCTTCATGTGACTCCTCAATGGATTTGAGTCTCTCTTCCAAAGATACTCGAGCTTCCTCTTCTTCTTCTAAGGCATTCTTCAAAGAAGCTATCTCCAAGGCATCTTCTCTTTCAATTCTGCCCTTTTCTTCAAGAAGATCTTCGGCTTGAGCAAGTTGACTCATAAGAGCATCAAAATGAAGTTTGTGCTCACCTTGCAGGTTAGTGAAAAATTTGTCCAAAGCAATAACTTCTTCTTTCATTTTAACACTAGTATGATCATTCATATCCATATTTATGTTAGTCTTAGGAAATGAAGAGCTAGAACTTGATACCTCGGACCCTCTTGCCATAAGGCAAGTGGCCTTGTTGTTGATGACGTTCTTGTTTGGCGAGTCAAAGAGCCTCTTGCCACCACATAGACTCCATCATCTCTCTTCGACTCGCCAAATGAGAACGTCATCAACAACAACGCCACTTGCCTTATGGCAGGAGGGTCCGAGGTATCAACGTCTAGCTCTTCATTTCCTAAGACTAACATAAACATGGATATGGATGATCATACTAGTCTTAAAATGAAAGAAGAGGTTATTGCTTTGGACAACTTTTTCACTAACTTGCAAGGTGAGCACAAACTTCATTTTGATGCTCTTATGAGTCAACTTGCCCAAGCCGAAGATCTTCTTGAAGAAAAGGGCAGAATTGAAAGAGAAGATGCCTTGGAGATAGCTTCTTTGAAGAATGCCTTGGAAGAAGAAGAGGAAGCTCGAGTATCTTTGGAAGAGAGACTCAAATCCATTGAGGAGTCACATGAAGAAGTTGTGGCTCAGCTCATCAAAGAACGTGAAAGTTCTCTTGGCAAGGTAAAGAAACTAAAGAAAGAAAAGATTGAATTTGGGACTGCTCATGCTAGACTCTCAGAGAAGTTTGATAAACTTGGCATTGCTCACAAGGCATTGGAGAGTGAACACTCTACTCTAAATGAGTCTCATGATCAGCTCCAAACTCAATTGAAAATGTATGATGTGCCAAGTACCTCCACATCATCTTATAGAAAATAAGAACTTGCAAGAGGTTCTCAACACAAAGGTAAAGAAGTTTTAGATGAGATACTAAGCAAGCAAAGGAGAAATAGTGGAAAAGAAGGTCTTGGTTATATTCCCAAGACAAAGAACAAGAAAAATAAGAAGAAGAAGAAGAAGAAGAAGAAGAAGAAGAGCAAGACTGCTCAACCAAAGACTAGCACCACCACCAATGACAAGTCTAATTATGATGGTTTTGCAGGGGCTAATAATCCTAACTTTGAGTTATATTGCGATCATTATGGTGGTGTTTATGCTAGTTATGTAGGTCCTTATGATTGTTACATTCCTTGGTATATTTGGGTCCCCAAGACCCTTGTCACTAACATGAGAGGACCCATTAAAAAATGGGTACCTAAAACCAAGAAGTAACTTTCTTGCAGGGCTATGCTTCCGGTGGGTCTAAATGGGTACTCGATAGTGGATGCACGAGTCACATGACCGGAAGCAAGGAGATCATCACGGAGATGCGGACAAATCATGATCATATAACCGTCTCTTATGGTGACAAGTCAAAATCTTAGGTATTTGGTCTTAGCAAAGTTGTGGTGGCTCACGATATCTCTCTCGTGGACGTCATGCTTGTTGAGACCCTCGGGTACAATTTACTTTCAGTTCGCGCCCTTGGTAAGATGGGCTTTGCAGTTTTTATTGATGCTGATTTGGTGGTACTCTTATGGAGCAAGTCTCTAAAAGTCTCTTTCGTGGGATATGTCGAAAATAACTTGTACATGCTGGCCACATCCTTGGACTAAAATAAAATATCTCCTTTGCCAAAGATCGTGTTTGCAGGGCTTGTGTTGAAGGGAAAATGCATGACTCTCCTGATCGAAGAAAGGCTATTATCTCGTCAAAAAGGATCTTAGAGCTCCTTCATGTGGACCTCTTCAGACCTCCATCTCATGCAAGCCTCGGTGGGAAGAAGTACTGTCTTGTGATCGTTGATGATTACTCAAGATACACTTGGGTTTATTTCTTCAAGTTGAAGAGTGAAACTCAACAAACGGTCATCGACTTCGCCAACGAGATTCAACGTGAACACAACGTCCCTATTCTGGCTATAAGAAGTGATAACGACTCTGAGTTCAAGAACTACACCTTAAATGAGTTCCTAAGTGAAGAGGGGATAAGACATCAATATTCCACTATGTACACCCCTCAACAAAATGGTGTAGCCGAGAGGAAGTATCAGACTCTAATGGATATGGCAAGGTTAATGCTAGCCGAATTCAACTCTCCATATAACTTCTGGGTTGAAGCAATCTCTACCTCTTGTCATTCATCCAACCGGTTATACCTCGGTAAAATCTTGGACAAGACTCCATATGAAATACTTACCGGTAACAAGCCAAAGATCTCATAATTTCGGGTATTCGGGTGTAAGTGTTTCTTTCTCATCAAGGGAGTTCGTTTATCTAAGTTTGAATCTAAGGCTCTAGAAGGTATTTTTGTTGGTTATGGTGCTGAATCCCACACTTATAGAGTCTACAATAAGCTCTCTGGAACTGTTGTAGAATCTTATAGTGTGGTGTTCGAAGAATATGACGGCTCCCGTGCGGGGCAAGTTGATGTTTGTGATGGAGATGTTGAAATATCCCAAGATGCCATAAGAAGAATGGGCATGGGATTTTTCCGCCCCATTGAGGAACCCCTTGTGGCGGATCGGGAAGGACAATTCTCTACTCATGAAGAGACCTCATCAACACATACTCAACATGTTCCAACCATGGGAGTAACTTCTACACCGTCTCCATCAATTGCTGAAGATCAAGCAACTGCTCTAGAAAGCTCCATGCCAGATTATCCGGTTGACACCGGATTATCCGGCCACCTCTCTCCAGACGACCAAACAGCTCCAGGTATTGAAGAAATCACTGCAAGCTCCAGGCCGGATTTTCCGGCTGACCCCGGATTATCCGGCCCCTCGCCAGTTCAAGAAAGTCCCAGGCAGCCTGATGAAGTTGCAACAAGTTGTCCCAGGACGGATTATCCGGCCTCACCATCTGCCGGATTATCCGGCCCTGAATCACCAGATGTTCAGCAGCCTCCTGTTACGGCTGCTGACACACCTCAAGGGCATGCCTCGTCACCTCCTACTACTGATAATCAGAATTCTAATCAAGGTCAAGCAAATGATTCCAACGAATACTCAAGTGATGAAACTATTCCACCAAGAGACAACAAGCTTATTGAACTTCGTCGCAAGACTTGTGCTGATCGGAACCTTGAGTTAAGGGGTCATACTCTTGATAAAGTTGTTGGTGATCTTCGACGAAGGGTTTCCACAAGAAGGGAATTGGCAAGTTTTGGTGAGAATCAAGCTCACATCTCAATGCTGGAACCCAAGAAAGTATTTGAAGCTCTTGAAGACCCAAACTGGGTTGTTGCTATGCATGAAGAATTGAATAACTTTGAGCGCAACAAGGTCTAGAAACTTGTGGAGAAGCCCAAGCAGTGCTGCAATGTTATCGGCACTAAATGGATATTTAGAAACAAGCAAGATGAGCATGGCATTGTTGTGACGAACAAGGCGAGATTAGTGGCACAAGGCTATTCCCGACTTCGGCGAAACCTATGCTCATGTGGCTCGTCTTGAGTCCATCCGTATCCTTCTTGCTTATGTTGCTCATAATAACTTTAAATTGCAGCAAATGGACGTTAAGAGCACTTTTCTTAATGGTCCTCTACATGAGTTGGTATATGTTAAGCAACCCCCGGGATTTGAGGATCCTAACTTCTCGAACCATGTCTACAAACTCGATAAGGCACTCTATGGCCTTAAAAAATCCCTACGTGCGTAGTATGAGCACCTTAAAGAGTTGTTGCTAGATCGTGGCTTCGAAGTTGGGCAAATTGATCCCACTCGTTTAACTAAGAAGGTTAAGGGGAGCTCTTCGTATGCCAACTATATGTAGGCGGCATCATCTTTGGTTCTACTAATAAAGCTTTTAATGATGAATTTTCAAAGCTTATGACTGATAGGTTTGAGATGTGTATGATGGGGGAATTACGGTTCTTTCTTGGATTCGACATCGAGCAACTTAGAGAAGGAACCTTCATCAATCAAGCTAAATACATCCAAGACATGCTCTAGAGATTCAAGATGACGGATCTTAATGGTGTCCTGTGGCGCCCCGCTAAAACCACTACTAGAAAATCGCTTGGTATTTCTGTTTTGTGCATCTCATGACTGCATGCTCATGTCATCCTGCCACATTGCATTTGAACATCGTCATCATCATGCATATGCTTGTCTAAAACTATTTCCTAAAAGCCTATATTTGTTTTCTAAATATCCCCTGTCTTTATTTCAAATTAAAACCCCGGTCTCTTCCGGATCTTTTATCTGTCCAAAAAATTATTTATAAAAGTCTTTTAAAATTAAAAGGAATAAATAACAAACAAAATGTTTTTGTACCAGGGGAGGTAGCCCGGACCGTAGTCCAGGCCACCTACCACCCTGTCTGGCCCAGCCAGTTTGACCAAACCCTAAACCTAGATCTAAACCCTAACCTACCACCTAGCCGTCGGCCGACACAACCCGACCCGCCTCTCACATCGCACGTAGTGTAGTGCATCGACGCGACTCGTCATGCCCCATCCCGCACTCACCTTGCCTGCCTAGCCCCACCCTGCTGGCACGCAACGCGTCCACCCCGCGTGCGTGACACGCACCCACACCCTAGCACGCTCGCAAGCAACGCGACGCGCACCCCGCATTTCCCTGCACCAACACGCCCTCTATCCCTAGCCCCAACCACGTCGCTCCCTCACCCTGACCTAGCCCCACCTCCACGCTACCGACACACCGAGCCCACAAAATGTGACCGACACGGCCGCTTCTGCACGTCCCTCTTCTCGTCCCCGATCCCCGCGTGGGCCCGTCCCCATCAGCTCCCCGCGGTCAGGCGTCCGCCCGCGATTCCCCACCAACCCCCGCTCGCTCGCTCCCTCGCCCCTGTCCGGCCGCCTCTCTTCGATCCGGCGACCGCCGCTGTGCTGCTCGAGCCCGAGCTCGTCGAAGATCCGCCATGGGAGCATGGCTGCGACACCCGTGTCCCAGGCCTCCTCTCCCTCTGCCCAGGCCTCCTCTCTGCCTCGCCGTCGGGACCAGACCCGCTCTGTTCCGCCGCTGGCGGCCGAGCTCGCTGTTCCCCGCCGCCAAGGCGAGCGCCTCTGTGTCCCCGAGCGCCGCCGTGGGATCCGCCCTCGTAGCTCATCTGAGCTTCGCCGCCACTCCCGCCCTCGCCTCTGCATCGACACCGCCGGTCCGTCTCCTCCTACGGCCGTCCTCTGCCCCGACCATATCTACGCCCTGCTCGTCCTACCTCGCGCCATATCCCTCTTCAGCGGGCCCCGCCGTCACGCCCTCTGCATCCGCCGCCAGGTACCAGCACCGCATCCTCGACCCGACGACGGCTTCCTCCGAACCAGCACGTGAACCCCGGTGCCAAGCCCTGCAGCGAGCGGCCCCTCCGTCTTCGGCCGCCAGCGAGCCCACCGACCTTGCCATCTCCCTACTTCCCCGCTCCACCGCTGCAGCGGTGCTCTCCATGACCAAGCCGCTGCATCGCGCCGTCCTCTGCATCGAGCCGTCCGACACCTGCCCCGGTCGTCCCCGCACCTCGCCACCGTGTTCCTCTGGCTGACAAGCTTCGTCTTCCCGGTCGTCGCCCCAGTGCCTCCTCCAACCTGTTCCCAACACCATGGTCATCCTCGTTCGAGACCCTGTCGTTGTGGTATCCCCTTCAGTCTTGCGATGGGCTCCCGATGATGTAATTTGGGGGGGGGGGGGTGGATGCCATGGAGTTTGTGCTACATCGATGATATTGTTGCATGTGAAGTGATGTGCCCAGGGACGGAACAACCTGACAACTAGCTAACACTGTGTAGATGGTAGCGAGGTGTTAATTGGTTCGACAAGATCTTCGACACGAATTCCAATACTCTGACAAGGGACACTAAGAGTGAGACCAAAGACCGATCTCGCCGAACCAAACCCCCGACGCGTCAAGTTCTCATTCCCGAATTCAAGGACCCCGATCCTGGATCCGAAGACCAAACCCCGGTGAACATCAAGATCTTCGATCCGAGAAGTGTGACCTCTAACCAAGACCCCTATTTTATAAATGTCATCTATACAATTTGTTGCATATTAAATTATCATACTCACATACATATTTTGTGGGTGTTTGAGGGTATTTCGACGATTCGCCTAAATTAAATATGGAGACCATATGCTGTGATCCTAGTCTTATATTGTCTCCATTTAAATTTGCGTAGCGAACCGATGCTATGTTTGCCTTGTTAAATCAACATTTAAATTACGGGGTAGCTAAACAACATGAACCATCTAATTAATTATCAGGGCCCCGGTTCCACTTATTATTGCCTAATTGCACCGCATCTTTGCCATGACATGCATCATACATGCATCATGCTTGGTCTTCTGCCATAGTATTAAATATTGCATCTAGTGTTTCTTCTAGTGTTTGCTTCTTCGCGGATTAGGCCGATGAGTTGATGCGAGTATCGACAAGTTCTCTGGATATGAACCTTCGGCAGTGTTTCCCAGGCGAGCAATCTCCCTCTTTCTACCTATTTTGCATTTATAGTCTTTACTTCCTCCTGGTGATCTATTGCTATCCGTATTGCGATGCTTTAGTTTTCGTGCACCAATTATATTCCTTGCAGCCCCTATATTGCCTTGGACACATCCTATTGCCTGTTGTTTGATATATAGTCGGCCTTGCGAGTCGTAGTTGCTTGCTCAGGTGCTGCTTCGCGTCCTTGTTGTTCCACCGTTATTGGAAGGTTGGCACATGCTTAATGGTGGAGATGCTTAATGGTGGAGATGATCATGGCTTTAATTACAACTTAATATTGAATTGCTAGATATAACTAATGTAGAGGCATCAGTGGGCAATAGATGTTATTTGGTTCTTCCACGCTCACTTGTGTCCCGTAGGTCCCCGAGTACTTAATACCTATTCCTTGACTATCGCACTATCCGCATATGGGACCATGAATCCCCTTAGCCAGAACTTGATTCATTTCTTATTTCTTGGGGCCACAAACTCGTTTGGGGCTTTATTACTATCCTGTACTTATGCCATGCTTTACTGCTTTAATTACTATTGTGCGTGGAGCACCTGTACTGTTTAGGATCGTGACACGTTTTCGCTGTATCGACAAGCCCAGTCACACTTTCGGGTTCCTAGTCGTTTACAGCCGTCCACACAAACCTTGAGTCTGTCTTGGAGTCGGCTAACTTTGTTGCGGGTAGCTTAATGGGGTGGCCCCCTAAAATAATTTATGAATCCTATGATTGCTTTGTCGTGAAAGCCTCGTTGGGTTTTGAGTTGTTTTTTCCAAGGTCGATCGTGTGTGTGTTGCTATTTGTGCACCCATGCAGGGTAAATGTTTCTGAAAGCCATGTCCGCGGTTATGGACGACTTGGAGCACAGTATCTCGATCATAGACAAGCATAACTAAAGTAGTGCTATAAATTTGACTTAAGGTGTGACTAGTAATCAACTTCACTACAATGGAATTGATATAAAAGTGCCAACAACTGGTGGAACTGGGGTGTATCGTGTCATGTTATACCTGCCTAGTAAGTATCGCAACTCCAATGGAATGAAATAAAAGTTCCCACCACTGCTGGGTTTGGGATGTCACATGCTAATTGTATCTGACTAGTAAGTACTGCAACTACAACTGAATGGTTAACTAAAACTACCCACTACTTGTGCTATCAGGATGACTCATGCTATGTATATCTGACTAGTAAGTGCTTCAACTATAATCGAATGAATAAAACTGCCAACTGTGTGAGTTCCTCGGTTTGACTTCCTCGTTTGGTCTCGAGGGGGAATACCAGGATGGGTATGTTTGGTGTTACTATCAGGTTGGATCCGGATAGGTCTTTCTTATCCCTCTCTAATAGCCAATAGTTGTATTGAGTCTCTATAGGTTGTTTAGTCCATGCTTTGCTGCCACTTCAGTCCACCATACCGATGTAGGCGAGAGCCGCCGAATTCTAGCCTCGCCGTGTACTAGCCTCAGTACTGACGCTCCTCTTTTTCCTTTGCCCTTTGCCGACACCCCCTTTTGTTTTAGCAGGTTTGCGATCGACGTCTTTAGCAGGGTTACCCTTCCGGCTTGGCCTGGGCAGGGTTATGGATGCCATTGGTTATTCTTCAAGGCTCTTATCCCCATTTGCATCTTGTCCGTACTCGGATGTTGTATCGTTTTCAAGGTGATTTGGATCTTTGTAGTGTATATCTATATTCTTGACTCTTGGAGTCGTGCTGTATATATATCTGTTCTGTGGGTCCCATGGAGGACTGTTGTGTAATGGTATTACTTTGTTTTCCACCCACACGAAAGTGCCTGGTGGGCGTCCTTGAATCGTTTCTATGCGGGTTTGGCGGGAAGCGCTAAAATCTGCATAGGGCCGATTCGAGGGTGTTACATGTCGCCACTCCGATGCAAACAAAATGTCACGTTGAGCTTAACACCCACGATAAAGATGTGGACAAAAAGGTATACCTGTCCATGATCGGCTCTCTTCTTTACCTCTGTGCATCTAGACCCGATATTGTGTTGAGTGTGGGGGTGTGTGCAAGGTATCAAGCTGCTCCTAAAGAAAGTCACTTAGTGGCCGTCAAGAGGATCTTTCAATATTTGGTTCATTCCCCTAACTTTGGTCTATGGTATCCCAAGGGCTCCAATTTCTCTCTATGTGGTTATACTGATTCAGATTGGGCTAGTGGTAAGGATGATTGGAAATCCACTTCTGGCGCTTGTCAGTTCTTGGGAAGATCTCTAGTGTGTTGGTCCTCTAAGATGCATAATTGTATCTCTCTCTCCACCGCTGAAGCTCAATATGTTGCTGCTACTAGTGCCTGCACTCAGTTATTATGGATGAGGCAAACTTTAAAGGAATACGGTGTCAATTGTGACAAAGTGCCTCTTTTATGCGATAATGAAAGTGCAATCAAAATTGCGTACAATCCGGTACAACACACAAGGACAAAGCATATTGAGATTCAGAATCATTTTATTCGGGACCATGTTGCTCGAGGCGATATTGATCTATCCTTTGTGAGCACGAAGAACCAACTTGCTAATATTTTCACGAAGCCACTTGATGAAGCAAGGTTTTGCTACTTGAGGAATGAGCTAAATATCATTGATTCAAGGATCTTGTCTTGATTACCCATGCACTCACTCGTACATCTCAATCTTATTTGGTCTAGATGTGGGCATGGAAATAGGGGGAGTGCGGTCCTAATTTATTGGGCTAACCCTCCCCCCATAATGCCAAAAGCAAGTCAAATCATTTCTCTTAATATCATTTTGTGATATGTGAACTTATTGATGAGTATTGGTCATGAACCCAAGATATATCTTCATGGTTTCATACCATACACTCCAACAAGGTGGCTTCGGCCAGCGCCCTCTTCCATGAGAAGAGTTGGATTTATTTGGATCTTCTTGATCATTTTTAGCTCCTCTCTTGTTTTTATGGGAATCACACTCAACTTTGGATTTTAGTTGCTTTAATTCTTACAAATTTGAGTGTGTAGTACCATCTCAGTTTGGCTCTCTTAATCCTAAGCCTTTCCCTACCCCTAAGCCATCTATTATTGCACACAAGTCCCTTGTACACCTAGTGGGGGTGTTGTTTGGGGATGGGCGGGCCTGATTCTGTGTGTAACAGAAGTTCAAATTTTAGGCCAGATAATCCGGCCCTAGCGGATTTCGTTCTTTAGGGCAGGGGTCGGGGGGAAGGGCTCATAACGAGCAGCTATTCTCCCCCAACCCTCTCCCTCTCCCTAGGCGCCGCCTGCCGTCCCCCACCCTCCCCGGAGCCTCTCCGGCCATCGGATTTTCTGGGCCTCCCCAGATCTTCTTCTCCGCGCTTCCGGGTACCTTCTCCTCTGCGTTCTTCCCCCAATGAGTGAGGGTAACTCCCTCTCTCCCCATCTTTGGCTAGATGTGTTTTTTGTTGGGTGGAACGTTGTCTAGAAGAATGTTGTTTCGTGTAGAAATCATAGTCTTGTAGTTTCTAGGCCTGATCTACTCCTTTACACTCAGTCTAGGTGTTGATGAAAATTTCTGCCAGGGCTGGATTATCCGCCCCTGGCCAGGCCAGATAATCCGGCATGACAGAATAAAATCTGGTTCAGTTGCCTTGTTGTGTGCATTATAGTAGGCTTGGGCTATGAACTTTTGCCTACCTTTTCTACGCTCTCTCTTGGAGTTGTGTGTATGCTTATCCCCTTGCTATCGCCCTTGTTCACTTCACAGGTGGTTCCAGTGCTCCCAAGACCTAATAGCGCAGTCCTCGCGGTAAATACTTCTGGGATGACAGTGAGGGTAACTTAGTGGACGAGTCTGAGCTGAGGAGAAGAAAGAACAAGGACAAGCGCATGGCTGAACAGGCAAAGAGATAGGAGGGGTGTGTCCAAGAGGAAGGGAAAAGAGCCCAAGATCAACTCCAAGACTATGGACCCTGTCACTTTTTCCTCTATTCGTCACCGTGATCTGTTTGCTGAGCTTCCCCGTGATTCTGAGCTGGGTGATTCTCACTTTTGGATTGCTGACCATAAAATAATATATGAACATGTGTATGCCAGGCTGAACATTAGACCTATGCACCCGCTTATTCTTGCTGAGGCTTTGGAGAAGCCCCACCTTGTCGATGCCATGTATGTGGCCGAGCGGATGGGGCTGCACCATCTCATGTCTCTCCAGTGCTCCTATGATTCTGAAGTTGTGAAGCATTTCTTTTCCACGTTGGTTATCTATGGTGATGAGTTTCGCACTATGAAGTGGATGACTCGTGACAGGCCTATGACTGCTAATTTCCGAGTGTTTGCTGAAGTGCTTGGTTACTCTTTCTGCAGCAGGGATCAGGCTAGTGGCCACCGCATCATCACTCCCCTGAAGCCCAATAAAGATGCAGTTCTCTCTCTGTGCACGATGCACAATTGTATTGTGGGCACCCTTGCTGGTCTTGCTCTGATCTATGCTGCCTTGGTAGGCCTCTTCCGTGACTCTATCACCCCAAGTGGAGGCAACAATGATAGCATCCGTGGTCACCTTGTCCAGCTCCTTTCTTTCTCTCATAAGGTTGCCTCGTGCGAGGATGAGTCCATACGATACAAGCTGGATGTGATGGACTTCATCTACCATGAATTGACCGATGCTATGTTCAATAGACTTTCCATTCCGTATGCTCCCTACATTATGATGATCATCAAGCACCTTCTCCCCTCTGAAGAATTCAACATTGACGTTGTGCACAAGGCAAAGAAGATCTACACCAAGGTTCGGAAGACCTCTCACCCCTCTTCTGCTCCTGAGGGTCTCATGAGGGATGCTCGTGCTAGTGCTCGCATGCCCCCTGTGACTCCCATTGCTCGTGAGATCAAGAAGCTGAACTGGTTCCGACGGAACATTCTTTGCATGGGAGTGGATACTCGCAAGGGCCAGTACGAGGATTATAAGCAGCGCCATGAGTTGGCTCACTCTCAGCAGCTCATCCTTCACCATGTGTCTTGTGCGTCTGGCGATCCCCCTGCTCCTACTTCTCCCACGTCTCATGCTTGGTGGAACTCTACTTATGGGCTTAACTATGGAGAGCTTGAGCACCACCTATTCCCTTCCGCAGACACTGTTGCTGATGAGGATGATGACACCGAGGAGCTTGAGGATGAGGACGAGGCCGAGGACGAGGATGAGGATGCGGACGATGACTACGAGTGATCCCTTGGGGCGTTAGCATCGCTCTTCTTCCTTTTTGGCGTTTTGATGCCAAAGGGGGAAAAGTAGTTCTATTAGGTCTCCGAGGATTCGCATTGGTAGGGCACAAGCTTTTGCATTTTTTTCTATTCGTCGTTCTTTTTCGCTTGTGCCCATTTAGCGTTGAACTTTAATTTGACTTGGTTTGGTTTGGTCTGTGTGAGACTATGTCTGTGTGGCTGTGGATTTATCGTGTGGACCATTCATATGGTGTCAAGTATATTGTTGGATATTATTATGACCATTGGATATCTATTTCAAGGGAGGTGCTCACTATGGCTATTATTGGATATTCTCATTATTCGTTGAGGGCGCATCTTCCTTCCTAACAGTGGTATGAGCTTTTCACACTTGTTGCAATGAAATAGACTTATACCCTCTTGTGTGTATTTATAATCAAATTCTTTTTGTATGCACACTTTGAGGGGGAGTCTTTTTCATTTATTAAATCTTGTGTTCTTGAGATCTATCCTACAAATCCGAGTATTGTCATCTAACACCAAAAAGGGGGAGATTGAAAGAACAGTTAATGGTTCCCTATATTTTGTGTGTTAGATAACAATAGTATGGACTTTTATCATGTGTGTCAAGTGTGCAGGGAATGTTTCAGTGTTTGGGGGCCGGATAATCCGGCCTACCCCAATTAATCAAAGAGAGCCAAGGCGTGTCGCTCTGTGAGGGGGTGGATTTTCTCCCAGAAAATCCAAGTCTGGGGTGGTTTTTCCTTCCCTGGCCGGACAATCCGGCCCTCGCATGGGGCCGGATAATCCGGTCCCCAGAAGATGACCAAAGGAAGCCAAGGCGCGTCGCTCTGTGAGGGGGCAGATTTTCTCCCGGAAAATCCGAGTCTAGGGTGGTTTTTCCTTCCCTGGCCGGATAACCCAGCCCTCGCATGGGGCCGGATAATTTGGTCCCCAGAAGATGTCCAAAGGAAGCCAAGGCGCGTCGCTCTGTGAGGGGCAGAATTTCTCCAGGAAAATCCGAGTCTGGGGCGATTTTTACTTCTCTGGCCAGATAATCCGGACCTTGCATGTGGCTGGATAATCCGGCCCCAGAAGATGACCAAAGGGAGCCAAGGCGCGATGCTCTGTGTGGGGGTGGTTTATTTGTCGGATAATCGAGTCTGGGGCGGAGTTTTCCCTAGGCTGGATAATCCGGCCCTCACTTAGGGTGCAGGGGGTATAAAAGCCCCTTCTTCCCCATCGAGCATGACTCTTGATTCACTCGAAATTGTTCATACCCTTTGCAAGAGCTCTCTCACTAGATCTCCCACTTCAACCACCCGAAGGCTTCGATCTTTGGGGGAATTGAAGGAGGAGACAATCTTCATCGCCATCACAAATCAAGCGCATCAAATCCTCTCCATTCATTTGGAGAAATCCCTGATCTAGTATTCTTGTCAATATCTAGATCTTGTTCTTTGTTATTGATAACTTGTTCTTCTGGCAGCTTGTTGTCATTACGGGAGCCTCCAAGTTGATTGTGGGATTGTGCCCCGCTAGTTGTGTAAAGGCACCGGTACCCGCCTCGAAGGGTTCCTATAGTGGAAAGGTGGATAAGGCCTTTGGTGGCGGGATCCATCAGATAACAGGGTGAGGCCTATTGTGGCGTGGTGGTCTTAGCACCGCCCACCCCTCCAACGCAGCCGTACTTCCCTTAACAAGGAAGGAACTGCGGCAAAACAAATCATGTGTCTCCACATGCTTCACTATGGTTCACTCGTTCCTCTTCCACTCGCCCTTTATGGCTAGTAGATAGGTTTGCATATAGGGAAATTCCTGCTAATAGTTTATCTAGAGAATTTACCCTTTGTGTTAAGCCTAAAATTGAAAAAGCATTAAAATTTGAAGTAGCACCTATTCACCCCCCCTCTAGGTGCCCATACGATCCATTTCACCTGCTCAAGCCTTCTTTCCACATTGGGCATCCCATCGTTCACCAGCTATTCTTGGCGAAGCCTGCAATCCAGAGAGTAACTCAGAATTAAAATATTTAGGTCTATGGCAATATTGGATTCATAAGTATGGGAGATCAGAACATACATGATATATGGCTTAAACTCCTCCCAGTTGTTTAGGACATACCAAGTCATCTTGTGTAGCTCCCTTTGGAGGGTCAAATCAATATCATCGCTTCCTCCATAGCAGGTGACATGGCTTCCTCCAATCAAATTCACACCATGGCTAAGCACATCACAAGCTGATTCAAGTTCGTCACCTACATTTCTTACTGGTCGATTGAATCTTGTCACAATATCATCAAGGTATCTAACGAAAAAAGTCACGCACTCGGCAGCCATGTAGGCCTCTGCCACTGAACCTTCTGGACATGACATGTTCGTGACATATCTCTTCAGAGTACACAACAACCTCTCTATTGGATACATCCACCCATAGTTCACAGGGCCTCGGAGCATTACCTCATCAGGTAAATTCACAGCCAGGTGCACCATCACATCAAAAAATGCCGGCAGAAAGATGTGTTCAAGTTTGCACAGAATTACTGGGATTTCATCTTTGAGCCTTTCCAACACCGAAAGTTTCAAGTTTTTACTACACAATTGCCTGAAAAATCTTCCCAGCTCTCCAAGTGCCGTGTAGATATCGGGATGCAAATACCCTCGCATGCCAGCAGCCAATATTCCCTACAACCTGATGTGGCAGTCATGGGTTTTAAGTCCTGTGATCTTGCGCATAGGAACACTGACACATTTTCCCATGTTTGAACAAAACCCATCAGGAAAAGTGCAGTCCCACAAATATTGACAGAAACCCGTCTTCTACTCCTTATTCAGGTAATACAGTGCATATGGACACAGAAGGTCCTTCTCTATGTCTATGGGTTGCACATGTATATCTCGCATAATTCCTAGGGCTTCACAATCATACCTAGCCTTCAATGTGTCCTTATTCTTCCTGACAAGTTCAAGTAGTGTGCCAATCAAGTTGTCACGGATGTTTTTCTCGATGTGCATCATGTCGAGATTGTGTAGAAGTTTCAACGATGCCTAGTAAGGCAAGTCCTAGAAACCATGCCGCCGGTTCTAGATCGGTGAAGGATCTGTTCGCTTCCTCTTTTTTCTCCCAGGATCACATCTAGATCTAGGTTTAAGATGGCTAACCTTCTCCAGCTCAGCTTGTAACTCAACTGTAGTAAATTTGCCAGGCTTCGAGTGGTCATCATATTTTGCTCAGCTTGTAACTCAACTCTGTGTCTCTCTGCAAACGGTGGTGCTTCGGGAGGAAATGATGGTGCCCAATGTAGCATATTTTGCTCTTTATGGATTTGGAAAGAGGATTTTTGTCACAATGCAGGCATGCATAATATCCTTTTGTTGTACGCCCGGACATAGTGCTGCAAGATGGGTAGTGATGGGTACACCAAAGAACCACTGCTCAAAGATCAAACATTTTGTTTTGAAATGCATCGTAAGAGCACACACCCTTCCAAAGCTATTGCAAATCGTCCAGCAAAGGCTCAATAAAGAGATCAAAGTCCTTTCCAGGACTTGATTTGCTAGGGATTAGAAGGAAAAGAATGTAGTATGATGCATCCATACGGAAGGGAAAATACAGGCCACATACTGTAGCTCGTTGATACATTGCAAATGTATCTATAATTTTTGATGCTCCATGCTTGGTTTATCCACTTTCTTGTGTTTTGTCCCAACTTTGGAGTACTTTTCATATGATTTCTTGGACTAACCTATTAACAAGAGCCACAGTGCCAGCTGCCTGTTTTCTGCTGTTTTTTGGTTCTAGGAAAGTCAGAAAATGAATATTCTCGGAATTGGACGGGACAAAAGCCAAAGTGCCTATTTTTCCGGAAGTGATCAAGTGCCAGAATACGAGACGGAGAAGGCCCAGGGAGCCACCACACCACCTGGCCATGCGGCCAGGCCTGGCCCGCGCCAGGTGGTGGTGTTGCCGCTCCCGGCACCCCCTCAGCCTCTCCTTCCGCCTATATATTCCCCTCGGGACGAAAACCCTAAGTACCCGATCAAAAATCCACGAAAGAGTCTGTAGCCGCCATCATCTCCATCCCTAGATCGGGAGGGATCTGAAGCTCTTCCCGGCACCCTGCCAGAGAGGGGAATTCACCTTCGAGGGCTTCTTCATCACCATCCAAGCCTTCGGTGTGATGCATGAGTAGTTCATCCTTGGACTACGGATCCATGTTGTAGCTAGATGGTTGGTTTCTCCTCCTTTGTGCTTTCATGTTTAGATCTTGTGAGCTCCGTTCATGATCAAGATCATCTATTTGTAATTCATACATGTTGTGTTTGCGGGGATCCGATGGATATTGAGATGCTATTTCAGATTGATTATTGATTCTATCATGTCTTTGTTATTTGAGATCTTGCATGCTTTCCGTTGTTAGTAGCTATCTTGGCCAAGTAGATGGTAGCAACTCCAAGAGTTAGTATTTATGCTCGATAGTGGGTTCATGCCTCTGGTAATCTGGGGAAGTGACAGAAATCTCTAAGGTACTAGATGTGTTGTGGCTAGTAGGGAGAAAACAACAATCCTTTGTTCATAGAACAATCGTATTGTTTACTTTACACGCAGTTCGTAAAGCAATAATCTGTTGCTTGCAACTTAATACTGGAGGGGGTTCGGATGATAACCTGAAGGTGGATTATTAGTCATAGATGCAGTTGGATGGCAGTCTATGTATTATGTTGTATTGCCCAATCAAGTCTCATAGGAGTCAAGATGATTAGTATATGCATGTATTGCTTTCTCGGTGTTTGTCAATTGCCCCGCTGTAATTTGTTAACCCAGCATGTTATCTATCTCAAGGAGAGCCACCTCTAGTGAACTATGGATCCCGCTCCTTTTCTTTACATACAATCTACAACTGTTTACTTATTTGTGTTTACTTTCTGCAAACTTTTACTTCTTTCCATTCGATACGTTTAATCCTTTGTTTTCCGCAAAACACAGTGAGATTGACAACCTCATCGCAAGTTGGGGACAGAGTTCTATGGTTGTGTTGTGCATGTCTCCACGTTGCTACTAGCACCGGTAGTGCGCCCTGCCAAAGCTCAACTAGTAACACCTTTGAGGTGTTTCCTTGCTCCTACTGGTTTGATTAAACCTTGGTTTCATAACTAAGGGAAACTTGCTGCTGTGCTCATCATACCTTCCTCTTGGGGTTCCCAACGAGCTCTACATCAACCACGAGCCATCAACACTTTTATGGGCGCCGTGCATTGAGCCATCAAGCATTTTTCTGGCGCCGTTGCTGGGGAGTCAAGGACATCTTCACAAGGGGAGTCCCTCATAACCAATCTCTTTACTTTGTTGTTTTTGTTTTGCTTAGTTTATTTTTGCTTTGTTTGCTTGTTTTGTTCTTCAAAAAACTCAAAAAAAATAGTTTTACTTGTTTGCCTTCTTATTCAAAAACAAAAAAAATTAAGTCTCCTATAGTTGTTGGTCTATTATTGCCTTGCTTTGTCATGCTTCCTATCAATGGTTGGTTTCTTTGAAACTGAATCTTATTGGCATGGTGGGTTCACGGAAAGAACAAAAATATTATTATAAGGAACACCGCTTGTCACAAAAAGGGAAACACTTATGGGAACAAATTGATAAATTGAATACCATTGCTATAAAAGTGTGCTCTACTTACAATGTTACTTATTGCTTTGATAAATCTTGTTGCTATAGGAGGTATAAACACCTCCCTTTTCAATGTGAGTATAATTATAATGTTACCATATCTTCTTATCTTAAAGGAAATTATGACCTTTATGATGTGGAACAAATTGAAGAATTTATTGCTTGGAAGGGTGCATTCGAACTAGCTTATTTGCTTGAAAATACTGATGATGCACCTTATAAATATGAGGTTTATGATATACTTCAATTTTGCTTTGATAATTACAAGGAAGAAAATGGCTATATTCTTGAATATCTTAATAGATGCTCTCCATCTATGGAAGAGACTAATGCCTTGCAAAAGCCTATGGAAGAAGAAATTGCTGAAACTAGAAGCTCATTGGATGAAAAAGAGGAGAAGAGTGATGATCAAGGTGAGGAAGAATGGATCTACCCATCCCTACCTTCTAATGAAAGTAACTCTTTACCCCTTACATTATTTGATTGTCCCCCATGCTTATCAAAGGAGGACGGATGTCATGTTCCTGAGGATTCTTTTGAAAATGTTTATAATAAAGCTCTAGTGTTTGTAGATCATGAAAAGCATGCTTTATGTGATAGCTATATTGTTGAGTTTATTCATGAGGCTACTGAAAATTATTATGAGAGAGGAAAATATGGTTGTAGAAGTTTTCATGGTATTGAAACACCTCTCTATGTGCTGAAAGTTTTGAAGTTATTCTCGTTTTATATTCCTATGCATGTCACTTTGTTCTTTGTGAATTTATTTGCATACGAGATTCCTATGCATAGGAAGTGGGTTAGACTTAAATGTGTTTTTAATTTGCTTCTCGATGCTCTCTTTTACTTCAATTCATATTTCTTATGTGAGCATCTTCTCAAACTACCATGCCTAACTTAAAGGCGTTAAAAAAGTACTTATTGAGAGATAACCCAAAAGTTTTAGATGAGTCTTGGAAGTTACTACCTCTGTAATAACCTCTCCTTATCCTTTTTTATTTGCTTTTTTGCGCCAAGAGTAACCTCTAATGAGAGTGAAGTAATAATTGGGAAGGTTGCTATCCCGAAACAGATTTTTGTGCTTCACCATAAAAATTCGTGAGAGCGCTTTGTATGTCGCATTGAGCTGTTATTTTTTGTGCTTCTGGCCCAGGTTGTTGTATAACTTTCGTTAGTTCAACACTTTTTGATTTGAGCAACATAAGATCTTCGAAAAAATTCGTCTTTACCTGATGGTCTGTTTTGACAGATTTCTGCCATTTTCTGCATTTGCTTCTTGTTGGTTCCTTCTTGAGTTCTTTTGGGGAATTGATATTTTTGAGGGAAGTGCTACAGTAGCTAGTGTTCTAATGGAAGTTTATTTGGTGTTCTAACTGAACCTTGACACTTATTTATCTTAAGTGCACTAATGTTGCTAATGAAATTGTGTGAAGTTTTGTATGAAGGAAAAATTTCAGGTGTATGGAAGGAATGAGTAATGAGATGAAGGATGGACTAAAGCTCAAGCTTGGGGATGCCACACGTGTCACCCCAAGAAATATCCAAGAAGTACAAGCATAAAAGCTTGGGGATGCCCAAGGCATCCCCTTCTTCATCAATAAAAATTGTAGGTTTCTTCCAAACGCTTCATTTTTATTGTTTCATGCATAGTTGTGTTTTTCTTGGAGCGTCTTATTTTTCTTTTTTGTTTTGGTTTTAATTTGCTTGGGTTTGCTTAGTTTTCTAAATAAATTGGTTGGACCCCTTCTTTCATACTTTGGTTTGCAAATAGTTTGGTTTGGTTTGGAAAAGAGTAGGAAAGTTCATGCTTATGTGGTAAAAAGAGCTTGTTTTTGACTGTGGCCTATGCTTTGTCATGCCATGCTTGATATTGTTTTGGCTTTATGCTTAGTATTATTTGCTGTAGCATGACTTGTTATAAACAATTGAGATTGCTTAATGTGCCTTGGATGAATCATGCGTTGTTTTAGCATATTAAAGCATAGTATAGTGGTATTCTCCTTTGATGCTTTATTTGGGTTGACTTGGCGCATGCTCACACCATGTTATGACTATCCAAAGTCACCATAGCCTTTATGATCCTTTAGTTTTCAACTTGTAGTATCACTTTATGCTTTGATCAATGATGTTTTGTCGCTCTGCATGATTATGGCCATTATTGCTCTCTTAGTTTGTCGCTCCCAGTCTTTTGCTAGCCTCCACAACAAAGTATGAGTTACACTCATGCATCCAACTCCCTAAACCAAGTTATTCCAAAGAGTCCACCATACCTACCTACTAGTTTATGCTATTCCAAGTACATTCATGCTTTTGTTTACCTTCCACTTGTTATGAGAAAACTAGTGATTAAAGCTCTCACGAAGTTGATGGCACACTTTACTTTACTTGCCCTTAATAAACTTGAACCATTGTGTCTTCTATGTTGTATATGCTTGCACTTATTTGTTGGGAATTAGCAGAACCATGCTTTCATGGGGAACACTTTCAACATTGCACTTGGTACTTGTACCTAGTTGATATCATGCTCTTTTGTATATGGATGTCGTCGGTGTGAAATGAAAGGGGAGCTGGTAAGTCCATGGAGTAATGTATATGTGTTAGAGAAACGCCTGGGCCGCTGGTCTAATCCATGCTGACATGGTGGAAACCTGGAGCGTAACCATAATGAGCTGTCTATGAAGCATTCTTCTTAGAAAAAAAGAGTCCTATATTGAGAAAACAAGAAAAAAAAGAAAAAAAGAGATACTATGAAAAGAGGAAAGAGAGAAAAAAGCACCATATTCCCATGGTAAATAAGAAGAATGCTGAGATGCCAGTTGTCTGCTTGCCTTGTCATTTTGATATGGGGATTCTTCCGTATCATCAGGCAAGGGGTACCCCGTTGGCATTTCTCAATGATACAGATGTACTTACGATGACAAGAACTAACCGGTGACTAAACTTGAGTAGCATGAGGAGTGGCCCTCGTATACAAGGGACATTAGATTTCTGACTTATACTTCGTGAAGCATGTACACCATAGTTTGTTCACTTCGTCAAGCATGATAGGGGTAATGAGAGCTGAAAGCTATAAGTACTAGTATTTTTGGAAGCTCTTTATGATACTTGAATCCCTACTTCCTTTTAAAAAAGGCCTTTCTTCCACCATTATATTGAGTCTCCACCTTCTATCTTTATGCACCTACTTTGAGAGCATAGTGGCCATTCTTAGTTCTATGTGCATTGTCCCAAGACTAGTTGATTCATGCATAACTTGTTATTGCTTGTTTTAAAGTATTGTATCTAGTCACTCTTATGAACTTTGAAGGTGTCCTATGCATTTATATTTGCTACTCTATTGAGGGACAAGCTGAATACTATTATGCTATGTTTTCTTTATGTGAAACAAACAAACGTCTTGCAAAGCATTGTTATTCATGAATCTTTTGTTTGTGCCTTTTCATGTTGCATCATAGTTTCTTTGCTTATTGCTAGAACTTTGTCTTTCATGTTATGATTGAAGTACTATGATCCCAGCTTTGAATGTTTTGCAAATACTTTGATCAAATCTTTGATGGTGCATGTCACCTCAAAAATTATTCTTTCTTTTTATCACTTACCTACTCGAGGATGAGCAGGAGTTAAGCTTGGGGATGTTGATACATTGCAAATGTATCTATAATTTTTGATGTTCCATGCTTGGTTTTATCCACTTTCTTGTGTTTTGTTCCAACTTTGGAGTACTTTTCATATGATTTCTTGGACTAACCTATTAACAAGAGCCATAGTGCCAGCTGCCTGTTTTCTGCTGTTTTTGGTTCCAAGAAAGTCAGAAAATGAATATTATCGGAATTGGACGGGACTAAAGCCAAAGTGCCTATTTTTCTGGAAGTGATCAAGTGCCAGAATACGAGACGGAGAAGGGCCAGGGAGCCACAACACCACCTGGCCGCGCGGCCAGGCCTGGCCCGCTCCAGGGTGTGGTGTGGCCGCTCCCGGCACCCCCTCGGCCTCTCCTTCCGCCTATATATTACCCTCGGGACGAAAACCGTAAGTACCCGATCAAAAATCCACGAAAGAGTTTGTAGCCACCATCATCTCCATCCCTATATCGGGAGGGATCTGATGCTCTTCCCGGCACCCTGCCGGAGAGAGGAATTCACCCTGGAGGCTTTCTTCATCACCATGCAAGCCTCCAGTGTGATGCGTGAGTAGTTCATCCTTGGACTACGGAACCATGTAGTAGCTAGATGGCTGGTTTCTCCTCCTTTGTGCTTTCATGTTTAGATCTTGTGAGCTCCGTTCATGATCAAGATTATCTATTTGTAATTCATACATGTTGTGTTTGTGGGGATCCGATGGATATTGGGATGCTATTTCTGATTGATTATTGCTTCTATCATGTCTTTGTTATTTGAGATCTTGCATGCTTTCCGTTGCTAGCAGCTATCTTGGCCAAGTAGATGCTAGCAACTCCAAGAGTTCGTATTTATGCTCGATACTGGGTTCATGCCTCTGGTAATCTGGGGAAGTGACAGAAATCTCTAAGGTACTAGATGTGTTGTTGCTACTAGGGAGAAAACAACAATCCTTTGTTCATAGAACAATCGTATTGTGTACTTTACACGCAGTTCGTAAAGCAATAATCTGTTGCTTGCAACTTAATACTGGAGGGGGTTCGGATGATAACCTGAAGGTGGATTATTAGTCATAGATGCAGTTGGATGGCGGTCTATGTATTATGTTGTATTGCCCAATCAAGTCTCAGAGGAGTCAAGATGATTAGTATATGCATGTATTGCTTTCTCGGTGTTTGTCAATTGCCCCGCGGTAATTTGTTCACCCAGCATGTTGTCTATCTTAAGGAGAGCCACCTCTAGTGAACTATGGATCCCGGTCCTTTTCTTTACATACAATCTACAACTGTTTACTTCTTTGTGTTTACTTTCTGCAAACTTTTACTTCTTTCCATTCGATACATTTAATCCTTTGTTTGCCGCAAAACACGGTGAGATTGACAACCTCATTGCAAGTTGGGGACAAAGTTCTGTGGTTGTGTTGTGCAGGTCTCCACGTTGCTACTAGCACCGGTAGTGCGCCCTGCCAAAGCTCAGCTAGTAACACCTTTGAGGTGTTTCCTTGCTCCTACTGGTTCGATTAAACCTTGGTTTCATAACTGACGGAAACTTGCTGCTGTGCTCATCATACCTTCCTCTTGGGGTTCCCAACGAGCTCTACATCAACCACGAGCCATCAACACTTTCCTGGCGCCGTGCATTGAGCCATCACTCATGCTCATGGTTCCATAAGGATTGAAGCCATCGGTGGCAAGGCCGAGCCTTACGTTTCTAGGGTCTACTGAAAAGTCCTCCCATGTTCTGTCAAAATCCTTCCATGCTTCACCATCAGGCGGTTGACTGAGTATACCATCTTTGGGCATTCTCTTTAACTTGTGCCCCATCATGTTCTCCGCTGTTTTCCTCAAAGATAACAATCTCTGTAGCTGTGGCGCCAAAGGAAAATGACGCAACACTTTGACAACCGACGACCTTCTTTCCGGATATTTCCACCTTGAGGCGCCACACATAATACAGTTGCCCAGCCTATCATTGTCCTTCCAGAAGAGCATGTAGTTGTTTTTGCACACGTGTATGCTGTCATAGGAAAGTCCAAGCGCCTTTAGATAAGTTGTTGCTCACGGTATGATCTCAGCAGGGTATTGGGATCTGGCAGTGCATCAGCAAATAGCTTCATCCAATCATGGAAAGCAGTGTTGGTGATCCGGTGATATGACTTGTGATGAAGGATCTTCACAAAAATGCAAGCCTGGAGTGTTTACTTCCCAGGTAAAGCTTGCGCTTTGCCTCTTCCATCAACTTTACAAACAATTTCTCATGTTTACCGTCAGTTGGGACATTAGGAGCAATCTAATCAACGATTAATGCATCACCTACGTGCTTAAGGTCTTACAACATATCTGAAACATTGTGACCTCCATCATCATCCCCTTCATCATTCATATACATATTGTCATTGTCATCACTGACATGACCATCATTGTTACCACCATTGGGTGCATCTTCAATAATAGCAAGATCAAGTGGCTCTCCATGCTGTATCCACCGAGTATACGTGTGCGACATGCCACTGATGAGTAAGTGGTGATAAAGAAGGCCTACATGTACCGTTCTCCGGTTGAGGCACTTACGACAGGGGCATGGAAGCTCAGCATTCTCGCCATATCCCTCCTTAACAAATCTGACAAACTGTTCTAGGCCAGCTTTGTAGGGTTTAGTAAACTATCTGCCATGAACAATCCAACTCCTATCCATCTATTAAGAATTAAATAAACAAATCAAACTTTCAAAACATTCTAGTGATTTATTAGAACAGTTTTCTTTACAATGAACAATCCAACTCATATCCATGTGTTGAACAATTAAAACAACAAATCTCATTTTTAGAATAGGCTAGTCATTTATCAGAACTATTTACTTTACCATGCAACATATCCAACTCCTATCAATCTGTTGGACAATTAAACAAACTAATCACATTTTCTGAGAAGAATAATCCCTTTTAAGAAGATTTTTATGTAGATGAACAATCCAAGTGATATCCATGTGTTGAACAATTTAACAAACTATTTTTTACCTTGGCAGACACGGAGAAGAGCGAGTTGAGAACGGAGATGGTGCCTAGACGGGGAGCTACTGAGGTGCGCGGAGACGTCGGCTGGAAGGGGAGTCCCAGCGGACAACCTTGGAGTGCGGACGCCGAAATGGACGGGGAGACGCCGCCGCTGTGTGTGGTCGACCGCTAAAGGCAGCGGTGCCCTAGCCGCCGCCTCGTGTGGTGGACCTGATTTCGAAACCTCCCAGGTGGAGTTCAGGTCAGTGTGTGGGAGGCAAAGAGGTGGGCCCACAAGTCAGCGAAAGAATTTTCACTTGTCCAGCTGACACGTGGGGTTCATCATAGGTGTGTACAGTAGCCAGGGTCCTCTTGGTTGCGTGTTCGAGACCTGGAGGTTTCCATTTTATTGAATTTCTTCGGACTTTATTTTCGCTCCATTTTGTCGGAACCGAAGCGACACGTAGAGAGAGAGTGGACAAGACAGGTGCAGCTAGAGAGAGAGAGAGAGAGAGAGAGAGAGAGAGAGAGAGAGAGAGAGCCCCATCGCTGCCTATGGCGAGCTTTCACCGGAAGCAGGTGCACAGATTATATATTCTCCAATCTCCGGCGAGCTACCTTCGTGTATATATAGGTGCGTGGCACGGCACCCGATCTCACACATTTTTTGGGCGAATGCAGGGGAGCTACAGCATCCATGAGTGTGACGATGATGGAGTGAGGGATGCAATCTGTCGTGGAATAACCAGCGGCGAGGCTCTACATCAGCGGTAAGAATCCCCTTCACAGGAGTATAACCAGCGGCAGAGATCTTCAGCAGCAGTAACTTGATGAATTTGTAGGGTTTTTAGAGCTGCGTAAATAGTACTTGTTCTTCATCGAATCTGTAGTGTTTTCTCTATGATTGCTTGATCGAATCCATAGAGTTTTCTCTAAGATTACTTCATCGAATCTCTAGAGTAAATCTAGGATGTGCAGATGTATATTGGGATGCTATTTCCGATTGATTATTGATTCTATGATGTCTTTGTTATTTGTGATCTTGCATGCTTTCCGTTGTTAGTAGCTATCTTGGCCAAGTAGATGCTAGCAACTCCAAGAGTTAGTATTTATGCTCGATAGTGGGTTCATGCCTCTAGTAATCTGGGGAAGTGACAGAAATATCTAAGGTACTAGATGTGTTGTTGCTACTATGGAGAAAAGAACAATCCTTTGTTCATAGAACAATCGTATTGTTTAATTTACACGCAATGCGTAATGCAATTATCTGTTCGTTGCAACTTAATACTGGAGGAGGTTCGGATGATAACCTGACGGTGGATTATTAGTCATAGATGCAGTTGGATTACGGTCTATGTATAACGTTTTAATGCCCAATCGAATCTCAAAGGAGTCAAGATGATTAGTATATGCATGATTGCTTTCTCGATGTTTAGCAATTGCCCCGCTGTAGTTTGTTCACCCAACATGTTATCTATCTTAAGGAGAGCCACCACTAGTGAACTATGGACCCCAGTCCTTTCTTTTATCATCAATCTACAATCAACTGTTTACTGTTTTCTGTTTACTTTCTGCAAGAAATTACTTTCTTCCACTCGATACGTTTAATCCTTTGTTTTTAGCAAAGCCGGTGAGATTGACATCGCAAGTTGGGGCCAAAGTTCTGTGGTTGTGTTGTGCAGGATTCCACGTTGCTGCTGGCACCGGTAGTGCGCCCTGTCAAAGTCCAGCTAGCAACACCTTGGAGGTTTTTCATTACTCCTACTGGATTGATTAGCTTGGTTTCATAACTGAGGGAAACGTACTGTTGTGCTCATCATACCTTCCTCTTGGGGTTCCCCAACGAGCTCGTTATTACACGAGTCGGCAAGTACTTTTCTGGCGCCGTTGCCGAGGAGACAAGGACATCTTCACAAGGGGAGTCCCTCATAACCAATCTCTATACTTTGTTATTTTTGTTTTGCTTAGTTTATTTTTGCTTAGTTTACTTGTTTCTTTATCAAAAACACACAAAAATTAGTTTTACTAGCTTGCTTTCTTTATCAAAAACACAAAAAATGACTACTCTTGAAAACACTAAGTTGTGTGATTTCACTAGCACCAACAACAATGATTTCATGAGCACACCTATTGCTCCACCTGTTCCTGAAGCTACTTTCTTTGAAATAAAACCAACTTTACTCAGTCTTGTTATGAGAGAACAATTTTCTGGTATTGGTAATGAAGATGCTGCTGCTCATCTAAATAACTTTGTTGAACTTTGTGAGATGCAAAAGCATAGGGATATATATGGGGATATTATTAAGCTCAAATTGTTTCCGTTCTCTTTGAGAGGAAAAGCTAAAGAATGGTTGAATTCCTTAACTAGGAATAGCATTGATTCTTGGACTAAATGCAAAGATGCTTTCATTGGAAAATACTATCCACCTGCTAAGATTATATCTATGTGAAGTGAAATAATGAAGTTTAAACAATCTGATAATGAACATGTTGCTCAAGCTTGGGAAAGAATGAAATCTTTGGTAAAGAATTGTCCCACTCATGGACTGACTGCTTGGATGATTATCCAAACCTTTTATGCAAGATTGAACTATTCTTCAAGAAATCTATTGGATTCTGCTGCTGGAGGTACGTTTATGACCATTACTTTGGGTGCTGCAACAAAGCTTCTGGATAATATGATGGTTAACTATTCTGAATGGCAAACTGAAAGAGCTCCACAAGATAAGAAGGTAAATTCTGTTGAGGAAACCTCCTCCTCGAGTGATAAAATTGATGTTATTATGTCTATGATTGTTAATGGGAATTCTCATATTGATCCAAATCATGTTTCCTTAGCCTCTTTGGTTATTCAAGAAGAGCAAGTTGATGTGAATTTTATAAGAAATAACAATTTTAGCAACAATGCCTATAGGAATAATTTTGGTAACAACAATTATAGGCCATATCCTTCCAACAATGGTAATGCTTATGGAAATTCCTACAACAATAATAGGAGTGCTCCCTCTGAACTTGAAGTTATGCTTAAAGACTTTATTAGTAAACAAACTGCTTTCAATAAAACTATTGAGGAGAAACTATGTAATGCCGAAAGAAATATAGCATCATTGGCTGAAGCTCAATCTTCTTTGAATAAAATGGCTGCTAAACCTAAAACTAATGAGAATCCCTTTGCTGCTACTAATGCCATACAAGTTAGAATTGATGAAAATATTAGACTATTAGCTGAATTGCATGCTAAGTGGGAGATAGAAGATGAAATTGCTAGAAACATTAGTGTTTCTACTATCACTACAACTAGTGTTGAGGCTAGTAATAGCTCTATTACTTTAGATGATAATTATGATTTTGATCTTTATGGTTGCAATATCTCTGAAGTTATTAAGTTCCTACAAAAGCTCGCTAAAAGTCCTAATGCAAGTTCTATGAATATGGCTTTTACAAAACACCGTACTAATGCTCTCATAAAAATTAAAGAAGAAAAGATGAAACATAAAGCTTCTATTCCTATAAAACAAGAAGATGGTTGGGAACCCATCATTAATATGAAAGTGAATGATTTTGATTTCAAAGCTTTATTTGATCTTGATAGTAGTGTTTCTATTATACCTAGAAAGATTTATGATATGCTTGATTTGCCACCACTTGAAGATTTTTATTTGAATGTCCCACTTGATGATAATGCTAAAAAGAAACTCATGGGGATTCTTAAAGATGTTCTTATTATGGTTAGCAATTCCTATGTCCCCGTTGATTTCTATGTTTTGGATGTTGAATGCAATGCTTCTTGTCCTATTACTTTGGGAAGACCTTTTCTTAGAACTGTTGGTGCCATTATTGATATGAAAGAAGGCACCATTAAGTATGAACTCCCACTCAAGAAAGGTATAGAACACTTCCCTAAGAAGAGAGAGAAGATTTCTTTTGTTTCTCCTATGAAATTTTTTTGCTCTTAATGCTTCTTGATTTGAGAACACTTGATTCTTTTTCTTGATTCTTATGCCTAACTTAAAGGCGTTAAAAAAGTACTTATTGGGAGATAAAGTTTTAGATGAGTCTTAGAAATTATTACCTCTATAACAACCTCTCCTTATCCTTTTTATTTGCTTTTTGTGCCAAGAGTAACCTCTAATGAGAGAGAAGTAATGATTGGGAAAGTTGTTGTCCTGAAACAGATTTCTGTGCTTCACCGTAAAAATTCGTGTAAAATCTCTATAGGTCCTTTTGAGGCGTGAATTTTTGTGCTTCTGACCCAGTTTGTTATCTAACTTTCGTTGGCTCAACATTTTTCGATTTTAGCAACATAATATCTTTGAAAAAATTGGTTCTTACCTGCTGGTCTGTTTTGACAGATTTCTGGCATTATTTGCATTTGCTTCTTGTTGGTTCCTTTTTGAGTTCTTTTGGGGAATTGAGCTTTTTGGGGGAAGTGCTACAGTGGCTTGTGTTTTAATGGAAGTTTTATTGGTGTTGAAACAGAACCTAAAGACTTATTATCTTGAGTGCACTAATGTTGCTAATAAAGATTGTGTGAAGTTTTGTATGAAGGAAAAAATTCAGGTGTATGGAAGGAATGAGTAATGAGATGAAGGATGGAATAAAGCTCAAGCTTGGGGATGCTACGCGTTCCACCCCAAGAAATATTCAAGAGGTACAAGCGTCAAAGCTTGGGGATGCCCAAGGCATCCCCTTCTTCATCAATAAAAATCCCAGGTTTCTTCCAAACGCTTCATTTTTATTGTTTCGTGCACAATTGTGTTGTTTTTGGAGCGTCTTCTTTTTCGTTCTCGTTTTGGTTGCAAAATCCCAATTTCAGCAACCCTGATTAGTTGTCCAGAATGCAAAAATTAGGGGCAACAAAAACTTTTTCTTTTTTAGGGATAAAGTGTTCGCCTCTTGTTTGACTATGTTTATGATTATGATTGTGTATTAGAAGATATACTCCTTACCTCAACACTAGTTGACAAAAGCTACTTCCCAAAACTGTCTTGGCATAATTTCCATATTCTCAAATGTTCTGGCATTTCAAGACCTGAGCCAAGAAGCCTTTGCAAACCAACTATTTTAGTAGCTTCTATTTCCCTAAACTATGGAGAGCAACCTATTATAATCTCCTTATGTTTTATAGACAGAACCTTCAACCATTCTTATCTATAGGTTTACCAAAAGCTCCTTTTAAAGCTTTTGAATTCTACTGTTGGTAGAGAAACCAAGGACTCGCATCTTATCCAAACCACAACCTTTTAAAAATACCCATCCTTACCTCGAGCTAGGCTTGATGGTAACCCTAGTAGTAGGTTTGCTTAGTTTATAAGATGAGTTGCCTTGATTTGCTGTCTGATGAATTGCCTTGATCTGCTGTTTGATTTATCTGCTTAGGAGATAATATGAGATACTCTAGGAGCTCATCACTAGGATCAAGAGGTTTCCAAATCACCACACCCTAAGCAAGAATACAAAGCCCCTAACCAGACCCCCTTTTGAGGTGATCCCTTCTAGAAGCTTCAAAGTCAATGAAGACCAGTATCAAGAAAGGATCCTTCCTACTCAATCTACACTTCAACATCCTCCACTTGATGATGCTTTGGTACCTTGCAAACCCTCAAAATCATCACCACCCACATTCTAGTCAAGAACCCTAAATCTGCCAAATTTGGCCAAGTCTGGAATCTGTTTCAACCTCACCTTTTTGAATGTCCCCTTTTTTCAACCCTCGTACATTTCTGAAAATGCATTTGAATCATCTTGTTAACCATCCTAAGGTCTACTAAGGGCCACTCTTTCCCTAGGTGAGATCTTTTTCCAACCCACTTGTTCTTGATGGTTTTGTAGGCAAGAAAATAACTATTCCTACAAATCTAGTCAACATGCGTACTTCGACAGAAGCTCACACCATCATCCAACCTTCTATGGACCAAATCTTCGCATGGTTGTGTTCTACTCATATAGGTATATCAATATCTACTTCACTTGTTCCAAGTGGATCTTTGTGCTTCTTAAACCCACAAGGTTTTGAAGGCTAGTTGATAATCTGCTATGGCAGACTTATTTTATTCAAAGTTTGAAAGCATGTCTTGGTGAAATCAAGCAAGATCAAGCTCAAACCTCTATACCATGTTGATCTACATCACTTGGTAAATCCATCCAGATATTCCATGCCCAAAGGGGAGCTTTGATCACCAAGATCCAACAAGGTTTTGTGGGTATTAAAGTAATATCACCCTAGATCCCTAATCTCTTGTTTTCCACCAAAATCAACTTTGATTCTCAACACACAAGGTTGAAAATTATAGATACACCTTGGGTACATGCTCTACCTTTAATATAAAGATTTATCAAGTATTATCCATAATTATTATGACTCAAAACCTATTTAATCTCCTAAATTGACAGAAACTCCAAAACCCTCTCTATAAAGGCAGGTTTGGTTTTATCCAAAACACTTGCCCAACTTTAAGCACACTTGAGGCCTAAATATCATACCCTAACTTACTACTCTAAAATAAATATTTTTTAAGGGTTTTATTATTTATAAAGGCAGGAATGGAATAATAATTATTTTAAATACTTGTATTCCTCAATAAATCTTGGGAAAATTCTCCAAGGTATGAAATCATATTTGGGACCATGTCAAACCAAAAACCTTCTCAGTCCAATTCCAAATCTTCAAATGAATTCAACAGAACATATTTAGCACTATTTGAATAATTCATATAAAAAGGCTCAAATTTCAACTGAAAATCTCAAATAAATACATGGCATGTATTTCGGCCACACACATCATCCAACACTCTCACATCATCTTGCCAAGATCAAATTTCATGAACTAAATCATGATCACCATGCTTGGCCATTATGGAACTTAACTATTTCCTTAACTACAAGTCCATTTCCATCCATCCATCACCACTACCCTGATCACCCAGCACTCCACCTCCCTTTTCTGGTCGAAAACCACTGTAGCTACGTTGTAGCACAGCCTCCTCCCCTTGTCATTTTTTGTTTGGAGGAGAAGCAAAGAGAGAGACCTCCATATCCAGCCATATCTTCCAACATCTGCTGCAGCAGCCCTCTCTAACTTTTCTGGATGAGCACAGTAACTCACAGCCACCCTCCAGCACCCAGGCTAAAACCCTAGTCAGCCCTACACCTCTCCCTCTCCTTTATGTCTTTTTTCTCCCCTTGCATGTGAGGATGGAGCTGAGCAAGCTTGTCATGTACGACTTCCCCAGCAAGCCCTCTGCTCTCCTGTGACCCCACACACACCTCCACAGCCCTCCTCGACCAATCCATCGACTGTAACCTCCTCCAACCCTTCCTATGGACAAGGTCCACAATAGACCATCACATTCGGGTTAAAAAGGCCCATGCCCCCAGATTCCCGCTCTGCCCTCATTCCCACTCTCCCTCGAACCCTCTCCATCTCCACTATCTCCCCCATAGAGCCCTACCTCTATCTCGCCCTTGGAGAGGAAGAATTGCTCGTCTCCGCCATCTCCAAAAGTCAAGCTAGGTGCTCTCTCCTGCGCACCCCTTGCGCTGCATGTCACCCTACCGAAACCCCCTGTTTCCTCCTGCATCTAAGCCACCTAGATTTTTCTCCAGGAACCACTGCTCCGGACGGCACCATCGAGCTCCGGCGAAGCTCGCCTCGGACGTCATCACGCAAGCGAGATCCCGATGTCAAACCCTGCCTTCCCACCCCTCTCCGGACTCGGCACGATGCGTCGCGTCGCCTCCGCCGCCTTTCCGTCGCCGGCAAGCCTCAGGTGAGCCTTCCTGCGCTCCTACCGCCAACTAGGGTTTTCATCGCCGCCAGTAGTCGCGAGGGAGACGACGCCCCACAGCCGTCGGATGCCCTCTAATCTCGCGGCCGAAAATCACCGATACCCGTTCGCCTCGTAGTGCCTCTGACTAGTGGGCCCGCGCCACCGTGATTGAAACTCCCTCCCGCGCTCTGACTCCACAAGCTGGGCTAACCGTCCTCGATCACGGCCCACGAGCGCGCAAAACTGGCCCAGCAGTCCCAGCCCCCCTATATTTAATCATTATTTCCAGAATTGATTTCTGACTGTTTGGTTTAATTCGAGATAAAACTGGAAAATGCTTCCAAATGGCTAGATCTAAAATTCCTAATGTTTATGAAGGTTTTCTTAAACATGCAGTACCTCTGTTTTTCCCAAAAGAATTTTTGTTGTTTTTTGATAATTAAAATACCACAGAGTTGTCCTCTGTACTAAATAAATTCCTTTGGGAGTTGTACATACCCATTTGGGATGAATAAAAGTTCTCCTGGAAAGTTATTGCTATGCCTATCAATCAGCATAGGTCTCATGCCAAGGTGAATAGTAGTTTGTCTATAGTAAAAATAACAAAAACTATTTGTTTCTGCCTTAGGTAATTTCTCTATGTCAAACCAACGAGGTATTGGCACAATTCCAACTCCCATTAAAACTCCATATCAACATCTATCAAACCCCAGAAGCTAAAATTTTATTGAGCTCTGGTTCAATTTTAATGAATTAAACTATTACGTGTAGACTCATTTCACTAAATAAACCACTCCAGAAGTTCTTGACATCCAAAAAGGTTGATTCCAATTTCTACATAAAGGAATTCTAAATACCTACCATGTGCCTTTAGAATAAACTCAAAATCTTCTATAGATTTAATTTGGTTAAAAAGACAAAAACCCCACATAACTGCCTTTGGGAATTTCATGAGGGCATTCTCGTAATTATTTTGACAAGATTCCAACTCGCAGGGAACAAGTACATCAAGCCCTACACAACCACCCAAGGAAATAATTTTTGGACTCACAGAACTCTTCTGGTGAATTATTTCCTAAAACTAGAGATTTTATCATTAGAATATTCATAAGAAATTAAAGAAAAATGATAAAATAGTGAAACCACTTTTGTTGGCCTTATTTTGTCAATACCTACCTGTTGATATCATTTTTGTACATTTATATCATACAGACTCAAGCCCTAGTTCAAACCCCCCCTTCTTTAGGTGGTATTTGACAAATAAATCCCAAAGGCAAATCCACAAAGGAAATTTAAGTAATTCCAAATGCGATGATCTCAATCTATTAAAACCTACTGAATTGATTTATGTGTGGTTTGTTTTTTTTCTGTATGGTATTGGGGATTGTATGCCTTGTGTTGATCGTGCCTTTGTTTGCTTGCATGTGATCCATAACGACGATAGATGCGATTATATCGGAGACCCGAAGAAGATGGTCATTATTATTGGTATTGGTATTCTTAGTTATATAAAGAAGAAGTCCAGGGATATTTATGCCATAGTGCTAATCGCAGGTAATCAACCTTCTTGCTCATAAGCCTTTTCCTACTGTTTTACTTATGCATGTTTTATCTTCTTCTCATTTAAAACTGCATTGTTTTACTATATGTTGTGGTATATATGGTAGTGGTTTGGCTCCTCCGAACTATTACACTTTTGTACTATTAAGTACAACCCCCTTGATGGCACCTACTTGTCCCAAGAATGGTAGATGGTGTATATCACCATAACCCTCTGAAGACCCCGTTTTAGCCGAAGCAAAACTAGAGGATGGGACCTTGGTGAGGTGGGACCTCCGAAGAGATGTTGAGAAAGAAAAAGATTTTGTTTTATAAAATGCTGAAGGAAGCTGGAGGAAAAAGGTTTACAAAAATGTGCAACCACATTACTCTGGAATGGGACATGGCTGGATTTTATGTTTGTTTACTCTGGTATAAGCTGCCTCGCAAAAAATACAGCGGATAAAAATCCCTGGAGGGTGGGCCTGCTCATGTAAGTGTCCATGTGGGACATCGACCTGGAGAAGGAACAAAGGGTCTGCGAGCCTCCACGCGTTACTATGAGCCCCTCATTGAAAGCGCACACTCGAGAAGTGGAAAAGGCGCTCTGGTTGGTCCTCGGTACCCGACGTCCCAGTTTTGAGGGGAATAACACTCAGAGGGTAGGCACTTACATTGGAGTGGGCATCCGGAGAGTTTTGATCGGTTACTCGACCCACGATCGATGTAGATCAGGGTAGTGTACTCGGATGGTGTGGGTAAAGTGTGTAACCTCTGCAGAGCATAAATCTATTCGAATAGCCATGTCTGCGGTTATGGACGGGTTGGAAAAACTTCTGTAGAGCGGTGCTGGTTTTGTTTTAAAAAAGTATTTCAGAAAAGAAATGGCTTTGGAATTGTTTTGACCATGGGATGGTCGTAAAGGAGAAAGGTTTAGACCATGGGATGGTCGGAAGGAGGAGAAATGAGTTTGGTCGTGGGATGACCTGAAGACGGGAAGAAATGGGTACCCCAATCCTACTGTTTACAATTTTTTTCAAAAGGTTTCCAAAATGTTTTACAAAAGTTTTCAACAAAGATATGTAGATGCTATATCTACAAGAGAAACTATTTGAGAAAAGAACCCCTCTTGAATCCCTCCTACTACCACAACCATATTACATATCCTCTTGTTATTATTATTTTCTTGAGGTGGTTTGCGAGTACATTCAAAGTACTCACTGGCATTTTCCCTGGCTATTAACTTGGTCAGATATCAAGAAGAGGATGAAGTTGACGGCTAAGCGAGCTAGGACGTTCTCCCAGTCAGTTGCCTGTAGGTTAAGGCATGGCTCGGGCTCTACGCTTAATGAAGTTCCGCTGATGTTGATCGATGTAGCCATAATGGCAACTAGGGTATGACATGTATTCATTATGTATTGGATGTTTACTTTGATAGTTGTCTGTTATGTGCCACGACTAACTGATCTTGGGATCGTGGTTGTATGCATAACAGGGATTCTCGGAGGATTAATCCGGGGGCCCACAGACTTGGTATCAGAGCCATCCTGAGTGTAGGAGAACCTTAGTTAGCATGGTCGCTAGACATGAACCTTATTTTGAAAACCCCGGCTTTCAAAAACTAGTTTCTCAATGAGTTTCAAAAAGTTCTACTTCTTCTCTTACTCTAAGTAAATGCTTCCGAAAATGGTTTACTCTAACTCTCGCCCAAACTTCAAACCTATGGATTTTAAATAACTAGGATCTAGAACCCCGTGAGGACAATGAGAACAAGATGAAGACAAGCAACTGCCAACAAACACAAGGAGACTACAATATCACTCTATCAGCGGAATCCCCATAATCAGAAGACATCAAGTGTTGCAATATCAAGAAGCGTCTAAGATACGACGAAGGCTTCATCGACAAGGCAGTGACTCCAACATGAAGAAAGACGATATCTAGGGTCAATAGTCCTAAGAATAGGATTCCCCTACATCACGAGTAGTTAAATCGTTGGTCCCTAACGTTGACTGTGTTTGCTTGCCTAAGTGCATTATGTGTGGCTTGATGTGTGTTGTCTGCCGAGGACATTGTGATCCCCTCGTTCTGTTCGCCTTGTTTATATGCTCTAGTTTGCCTTGACCTCCATAAAAATGTGACTCGAGGAGCGATAACCCACCTAGTAACTTAGGAAACTCCTGTGTTAGATGTTGGTAATGAGACCCAGACTAACCTCGAGAGTATATGAGAGGAAAAGCAACGCAAGAACCAGGAGTTCGACATCATCAAGTCAGAATCAACTCGAAGATTTCACCTCAACAGGACGGTATACCTCGTCAAACTCACCTCGCAAGACTCGTCAATAGCACCATACTACCTTGTTCCTTAGTCTACTACAACAAGAATCCCGTTGAAGCCGTAAGTCGATCACCGAAGGATCCTCAATATCCAAAGGAAACCACCCGATAAGTCAACCAAGACAATAAGTGAAGACCTAACTACGCCGACCTCCGGTATATCAGACCTTCTAACCACCTCAGGAGACTAGCTATTCTAGTCGACACTACCCAACCCAACGGGAGGTTCCTCACTAGAAGGACAAAATAATCCAAAATCTCGAAGACGAGAAAGCATGAAGACAACAAGTCCACTCCGCCATCAAGCAGAAGCAACGCAAGAAATGCCAATGAAGACAGCTTACCCAAAGCTGACTACTTCAACCCTAACTAACTACTAGCAAGAAGAGACGTAAAACGCTAACTTGTGCTAAGCTAACTCCTTAAAGCTTCATTAAGAAACCACCCCTAATAAGGCTTAAGCGATAAGACGTCACTCGAAGACCCCAGCTCAAGACTGCGGGAAGATACAGCCTTCCGCTAAACATCAGGGCAGTACTTGCAAGACAGAAGATCCAAACCCTTCTCGATGAACCTTAATGAAGCTCTAAGGTGGAAAGACTACGTCTTTCCACTCAAACTCCAAAAGATTGTCTACCAGAAGATACTTCAAAAGAGATCCCCGGATCTAGCATATTCTCGCCAAATAGAAACTCACGAGTCGTCAAAGGAGAAACTAGCGGAAGATTCTATGAAGTCCCTTCGCTATGTCAGCTGAAAACCTATCCGAAGGACCATAGGATCGCTAACCTCTCAGTTCCAATCGCTGAGAGCACGTGAGACTCCAACGGCTCCAACAGACTAAGTATGAAAAATCGTAGTATATAAGCCCCATAGGACCTACCTTCGCAGACGTTATCGAAAGATTCCAACTCTAGGAGAAACACTGACGACAGTCTTCAGAACATCAATCTACGACTCCAAGAAGGAAGAACTATGTCAACTCTCCGATATACCCCAGTTTAATCCTAAGGGGGAAAGACTACGTCTTTCCCACAAAAATAGGGTAACCCTTCGCTGAAGCAAACTCAGGAGTCCTGACCCTAAAATCGTTAATTAGGATACGCTACAACCCTTAGGAAGAGTTATGAATCCTTAGAGAGAGGTACCCCCAACCGTAGATTGCGTCCTCTGACGAGTACTCCGTGAAGTTCAGAATCGAGGTGGTCTGCCTAGCCTAAGCCCTCGAGGTATCGAGTCCCGAAGGAATATAAGTTTGTCCCTCGCAATCAAGGCTGGACTCTGCTCAACTCTCCATGCATCCCGGAAGACTGAAGCAACTTCATCGACAGAGTAGCCACCTTATAGACATAGTCCGTAAGATAGGACATGTAAGACACCTGGTATCAACTCGACTCAAAATCCCCTAACCCTACTCTCCTGAATCTCGGGACGAGTATATTTTAAGGGGGAAAGGTCTATAACATCCCAATTTCAGCAACCCTGATTAGTTATCCAGAATGCAAAAATCAGGGGGAGCAAAAACTTTTTCTTGTTTAGGGATAAAGTGTTCGCATGTTGTTTGACTATGTTTATGATTATGATTGTGTATTAGAAGATATAATGCTTACCTCAACACCAGTTGACAAAAGCTACTTCCCAAAACTGTCTGGGCTTAATTTCCATATTCGCAAATGTTCTTGGATTTCAAGACCTGAACCAAGAAGCCTTTGCAAACCAACTATTTTAGTAGCTTCTCTTTCCCTAAACTATGGAGAGTAACCTATTATAATCTCCTTATGTTTTATAGACAGAACCTTCAACCATTCTTATCTCTAGGTTTCCCAAAACTTCCTTTTAAAGCTTTTGAATTCTACTCTTGGTAGAGAAACCAAGGACTCGCATCTTATCCAAAGCACAACCTTTTCAAAATACCCATCCTTACCTCAAGCTTGGCTTGATGGTAACCCTAGTAGTAGGTTTGCTTAGTTTATAAGATGAGTTGCCTTGATCTGCTGTCTGATGAATTGCCTTGATCTGCTATTTGTTTTGTCTGCTTAGGAGATAGTATGAGATACTCTATGAGCTCATCACTAGGATCAAGAGGTTTCCAAATCACCACAGCCTAAGCAAGAATACAAAGCTGGATCTGATCTCTAGCTACTAGGTGATCATCTAAAACCCCTAACCAGACTCCCTTTTGAGGTGATCCCTTCTAGAAGCTTCAAAGTCAATGAAGACCAGTATCAAGAAAGGATCCTTCCTACTCAATCTACACTTCAACATCCTCCACTTGATGATTCTTTGGTACCTTGCAACCCCTCAAAATCATCACCACCCACATTCTAGTCAAGAACCCTAAATCTGCTAAATTTGGCCAAGTCTGGAGTTTGTTTCAACATCACCTTTTTGAATGTCCCCTTTTCTCAACCCTTGTACATTTTTGAAAATGCATTTGAACTATCTTGTTAACTATCCTAAGGTCTACCAATGGCCACTCTTTACCTTGTTTAGATCTTTTTTCAACCCACTTGTTCTTGATGGTTTTGCGGGCAAGAAAATAACTATTCCTACAAATCTAGTCAAGATGTGTACTTCGACAGCAGATCACACCATCATACAACCTTCTATGGACCAACTCTTTGCATGGTTGTGTTCTAATAATATAGGTATATCAATATATACTTCACCTGTTCCAAGTGGATCTTTGTGCTTCTTAAACCCACAAGGTTTTGAAGGCTAGTTGATAATCTGCTATGGCAGGCTTATTTTATTCAAAGTTTGAAAGCATGTCTTGCTGAACTCAAGCAAGATCAAGCTCAAAACTCTATACCATGTTGATCTACATCACTTGGTCAATCCATCAATATATTCCATGCCCAAAGGGGAGCTTTGATGACCATGAGCCAACAAGGTTTTGTTGGTATTAAAGTAACATCCCCCTAGATCCCTAATCTCTTGTTTTCCACCAAAATCAACTTTGATTCTCAACACCCAAGGTTGAAAATGCTAGATACACCTTGGGTACATCCTCTACCTGGATTATAAAGATTTATCAAGTAGTATCCATAATTATTATGTCACAAAACCTATTTAATCTCCTAAATTGACAGAAACTCCAAAACCCTCTCTATAAAGGCAGGTTTGTTCTTATCCAAAACACTTGCCCAAATTTAATCACACTTGAGGCCTAAATATAATACCCTAACTTACTACTCCATAATAAATATTTTTGAAGGGTTTTATTATTTCTTTTTGCCTATTTTCTTAAATGGCAGGAATGGAATACTAATTGTTTTAAATAGTTGTATTCCTCAATAAATCTTGGGAAAATTCTCCAAGGTATGAAATCATATTTGGGACCATCTCAAACCAAAAACCTTCTCTGTCCAATTCCAAATTTTCAAATGAATTCAACAAAACAGATTTAGCACTATTTGAATAATTGATATAAAAAGGCTCAAAGTTCATCTAAAAAATCTCAAATAAATACATGGCAAGTATTTCGGCCACACACATCTACCAACACTCTCACATCATCTTGCCAAGATAAAATTTCATGAACTAAATCATGATCACCATGCTTGGCCATCATGGAACTTAACTAATTCCTTCACTACAAGTCCATTTCCATCCATCCATCACAACTACCCTGACCACCCTAGCACTCCACCCCCCCTTCTAGCCAAAAACCACTATAGCTATGTTGTAGCACAACCTCCTCCCCTTGTCCTTTCGTGTTTGGAGGAGAAGAAAATAGAGAGACCTCCATATCTAGCCATATCTTCCAACATCTGCTGCAACAACCCTCTCTAACTTTTCTGGACGAGCACAGTAACTCACAGCCACCCTCCAGCACCCAGGCTAAGACCCTAGCCAGCCCTACACCTCTCCCTCTCCTTTATCTTTTTTTCTCCCCTTGCATGTGAGGATGGATCTGAGCAAGATTGTCATGTACGATTTCCCCAGCAAACCCTCTGCTCTCCTGTGACCCCTGTGGGGCCCCCGGATTAATCATCCGAGAAATCCTTGTTATGCATACACCACGTTCCCATGATTAGTGAGCCGTGGGACATAACCGAAAAGTATCATTACAACATTCGAGACATACCGAATTACAAGACTTACATAAATGCCGTTATGGATACATCAATAACCATCAGCGGAACTTCATCAAGCGTAGAGCCCGATCCATGCCTTAACCTACAGGCAACTGACTAGGAGAACGTCCTAGCTCGCATAGTCGCCAAGTTCACCTTCATCTCGATATCTGACCAAGTTAATAGCCAGGGACAATGCCAGTGAGTACTTGGAATGTACTCGCAAACCACCTTAAGAGAATAATAATAACAAGAGGATATGGAATATGGCTGTGGTAGTAGGAGGGCTCCAAGAGAGGTTCTTTTCTCTTGTAGATATAGCATCTACATTTCTTTGTTGAATACTTTTATAAAACATCTCGGCAACCTTTTTGAAAAGTGTTGGAAAACACTAGGATTGGGTCACCCATTTGTTCCTTCCTTTCGGTCATCCCATTAACAAACTCCTTTCATTCCTTTCTAACCATCCCATGGTCAAAACAGGTATCCTTTCCGACCATGCCATGGTCAAAATATTTCCAAAGCCGTTGCTTTTCAGAAATACTTTTTGAAAACAAAACCAACACCGCTCTATAGCAGCCTTCCCAACCGTCCATGACTGCGGACACGGCTATTCGAATAGATTTACACTCTGTAGAGGTTGCGCACTTTACCAACTCCATCCAGGTACACTACCCTGATCTACACCGAACGTGGGTCGAGTAACCGATCAAGACTCTCCGGATGCCCACTCCAATATAAGTTCCTACCCTATGAGTGTTGTTCCCCTCAACACCGGGACGTCGGGTACGGAGGACCAACCGGAGCGCATTTTTCCACTTCCCAAGTGTGCACTTTCAATGAGGGGCTCATAGTAATGCGTGGAGGCCCGCAGACCCTTCGTTCCTTCTCCAGGTCGATGTCCCACATGGACCCTTATGTGAGAAGGCCCACCGTCTATGGATTTTTATCCCCTGTAGTTGTTGCGAGGCAGCTTATACCAGAATAGACAAACATCAAATCCAGCCATGTCCCATTCCAGAGTAATGTGGTTGGACAAGGTTAATTTTTCTAGCAAAACTGCAAAGAACCGGGTGCATTTTCATAAACCTTTTTCCTCCAGCTTTCCTTCAGCATTTTGTAAATCAAACCTTTTTCTTTCTCAATATTTCTTGGGAGGTCCCACCTCACCAAGGTTTTATCATAAAGCATTTGGTAAAACTTTTCCCGGGGTCTTCCCATCCAATAGCTTTGCTTCGGCTAAAATGGGGTCTCCAAAGGGTATGGTGTATTACACCAACTACCATACTAGGGACAAGTAGGTGTCATCAAGGGGGTGGTACTTATTAGTACAAAAATGTAATAGTTCAGAGGAGCCAAACCACTACCATAGATACATCAACTTGTAGTAAAACAGTGCAGTTTTAATAAACAGAAGATAAAACATGCATAAGTAAAACAGTAGGACAAGGCTTATGAGCAAGAAGGTGGCTTGCCTGAGATCAGTAATATGGAAATATGTCCCTATACTTCATCTTTGGATAACCAAGAACACCAATACTAGTAATAATAAGATCCCTTCTTCTCGGCGTCAATACAAGCGCAACTATCGTCGTCATCGAGTATACATGCAAACAAGCAAGACCACAATCAAAACAAGGAATACAAACATCAATACATACATCAAGCAATGAACAATCTCCAATTAATGTTCAGTAGTTTTAGAGAGGATTGGATTTGGGGAGATTGAGATGGCCTTAGAGAAGAGGATGAACATCCCGTAGGGTTTATAGCCGGGAAACTACCTAAGATGGGTTTTTGGAACAAGGACCTATTCTGTATGATACCATTGTGTAAAAATGATACCAACAGCTAGGTGTTGATAAAATGAAACCAACAAAAGTGGTTTCACTAATTTATCACTTTCCTAGTGAAATCATCTATAGTTTTAGGAAATAATTCACCAGAAAAGTTCTGGAGTTCCAAAATTATTTCCTTGGATGGGTAAGTAGGTTTTGAGGTTATCACTCACTGAGAGTTGGAATCATGATAAGATAATTAGCAGAATGCCCTCAGGAAATTCCCAAAGATAGTTCTGTGGGGGGTTTTGTCCTTTTAACCAGATTTATTTTACAGAGGATTTTGATATGATTCTAGGGACAAATGGTAGGTATTTAGAATGCCTTTCTATAGAAATCTGAATCACCATATTTGGATTTGTAAAACTACTAAGGTGATTTATATAGTGAATTAACTATGCACAAAAGAGATTAATTCACAATAATTCATGTGTGGCTTAGAAAATTATGGGCTCCTGGAATTTGATATAAATTGGTAGGTAGGTGTATAGGGAGTTGGAATTAGGTCAATACTAACTTTGGTTTGGCTTAGGGAATTTTCTAAAGGCAGAAACTAATAGTTAAAACATAGATCTTTTTGGGGTGAGGTCAATGTGACAGGATAGGTTTCCTATAGATCTTCCATAGGCAGTTGGAATTACCCAGTTTGAGTTTGCAAAACTACCAGAAAGAAATAATTAGTGAAAAGGACACATTAAGGTATTATTTTCATCATCTAGGAATTCTTTTGATACAACACCTGTATTGCATGCTTAAGAAAACAATGAGGAACCTTAGGAAATTTAGATCTTATCAATTGGAGTTGGTTAGCATTTTTTTAAATGATTTAATCTAAAGAGTCAAACTTCTGGATTTTAAAGAACTACTAAAAAGGAAAAGGAAAGGGCAGTGCCGGGCTGGGAATCCAGTCGAACTGGGCCGCCAGGAGCAAAATACGGCCCACCCAGAGAGGACCACGGGCTGGAAAAGGGTTCAAATCCCGGTCAGGCGGGGACCAGGTGTCAGCAGTGGTAGGGAGTGAAGGGGTAAGGAGAGTTGTGGGACGTCCGATCCGGAGGAGATCAACAACCCACGCTCTTCTCCTTCCTCTATCTGGACTCGACGGTGAGGAACCTAGGGGCGGCGCCAGCGGGGGTCAAGGAGCTCACCAGGGGTGTTGGGCGGTGATGGTGAACGGTGGAGATGAGGCGGTCGACGACGGCGAACAAGAAGAGGGGCGGCATAGTGGGGTTTGATGAAGGAGGGCGTCGCCTGCATCTTCCACTGCGAGATCTGCTTCGGTGCTCGTCGGAGCTCGCCAGAGGGGGTCTAGGGACGCACGCAAGGCAACGGAGAGATGATGGATCAGATGTAGAGGTCCTGGAGCGTTCAGGGGCAATGCATGCAAAGGAGGTGGGGCTCGAGAGTCCGGAGGTTTGGGGGAGGTGCTCGGCTCGGTCAAGATCTCGGGTGGCGTCCGCCGGCGTTCCTGCAACAAATAGAGGATGGGGTCAGATGCAGGGGTAGGAGAGGAGCTATGCAAGGTCACATGCAAGGGGAGAGGGGCAAGGAAAAGGATCTTAACTCAATTCCATGGAGCAACCCAAAGCTCTTCTCTCTCCCTCTTAGGAGCAGCACAGGGTAGTGGAGAGGGGAGAGGGGGCTCAGGGAGGAAGATAGAGTGGTGAGAGGGCGAATGGGGAGCAAGGGATAGACTCTGGCTTATTTAAACTGAGGTGGGAGCTCAAGATGGGAGATGTCCATTTTGGACAAGGAGGGGAGGTGTTGGCCAGGGATTGGTTGGGTTGGGCGGTGCTAAGGGGAGAGGTGGGGTGCTCTGGTCATGCTGGGAGATAGGGAGGGAGTGGTGGAGCTTGCTGCTGTGAAGATTTTTCAAAATATGGCATTAATTTGATCTCGCTCTCTCACTTGATCCAATAGCTAAAGGACAAAAAGGGGTGTAATGCTACAGTAGCCTCGACCAGGGAGGAGTGCTGGTGAGGTGGTGTATTAGACAAGTTTGGATGTAGCTTTGGGTTGATTTAGCTTAGGTTTAAACGGTTTTGCAAATTTTGATCAAACGATGGCTTGTGAAGGAGTTTGAAAAAAATTGTACTGGACAAAGTGAGAGAATGGTACTAGTCTGTAGATGGGGTCAGTATATCTCTCCAAGATTTATTTGGGGTTTTTCTAAAGTTTGTAAGTCCATTTAAAAGCATTAATTCCGAAAGTGCAGAAATGGTTTCTAGAGGCTAATGTGATATTTCTACATTAGACAAACTGATATTTTGGTGTTAAATAGTCCTAGATACCATATTACACATTGGGGAATTTTATTGGGATTTATTGAGATGGGAGAGTATTTTTAAGGAATTATTTCTTGTTTCTCCCATTTAAGAAAAGGGCAAAAAGAAATAATAATGAATCTCAAGAATATTTATTTTTGAGATGGGAGGGTGGAGTATGGTATATAGAGCTCAAATATGCATTGAGTTGACCAAGTGGTTTGGAGAAAAACAAATTTTTCTTTATAGACATGATTTTTAAGATTTTGCCAAGGAGGGTATTTAAATTGTTTTGGGGCCCAATTAATTATGGAAATTAATTGGAGAATTATCATATCCAAGGTATATGATGTATAATTGATGCATCCATCATGTCCAACCTTGGGTTTTGAGAATTGTTGTGAAAAAGCATGGAAACTAGATTTGGGGAGAATCTAGGGTTGTGATATTTTTATACTACACAAGCAAGGTTGGAGTGGTGAGCTCATAGCTCACCCTGGTACAAGGGCTATATGGATGGTTAGACCATGTCATATAAATGACCATGGAAGCAAGAGTTGGGCTTAGATGTATTTGTGGTGAGATAGAGGAGATGGCAAACTTTGTTGAAAATAAGGCTGCCATTACAGAGTTGTCATGATGCCTCATAAACCATGGGGGTTTAAGAAGCACAAGGCTCCAATGGAAACAATGTAAGAGTGGATTGATAGTCCATGATTAGTAGGTCATAATTGTGCGAAAGGTTGGTCGAGGAGAGGTGGCATATAGATGTGAGCTTCTGCCAAAGTGGGCAAGATGATAAGATTTACAGAGAAGATTATTATCTTGACTACAAAACCATCATGGATGAGTCAGAACCAAAATGGTTTATCCAAGGGAAAAAGTGGGATTTGGTAGTACTAATGATGTACTACAAGATTGTTCAGATACATTCTTAAGAATGCACATAGGTTGGAAAAGGTAGAGCTCCAAAGATTTAGGGTTTTAGACTAGATTACATGTGTAGATGATTTCGAGATGCTGCTATGCTTCAAACTGATGATCAAGGTGATGATGTTAAAGCGTTAACTAATTAGGTAGGATCCATGCTAATATTTGGCCTTCACTGGGTAGAAAACAATCAAGAGGGATTATCCCTGGATTGATCTGATTAGGAGGGGAGATGATCACTTTAGTGGCTTAGGATCCAGATTTGGATGCTTGGTTTGAGATTGATGATCACAAACATAGATTGGGTCCTAAGGAAGGAGCTCCTAGATGAGCTCACTCTAGTTCCTAAGAAAGCAAGATATTCAGCAGATCAAGACAATTCATCATATCAACCTATCGAACTACTACTAGGGTTACCATCAAGCTCAGCTTGAGGTAAGGATGGGCAATTTTAAAAGGTTGGAGTTTGAGTAAGGTAAGAGTCCTTGGTATCCCTACCAAGAGTAGAATTCAAAAGTTTTATACAAGGTTTTGAGAATCCTAGAGGTAGGAGTAGTTGAAGGTCCTGTCTTGACAACATAAGGAGATTATATTATATATCTCTCATAGTTTTGTCAATAGAAGATACTAAAATAGTTTTGGGTTACATAAGCATCTTGGCTGATGTTTTGAAATGCCAAAACATTTGATGATGGGGATATGCCGAAGGGGGTATGCCCAGCAGGACGTTCCAATTGGGCCGAAGGTCCTGTGAGTGCGTCCGAAAGACGGCGACTGGACTACGAAGGAAGGAGAGGCCCAGCGACTGGCGACAAGAAGCCCAGGCGTGTAGCAGAAGCCCAGTCGGACTAGGTCAAAGTATCCGGATCCTTATCTTGCTCGGTGAACACTTGTAAACCCTAGCGAGGTTCCTCATATATAAACCTCCCTAGGGTGTCCTAGAGACTTACGTTCCATCATACACCCCCTCAAGTGGCTCGCCGCCTAGCCGCCGAGCTCACCACCCCTGTAACTCGCTCTCCCATAATCTAATCTAGCAGGAGTTGGTCTTTACCCTCCAAGGGGCCAAACCTGGGTAAACCCATGTGCATCCGCCCCCATCTCGCACCGCAGATGGCCGCCAACACTTCCTCACGAAACACTCAATCGCTGCCAGAGGCAGTGACTGCCGTGGCCATTTCCACGACAGTGGCGCCCACCTTGGGGCATAGCGGGACTGACCTGAGTTCTGCGGCGAGACCCTACTCGCTGATCGATCGGCCGCTCGCCACCGGTCGCATGATCGCCATCTGCGGGATCTTACAGATCCTTCCCAGCAGCTACATCCCAGCATCATGTCCGGGCACTCACAGCACGGTGATGCTGGTCGGCTCCATCAACCTCTTTGTCGGCTTCACCAGTGCGATCAACCCAGCCGTGACGGTGATCGTCGGCGGATCGCCGCCACACCGCGATCTGCTTTCGGAGGAGCAGGTCCGCTCCATCAGGGGCCTCGTCATCGAGTACGACTCGGCCGCCAGCGACGCGGTCGAGACTAACGCTGCCACCAACGACGACGCCCTCAACAACGACGCTGACTCCGCGACCCCTGCATCGGTCGACGGATCCATCACCGCCGCATCACGGGATGACTCCATCACGCGAGTCTCCAACCCCGAGGACTTCGAGGACCCCTCCATCCTGGGGATCTTCGACTCTGATTCTAGCTTGGAATCACACGAGGATTTTCGCGCCAGATCCAATCGCTTCAACGCGATCTACATGGCGGGCAGCACGGCCGCCCTGCCAAACCCGTTCGCCACGCTGATCCCGCCGACTGCGACAGCCACATAGGTGGAGCAAGCCCGCCTACGGCTCGCGGAGGAGCAACGCAACGAACTCGCCGAGCGTGAGAAATACCGCCTCGAACGAGAGACGGCGCGGGAGCTATCGCTGTATCACCAGCGCCGCATCAGGACCCGCCTGAACTACAACGTTCAGGGCCACGTCCTGAACTTCAACGATGAAGGCAACCCCGCATGCGCCGCCGAGCGCGAATACTGCGAGAACGCACTGCCAGGCGGGAGCAACCCTGCAAGACCACCACCTGGTGCGCCGGCGACCGGGGCTCCTCCACCATCCATGGGCTGCGTGCCCCCGCCGCACTAACCGTGGATCATCATCTCGCCCCAAGCCCGTGACGCCAATGGGCTACTACTATACTCCACCCCGATGGACAACGTCGTCGTGGACGACACCGTGATAGCCAACCTCGACGTCCAAGGCGACGGCGTGCTACAGATCCAGTACGCCAAGGCCCTACTCGTCAGGGCCGTCGAGCAACAAGCCGCGGGAGTCGACCCGCGGGAGCGGATGTACTCCCGCTAATTAGCAAGCAGGGCGGCATCAAGCGGCCACCCCACCGTGGCTAACGCATTAGTTTGCCCACCACCCCAGCCCCTGGCAAACCAACCACTGGCCGCCAATCCCGTGTTCTCAACCAACGAGTCGCGACCGGCGAACAACACGGTCGCTACCAACTGGCAGCCCCTCGATGCCCGAACGAACATCATCAACAATCAGGCGTGGTGGTCGCGCCAGCCCTATGACCTACGGCACACCCTCACCAACCGCGGTGACCCGGAACCAAGAGGCTCGCTCAGTCGAGTCGGGCCACAATGCTTCGGACCAATGATTCATGGGGAAAAGTATCCCGCCAACTTCAAGGCCCCCAAGGAGATCGAGAAGTACGACTCGACGTACGACCCCGCTATCTGACTGGACACATACCTCATGGCAATGGGGATCGCAGGCCACACCGACCTGCTCGCCGCTCGCTACCTCCCCCTGATGATAGAGGGTGCGACCTGGCAGTGGATCAACACACTCCCCGCCGACAGCATTGACTCCTGGGAAGAAATGCGGGACGCCTTCGTTAGGCACTTCGAGTGCTCCTACACCCGCGCCACCACCATAGAGGACCTGGAGCGATGCATCCAGGGACAACAGGAGTCGACTCGCCGGTGGATCCAAAGATGGCAAGAACTGTGGATAAATGCCTCCGGCATCCACACAGACACGGTGATACACTGCTTCAAGAACGCGTGCCGGTATGAACCCTTGGTCGCCAAGATCAAGAGGGTCTACCGAACGCTCGACAACATCCCCGACCTCCTCGAGATCGCCAAGCGCTATGCGGAGGAGGACCCCAACCAAGACTCCGACGATGAGTCAGGAGGAAGACGCCGTACTAGCATCCACGACAGCAGGCGCCTACGCGACATGCGCTACAGCAACACCCGCATCACTGGCAAGCGCCGCACGAACGGGCGAGTCGACTTCGTCGCCAACGCCGGCTATGGCCAGCACGACTCCAAGAACTACCGCCGCGACGGAGGAAATTACCGCGACAGCGGGAACTACCGCGCCAATAACACGACGAGGCCGAAATTCGACCCTGTCTCCCTGCTCAATCAGCCCTACATCTACCACAGCAGGGAGGGAAAACCCGCCACCCACACCACCGCCGATTGCCACTCCCTCAAAGAGATTGAGAAGGCGAGACGAGCAAGGGAGGACCCCAACAACAACCCACCTAGGGAAAACGGGAACGGCGGTGGCTTCGGCTCGCTACATACCTTCACCGGACTCAGCACCAAGCGCGAGAAGAAGGTGCTCGCCCGCGCAGTCGCCGTCAATTCGGTGACACAAGTCGACATCCCTCGCTTCCTAAACTGTTCCGAGCAGAGCATCACCTGGAGTCGCCAAGACCATGCGTCAAGGACCGAATATCCAGGGCGAGTCGCCCTGGTAGTCAGGCCATGGGTAGGACCGTTCGCCATAGGCTGAGTCCTTAGCAACGATGCCTACTACCTCATCACCATACGGGGTAACGGCCAACTTGAGGTCGGGAGGCCATGGAATGTAAACCTCCTCAGAAAGTTCTATACTTAGAACCTTAGATTGTACTCCATCGGAATATATAATGAAATTCATCCGGATTGCACAAATTATGTCAACTCGCCATATTCTTGTGCCACTCGCACTCATACATACTAGCAATCCGCTACTCACGGAAGTCAAACTCTGGTCGAGCGACCAGCACGGCTAAGTAGTGCGGCACAAGGGCACCGGAAATATTCGGGCCTTGGGTCATCCACGAAAAATGCCAACCCGGAGCCGCCATTAGAGTCACCTAGCTCGACTAGCCCACCGGGCCAAGACATCCGGTACATGCTTCTCACAGCAACATGTCCCTCCCACCCTCGTGCAAAGCGACTCGAACAGTTAAGTACCACGCACGGGGACTCCACAAAACGGGAACCACCAGGCGGCTCGGGAACACACCAAGTAAGAGAGCTGCCTAGGACTCGCCAAGCGACTGGCTCTCCGGGCCACGGGAGGAGACGCGTTACAAACAACGCACTCACAACCTGCAACAGGATCATGACCAATACGGTCGTGCACCACGCTCGGGGACTCGCTTATAGGTCAGTCCTACTCGCGCTCGGGGACTCGCCACTCAGAAGACGCGAGGGATAAAATCAATGCATAAACAAAACAATACACAAAAGTATACAATCTAGTTATACTCCATTAAAGGGCGGACGTGCTCGAGGACTCGTTCAATTAAAACAATGCATAAAGAAAACACAACACACATTCCTAATTGCAATACGAGTCGATCGACTCCCCGTGGCATAAATTGCAAACATATCTTACAGCACTCGCCACTTGGCATACATCACAACTTGGACAATTACATTGTTTCCTCCACAGGCCCTGATGAAGAAGCAGCACCACCCCTTGACATGAACAAAAGGCTGCCACGGGTTCGTCGGGTACGTCGTCAGCGACTTCGACAATGACGACCGGAAGGGCTGCTCCGACTTCATATCACGATGCTCCAGCTCGGGGTCTCCATGCGCCAACACCGTCTCCTGGTACGGCAGCAGATCGCCCATTGCCAAGACCCGATCGGCGTAAGGGGTGGCCTTCGTGGTCAGCTTCAGCACCTCCGACATCTCCACCGTGCCGGTCACCGATGGATAGCCACTCGTCACATCGTCAAGGTCAAAGTCGTCGGGGAAGTGGGCGAGACCCAAGCTCAACGCTGTGGCGGCCCTACGCCTGAACGCCGAGCGCGTCATCCACTCCATGACGGCATGCACCTCCTCCAAATAACGCCACACCTCCGTAAGCCCCTCAGGAATAACTTCGGTGGGGGACATGCCCTGAAGAGCCGCTTGGACGCAGAACGCTGAGGCCGTGGCCGTGTTCACCACGGTAGTCACGCACTGCGCGGTGTTGTAAGTTTGCACCACCAGGTCGCTTTGGCCTACCACAGCTGCACAGTCAGGTGTCAGTGAACCTATGAAAACCCCAAACCGGGGACTCAACAAGCAGGTCAGGCAAACACAGAGACTTACCAAGGAGTTTGCAGCAGTTCTCCTTGACGTGCTTCTCCAAGGAGGTTTGCTCGTTGTGTAGCCCCACGATGATTGAATCCGTGGCTTTGCATTCTTCCTCAGCCGCAGCGACGGCAGCCTTCGCCCGCTCCTCCGAAGAATTGAGGCCGCTTTCGCCTCCTCCAAGTCCTTGACCAGGGAGGCTATTCGTCCATTCGCCGCGTCCAGTTTGGCGAATGGGACATAGCCCTCACGAGCCTTGGAGATCTCAGCCGGGAAACCATCTGCAAGAGAAGACGTCAGAGTACTGTACCCAACCAGCTCACACCCGAAAGAGGAGAATGAAGACAAACAGATAATCACCAATAGTTTCTTGAAGCCGCCGGTTCACCTCTTGCGCTTCGCGCAAGTCACGCTCCAAGCGCTCTCTTGTGGCCTGCCGATCGGTCGACTCCCTTTGCAATCCCTGCAAACAAAGAACTCACCTAAGCATTTGACAAAACAAAACCCAGTTCCCAGCCGCTGAAATTCAGCGACAAGGAACTCGGGGACTGGAGAAGGAAGAAAAATCTAAATTCCCAGCCACCGAAACTCAGCGACTAGGAATTCGGGGACTGGAGAGGAGCAAGAGGTTCAGTTCCCAGCCACTGAAATTCAGCGGCCAGGAAATCGGGGACTGGACATACCTGAATAGCAGCGCCGAGCATCTTGTGATGTTCTCCGGCATCAGTCGATGGGATCGTGAAGGAAGTGCGCCCGCGACGGAACCCAATATCCGCATCCACGATCTCTGTATTATGTGGAGACTGCGTGTCCGCCACACCCGGAAAACCCCTCACCATAAAACGCGGGAACGTCGCTGTCGCTCTGGCGGGGGAACTGGTCGTCGGGACCGGCGCTTCGGGCACGGACGCAGCCAGGACTGGTTCCGATCACGTCGCCACCACCTCTTCGGCTGCTGGCGCAGCCTCCGGCTCCGCAATGCTGTCCTTGGCCGCAGCGCCGTCGGCACCCCCCCTTCTGCTTCTTCGTGACTACGGCAGTCGCCACATCTCCGGTGGCCTTTCTCTTCTTGGGGAGGTCGCCCTCCTCTGTGGGGGTGGCTGATGGAATCTTAGCCACCGAAGGACGGCCAATCTTCTTGGCCCCCGACCTGCACGAGCCCCCTCAATCAATATAACGACAATACAAAAGAGCAAGGCGAATCGGGACAAGGGAGCAGTACTTACTTAGCAACTGGAAGGACACGAAGCCCGCTGCTAATGTGGGCGGGCTTGTCCAACTCGGGACCCAGCTTGTGGCTGAGCCCCGTCTCGAAGACGTCTGAAGCCCATGAAACCGAGGGCTTCCTCGACGATGAAGCTGCAGTCACCGGGATCTCTGCCTCCGACGCAGCCGCCCATGACGGCTCGGGCGACTTGCACGCCATCGCCTCAGCCGCTTCTTGGCTTGGAACCCCTGAAGCCGTCGGTACAATCGCCGCCAGGGTAACCTCTACCACTACCTCCGTGTCCTCGCCCTCCAACCCCTTTGTCGGGACTGCATCCTTTGGGGCCTTGTGCGAGACTTCGGGAGAACCTTCATCGTCGGAGTCGTCATCCGACTCGAACACCACCGCCGACTTGGCCGGTGACGCGGGCCTCTTCGCTGGCGACTTGGGCCGGCGTGTGAGCTTCGACTGCGTAGCGGTGCGCCGCGACGTATGCTCCTGTGTGACCTCGTCGCCTTTGTCGTGCTCGTCCAGGCTATAGCTCGCCTCGACTTCACGATGTCTCTGCATGCGGGTCTTGCGAGCCATAGGCGCTGGGGAGGGACCTCTTCCTCCTCTCTGTCGCTATCGGAAGGGTTCCCCTCGGAGTCTTCCTCCAGTTCCTTGGGAACCTCTTCATCGAGCGGAGGGAGCCAGCCCTCCAACACCTGAAAAAGCTAGGAACCACCACGAGTAAAACACCAAGCAAGGAGACTGAAAACTAAGACACGGACGTAGCGATTGGAAAAAGAACTTACTGTGGGGGCTTCATTCTTCATAGGAGTGTACGGGGCGACCCCGACCGCCACGATGGTGAACTCTCCGTCAGTGATCTTCTTCAGAGCGGCCTTGTAGTCCTCGGCCTCCCATGACTCCTTGCTGGTTCGGGATGGGTCATGCTTCCCGCTGTATTCGTACATCCAGTGCGGCCGAGCCGCCAGCGGGACCAGGCGCAACCCGAGCCAGCTGTTGTAAAGGTTAATCGGAATCAACCCTTGGTCCTTCAGCTTTTGGATCTGATCCATCATTTTTGCGACGGCCATCCGCTGGTCTTCGAGAAGCTTCTTCGGTACCAACCGACGGGGCTCGCTCCTCTCGGCGACGAATTCAGGAAGAGTCACCTCGTTGGAGGGAGTGGCTTCCTTACTCTAAATACCCAAAAGTCATCTCACACAAAAGTGCACCTAAACCTAGCAGACTCCTAAACTACGTAACCATTGAGACTTTGGTCGTGAGACTTCTTCCACTCGCTGGCGGCCTTCTACGGCAGGACGAGCTTGACGAAATTGGCCTTTGGCTTCAGTTGAAATGTGACTCCGCCTGCGGCCACCATCAAGCCGCTGGACGCCTCGCGCCCGATGCAGCCATGGAAGAGCTCCAGCCATAGCGGGAAATACGGCCTGCAGGCGAGGTAACATTCGCAGAAGGCGACGAAGATCACTAGCTGCTCAATGATATGCAGACCAAGATCAGATGGCTTGATCGCGTAATACGTGCAGAAGCGGCAGAAAAAGAGTGAGGTGGGGAATCCCAAACCTCTCTCATGATGACTAGGGAAGCAGATGAACTCGCCAGGTCGCGGCTTCAGCTCGGTCTCGCAGGAGGGGGGAACCTGCCAATTCCCCTTGCAGAGCACTCCGGCATCCTCGAAAGATCTAAGTTGGGCCGTGGTACACTTGGATTTCCCCCATGAGCCTTTGGGAGGCGCCATCGGGTAGGATGCGGAATCGCACGATGCGGAAAGGACTAGTCGGAAGGACGTAGGCAAGAAGATTGGAGGTAGGAAGAACGAACGAGAAAGAATGAAGAATGCGAAGAAAGTTTGCGGAGCTGAACCATCACTCCCCTTATATGCGAAACACCACCCGCCAAAATCGGGGTAGCCGTTAGTCACGGTAAATACGCCGAAGATACCTTTGGAAATTCCAATGGATAGTTTGACCAGATTTGATGGTCCAACTCCTTTACTTCACCCGCCACCCACCAGTCTATCCATTCGCCAAGGCGACGACTTGGCGGCTTAACATTCACTGAGACGACGAGTGGAAAACTGGGCAAATTCTCCTTGGTTCTAATGGAGTCCATCACCGACTCGACGGGACAAACAAATTGGGCTCGCCTACTCCGAACGCCAAAAGGACGCCTGCGCCTGCATCAACGATGGCCTTGGGGACTACTGATGGGGATATGCCGAAGGGGGTATGCCCAGCAGGACGTTCCGATTGGGCCGAAGGGCCTGCGAGTGCGTCCGAAAGACGGCGACTAGACTACAAAGGAAGGAGAGGCCCAACGACTGGCGACTAGAAGCCCAGGCGTGTAGCAGAAGCCCAGTCGGACTAGGTCAAAGTATCTAGATCCTTATATTTCTTCGTGATAACTTGTAAACCCTAGCGAGGTGCCTCATATATAAACCTCCCTAGGGTATCCTAGAGACTTACGTTCCATCATACACCCCCTCAAGTGACTCGCCGCCTAGCCACTGAGCTCGCCACCCCTGTAACTCGCTCTCCCATAATCTAATCTAGGAGGAGTAGGTCTTTACCCTCCGGGGGCCGAACCTGGGTAAACCCATGTGCATCCGCCCCCATCTCGCACCGCAGATGGCAGCCAACACTTCCTCACGAAACACTCAATCGCTGCCAGAGGCAGCGACTGCCTTGGCCATTTCCAAGACATTTGAGAATATGGGAATTAAGCCAAGAAAGTTTTGGGAAGTAGCTTTTGCCAACTAGTGTTGAGGTAAGGAGTATATCTTCTAATACACAATCATAATCATGACCATAGTCAAACAACAGGCCAACACTTTATCCCTAAACAAGAATTTTTTTTTGTTCCCCCTAATTTTTGCATTCTGGACAACTAATCAGGGTTACTGAAATTGGGATGTTACAACCCCACACACACCTCTACCGCCCTCCTCGACCAATCCATCGACTGGAACCTCCTCCAACCCTTCCTATGGACAAGGTCCACAATAGACCATCACCTTCGGGTTAAAAGGCCCCAGGCCCCCAGATCCCCGCTCTGCCCTCATTCCCACTCTCCCTCGATCCCACTCCACCTCCACTATCTCCCCCAAAGAGCCTTGCCTCTGTCTCGCCCATGGAGAGGAAGAATTGCTCGTCTCGGCCATCTCCAAAAGTCGAGCTAGGTGCTCTCTCCTCCGCACCCCTCGCGCTACATGTCACTGTCGTGGTGGTGGCACGGCGGATGCCATGGATAGGCTAAAGATGGGGCCAATGAGTTCTAGGGGAATCCATGGAGGGAGAGCATGGTGATTCAATGCACGGAAGTTCTTGTATATTCTCTACCAATGGTGTTTACAAGTGTCCGTAAGGCTCTCCACAAGAAGGAGACGATGTCTCTTACTCCCTGTTTACTAGCCTTAGAGTTCAGCCTTAGACAAAGAATGATTGATCTATTGGCCGGCCCCCTCTATGGAGGCCCCGGTGCTCCTTATATAGAGGAGCCTGGGTTACAATTCTAGGGCACAGGTGGCAGCATATTCTACGAATATGCTCCTTTCCTAAAGCATATGCTTCTTTATTCCTCTTTAATGGCTCGTCCGAGCTTTGGACGTAACCCGCAGCATCATCCTTGCCTTTTGGCGTCACCAAACACATGCTATGTCATCCGTCTTTGCCCGCGTCACCTTGGTCGCCCCTGACCCGCTGGTCCTCTTCTTTACTTTACTTTGCACATGCTTCAGCTAATAAAGCCACCTTTTGACCAGCGGGGGATTCCTTCTCTTGGAAACTAAGATAATTCGGCTAGCATATAGCTAATCCGGCTTACCCATTTACCTGCAAAACAGATAGACACGGCCGGCATAAATCTTATGCTAGCCGGACCATTGTCAAGGAAATGCCCCATGGGCCGGGTCACACCGTGATTCGGCCTGCCTTGAGGTGACCCGGTCAGCACTTTGCTTTGACCGTGCCGTACACCGGCTAACTCGACCCTTATACCCTGGTGTTACCCTAACCGGGGGTATCCCCCCAACATCAGTCCCCGAAGGTGGTGCGGTCTTAGCAAAATTTAGTTGTTAAGGCCACAGCAGGTTCCCATGTCTGGATCTTTCACTCCTGAGGCCGAGTTATCTCGTAGCCCGGAGTTTCTCTTCTTGCAACCCTTTTGCTCTTTCCGAGTCATTCCTTGTTAGGTAGGTCTTTCGCCTGCTTATCCGGGTTATCTTTCCTTCTCTCGTACGCTTCTCCACATCGTATGTGGAGGGTAATCATCATTTGCCTCATTTTAAGGGCCATGCGCATTTACCGTCCCGGTTACTATCGCTGCGTCAGGCATAACTATTGTAAACGTCCCATCACTACAGCGCCTCGTTAACTGTAACACCATGTCATGTCATGGGATCGCTTGCTCCCGTGGCCCCTCCTATGGCCTTGTTCTGATTGGTTGCTCGGGCCACATACATGCTCGTTACGTGCGACACGTCACCCGCAAAGGATCCCACGACACGCGTGCGGCACGGTTAAGTAGGGGGTGTGGGGCTCTCCCATGGGAAGTTCACCCATTTGCACCATGCTCCACTACTCTCTCTCTTTCACAGCGACTCCGCCGTTGCCGCCAGTTTTCTGCTTCACGAGCGCCACCGTGACCGCAACCACTCACATCCGCGCCGCCGTCCCCATTCACAGTTTCCATCACGGGGACTTGCGCTTCCCGCGTTCCTTCCTCCGGCTATTTCTATTCTGATTATCCCGTCGAAAGATTCGAATCCACCATGTCTGCGGCGGAGCCAGTCGTGGCGCAGCAGGAAGGAGTGGAGGCCGCGAGCACAGTTGCTGGGACGGCTCCACCGTCCGCGAGGAGGACTTGGCTTGGCTCCGCGCCACACGGCGTATCCCGGCCGGCGTCGCCTGTCGCCTGGCCTCTGGTGAAGTCTTTCCTTCCCCCAAATCCAGGGAATATGTAGTTTTTCTATCACATTTCCAGCGGGGCTTCGGCCTTCCCACTTCCAATTTCTTCTTTGATTTTGTTTCCACATACAATTTGCAACCGCATCACCTCCCCGCAAACGCCATTACTTCTCTGTCCTCCATTTCTTCTGGCATCGAGGGGTACATTAGCCTCTGGGCAACCAAAGAACTCTGGATCAAGTTCTTTGGCCTGCGGAGGAATGTGATTCCGGATAAAGAGCATACCCCAGAAAACAAGCAGCTGACCTAGTGTGGCGCTGCCTCCATCTCTCCCCAGAAACAGTCCGTGTTCCCCTGGTTTACGGGACTCGAATCTTGCAAGGGCTGGGCCTGGACTTTCTTTTATGTCCAGAACACCACCAAGGAGGACCTGATCTGGTTACTCCCCTTCAAACTTGGCCCTCCTGACACCTCGCGTTGGGAGAGCATCCCGAAGCAGCCTATGGCCCTGGCGAACCAAGTGGCGCGCCGGATCAAGGAGCTTCTCAAGGAGAAACTCAGGGGGGGACATCATGATCACTTTCCTCCGTAGCCAGGTATCCCCCCTCACCGGACCTCTTCTTTCGAGCTGGATAACTCGGCGGTTTACCGCGGGGTTAAGTCGATATTCAACGTGGAGAAGGAGTTCTCCGAGGATTGGGAGTGGGGAATCGATCCCTACACCCATGCCAACCCTCCTCCAAAGGTAAATTAACCCTTCTTTGTTTTTCGAATCTTCTTTGTATGTTGGTTTTCCTTTGTAACTTGGCAATTATTCTCTCTTAAATTTCTCCAACAACCACTTGAGGATGGCGAGGTGCTAGCAAGCAAATGGTTGGAGGACCGCACCGAGGAGGATGAGTTGGAGCCTGATCCGGGGGCCTTCCTGCCTACCCCAGACGTCGTCAGACGCAGTGCTGGTAAGGCCTCTTCTTTAAGGGATTGGCCAGACGATGATGACTCAGACGTTGAGGTCCTTGAGGTACTTGATTCAGTTCTCATCCCTTACGCGCACCTGACTATGTCCGAATCTTCAGCTAACCCAGACAATCAGGTCCACGAGGTTCCTCCCTTTGCAACTGGTGGCCCAGCCCCGGCTCCGTCCCAGAAGCGCGCAGCTACCTCGGCCGCAGCTCTGGAGCCACCGCCGCCCAAGAAGAGGCAAAAGAAGTTTGGGGTTAAACCCTCGGCCAAGCCTGCCACCAAGAGAATGGTTCGAAGGGCGCCCCAGCGTCGTGCTCCTCCTACCGCGAATGAGTAAGTTCTCTGATACTGCTCCTTTGGATTTTCTCCTTCGTTTGCCTTTGTTTCTTACTGATTCTTCTTTTTGACTTGGTGCTTTTTATTTCTCAGAGCTCCTAGGGACATCCCTCATAGCGGCCCCGACATTGCCTCCCCACTCCGGAACAGCCCCTCTCCCTCCCTCCCGCAACGATGATTATCGCCCGCGCAGCCCTATTCAAGAGGGCTCCACGGCTGCGCCTGACCAGAGCCCACCTCGCCAAGAGGAGGGCGATGTCGGCGTGTTGGGTAGTGGGCCGGATCGGGATATGGCGATGTTGGACCTCCCCGGCTCCTCGGCCTCTATGCTAGATCCTGAGGTGCCAGCTTCATCGGTGCCACCTCCAGCATCTCCAGTACTAGCACCAGCATCAACAGCAGCAACCGCACCAACACCAGCAGCACCAGCACCAACAGCACCAAGAGCCTCCAAGCCTCCTAAGGGAAAAGCTCCTTCAGCTCCCATCGGGTCTACTCCTTCCATTGCTGATATCTTTCAACAAGCTCTTCAATCCTCATCCGACAAAGCCAAGAAGACCTTCGGTTCAGCCAAAGGTACTTCTTCCGGGTCTACTCCCTCCGGATCAGAGGGAGGCCAGCAGCTGGTTTTGCATACCAGCCCCACTGCAGCTCAATCCACCAGGTGGGAGGCCCACGTGAAGGGCATTGTGGCGAGCTATACTGCGAGCGGCGAAAGTTACAGTCCACAACTCCTTGAGTATGTGAAGAACTGGAACAACGCCTAATTTGTTGATCCTCAAGACGATTTGTCAGAGTAGTTTGGCCCCGCCGAGTTCAGCGCCCAGATGAACTCTGCTACTAAGGCTATCTCCTTGGTTGGCCGGATGATGGAGGTAATTCTTTTTCTCTGCCGTTGATGTTTTATGCAATTGAACGCTTGTAGATATAGCCCCAAGTCCCCGAGCCTCTGAGGGAATAACTTGTTATTGGGTCGGATGCTTCTCGTAGAGCTTAGTTTTTGTTCATAGTGACATTAATTTGCAATAAATTTTTGGCCAGGTCTAGTTCCCTTGGCCCGTCTCTTATGTACTTCGAATATCCACACACTTAGAGCCGGGTTAAGTTCCACTTGGCCCGGCTCTTGTAGACTTCGAATATCCACACACCTAGAGCCAGGTTAAGTTCCACTTGGCCTGGATCTTTTATACTTTGAATATCCACACACCTAGAGCCGGGTTAAGTTCCACTTGGCCCGGATCTTATAGACTTCGAATATCCACACACCTAGAGCCAGGTTAAGTTCCACTTGGCCCGGATCTTGTAGACTTTGAATATCCACACACCTAGAGCCGGGTTAAGTTCCACTTGGCCCAGATCTTGTAGACTTTGAATATCCACACACCTAGGGCCGGGTTAAGTTCCAGTTGGCCTGGATCTTGTAGACTTCAAATTATTTCTACTTTGCCTCTGAGCTTTTGTCTCTTCCTTGCTTGTTTAAGATTACCACTAATCGCCGAACCGCTAAGTTCCAGCACCTGCTGGACTCCTACAAAGACATTCGTGGGCGTTATGGTAAACTCCTGGCAGAGTACCAGAAGAGGGGTTAGTTTCCATTCCTTTTCTTCCTTATTCATTCAAATTTGACAGGATCTATATGAATGGCTTGTCCGAATCATGCAGCCAAGGTTGAAGCTGAGAATAAAATCATGTGGAAGAACCTTGCAGAGATCAAAGGTAAACTCATCCCTTTCATACAATCATTGTACTTTCCTTGCCTCATCTGGTGGACACTCATACTTTGGGTCCTCTAGATCATGTTGTAGTTGCTCTCGATGACAGTGTCACCAGGCCTGAACTGATGACCCACTGCCTCGAACAAGCAGGTAACTATGAAGCTGAACTGAAAAAGAAAGATGAGGAAATATCTCGGCTCAGGCAGTAGGACTCAGAAATTACTCGGCTGAATGCTGAAATTCAAAAGCTTAAGAGCTCCCATCAGTCCGCGCTAGAGAAGGCTGACCAGGAGTTTGCCGAGGAGATAGAGCGTTTAACCGCGCAAATCTCCAAGGACAAGAGTCTACTGGAGGAAGCCAATGTCAAGCTTACGTTGGTGACCACCGAATACGAAAAACTCCGGGTCCACAATGCTAATGTTGATTCTGAGATACATCGACTTGTCTTCCAGATTGAGCGTAAGTCTTCTGCTCTTGCCTGATCTTCTATCATTTGGATTTGGTCCTTTTGCTCACTGTTTTTCTTCTCACCCTCACGCAAATTTCCAGAGAGCGATACGCTCGCTGCCTCTGCCGTACACTAGTCCCGCGAACGGAGTGGAGTTCCTGCTATCCCTGATGGTGAGCCAATCCCCTATACCATAGAAGATCTCCTGGCGAGTCTCACCGCTCGCCTTGAGGTAGTAAAGAACCATGGCACGGACATCATCCCGGTGGCAACACGGATGTTCAGCTGCCTCTGGCCTAGTGAAACCATTCCCAAGAAAAGCTCCGCTTTTATACCCAAACTCATGGAATGTGACACGCAGCTGCATTTGTGGCACGAATCTGGCGCACGGGCTAGGGCCGACATTGCTCTGAAATTTGCGCTCTCATGGTATGAAGGAATTGACTTGGCATTGCAAACTCGTATGCGCACCGGGTCTAGGTGGTGCGAGGATCCAGAGTGGATCACGCGCCGCCAGGCCTGTGCCAATAATCTCCTCCAGTACTCCTTCTGCCATGCCTGGAATGAGGGGCCGAGATATCTTGACGCTAATGAATAAATTGTCTCTAGAGCTAAAGAGGAAGGGAGTGAGAGCGAGAGCTCCAAGCTGGGTGACAAGGCTCAAGACTCGGAGGATTACGAAGTTAACCCGGAGGACGAAGCCGAAGCTAGCACTCCTCCCCCACACTCCAGAGTACCTCCCTCCTTGACAGAAGATTCGCCTGCTGCTCCTGCCCCTTGAAAAACACTTGCCATATTGATCAGATCTCCGGAATGCCGGGTGTAGATGTATTTCAATACTTTAGTTTATTTGTGCTACAATTTTAGGTTCCGAACTAAGTTTTATTGTCGGATTATCGTGGGCGAAGTCCCCGAGTTTAATTTTCTTGTTCCCCCAATTTTTTGACTCGGCTCATGTCTACCTTGATTCGGTTTTTCGACTTACGAGTCCGAGGTTCAAAAAAATGACTTAACAATACTCGAAACCTTGAGATTAGCTCAAAATGATTCGGCACTTTAGTGAAGAAAATAAACTATGGGTTAGCTAAAAAACCAATGTCGGCCCGCTTAAGTTCTTTTCCTTATTTATTTTTCATGTGCTTTACCATTCCAAACTTGTTCTCTTGCTTGCCATGAAGCCAATTCTTGTTGGACAACAGCAAAGTCAAAGAGTTAGGTTTTTGGTGCTCACACATTACTAATCCAACTAAGACATAAGCGACTTAACCTAGCTAAGAAAAAAATACGGAAACAAGAGACAAGTGTTATAGCAGTCCCTGAGTCTCTGCTCGGGGTAGTAAAGTTTTTATTGATAAGCTCATCGCCGATATACATACCAACATACGAGTAGTTCGGATACATTCACCTCTTAGGTGTAGAAAGGACGAAGTAGTGCTACGTTCCATGGTCTTTTGGATTCTTCTCTGGACCTGTCCGCCTTGCTCTTTTGCTGGGGCTATGCATCAATAAGATAATAGGAATCTTTCCGCAAAGCTTTGCTCACAATGAAAGGTCCTTCCCATGGAGGAGATAACTTATGCATGCCAGCAATGCGCTGTATTAGCCTTAGCACCAAATCACCTTCCCGAAAAACTCGGGGGTTTACTTTCCGGCTATGGTAGCATTGGAGATTTTGTTGATATATGGCAGATCTGGACAAGTCCAGTTCTCTCGCTTCTTCCAGCAGATCAACATCATTTTGCCGGGCTTTGTGCACTTCGGCTTCTGTGTATTGGGTGAACCTTGGCGAATCATGCTCTATGTCGGGTAGTAATACAGCTTCTGCCCCATATACCAGAAAGAACAGTGTATAGCCTGTTGATCGATTTGGAGTGGTTCTTAGACTCCACAGTACCGCTGGTAGTTCTTCTATCCAGCACCCCGCTGATCTTTGCTGCGACTCTATGAGCCAGGGTTTTATCCTGGATAGTACCAGTCCGTTGGATCTTTCCACTTGCCCGTTCGATGCGGGGTGGGCGACTGAAGCGACATCTAACCAGATCTTCTTTTCCTGGCAGAATCACGCAAACGCCCCTTCAGCGAAATTCATCCCATTATCGACTATGATGCTATGGGGGTAGCCGTACCTTAGGATTATATCCTTGAGGAATCTTACTGTTGTTGCCCCATCACATTTCCAAATCGGTTTCACTTCAAGCCATTTTGTGAATTTGTCAACCATGATCAGAATATGGGTTATCCCTCCTTTGGCCAGCTTAAATGTTCCTACCATGTCTAGGCACCATACAGCAAATGGCCATGTAATGGGGATAGTTTTCAGCTCCGACATTGGTAGGTGAGTTTTCGTGGCGTATCTTTGACAACCATTGCATTTTATCACCAAGTCCTCTGCTTGCTCCAAAGCACTGGGCCAATAAAACCCATGCGAGAAAGCTTTTGCTTCTAAGGCCCTTGAGGAGGCATGGTGGCGACATTCCCCTTGGTGAATATCCCGAAGTATGTCAAGTCCTTCCTCCGGATCAACACACCGTTGTCGTACCGCAGTCACACTTCTTTTGTATAATTCGGCATTGATAATGGTATAGGCCTTTGCCCTTCTCTGAATTTGCCTTGACCTTATTTCATCATATGGCAATATTCCCTCTTTCAGGAAATCAAAAATTGGCTTTTCCCAAGTTGGTATAGTCCGGACGGGGAATGGTTCCTCATCAACCTCCATTGCATCCACCGACATAACTCCTGCCGTATCAAGCCGAATAGTCCCCGGGTTTGCTAAAGCAGTCCTCGGGTTTGCTGCAGCAGTCCCCGGATTTGCGGAGGTGCTTCCCCATTTTATCTCCATAGGTGCAGCTCCTGATCCGGGGAATGCCGGGATGTAAATGCAATCTGATTCAGGTGATGGTGTGATTGTTGGTTTTCTCAGGTGTTCTAAGGCAACATTTGGTGGGATTGGCTGCCGGGACAAGCCCAATTTGGACAGTGTATCTACTGCCTCGTTTTCGATCCAAGGTACGTGATGGAACTCACACCCTTCGAAGAACCCGCTTATTTTCTGAACATGGAACCTATACAGGGCCATGTTAGCATCCAGGGCATCCCAATTTCTAGACACTTGCTGCACCACCAAATCTGAATATCCAAAGCATTGTATCCGACGTATCCCCACTTCCTTTGGCACTTTGAGACCATGTACCAATGCTTCGTACTCCGCCACATTATTCGAGGCACTGCAGTGGATTTGAAGGACATACTTAAGTTGATCCTTCTTGGGCGAGGTAAGCACTACTCCCGCGCCTAATCTGTCTTTTAGTTTCGATCCATCGAAGTGCATTTGCCAATAATTGGAGTCCAGCAGGGGTGGCTCGTATTGCATTTCAGCCCAGTCCACAAAGAAATCCGCCACAACTTGTGACTTGATCGCATCCCTTCTATCGAACTGTGGTGCATAGGGAGCTAACTCGATTGCCAACTTTGCTATCCGGCCACTTGCGTCTTTATTACTCATGATCTCTAAAATAGGTGCCTCACATATCACCTTGATGGGGTGTTCCACAAAATAGTGTTTGAGCTTCTTAGCCGACATGTATACATCGTACGCCATCTTCTGATAGTGATCATAATTTTGTTTTGAGGCTGATAATACCTCACTCAGATAATATACCGGCCTTTGCACCGACTTTCCTTCCTCCTCGTGCTCCACTACGATCACTACACTTACGACTCGGTTGGTGGCGGCTACGTAGAGCAACATTGGCTCCTTAGGTAGTGGTGTAGCTAGGATTGGCGTAGTAGATAACATCTTTTTCAAGTCTTGAAATGCAAGATCCGTCTGTGGCGTCCATGTGAACTTATCTCCCTTTTTCATTAGCTGATAGAGGGGCAAGGCCTTCTCTCCCAACCGACATACGAACCGACTTAACGATGCCAGGCAACCAGTGAACTTCTAGACATCGTTAAGATAGTTTGGCAGTTCCATTCTCTCTATGGCCCAAATTTTCATCGGGTTAGCTTCAATGCCACTGCTAGATACCAAAAAACCGAGTAACTTTCTGGCGGGTATGCCAAAAGTGCACTTCTCCGGGTTTAGTTTCATTAGGAACCTTCTCAAGTTCGCGAATGTCTGTCGGATATCCTCAAGGAGCGTATTGCTTTCCTTGGTTTTTATTACCACATCATCCATGCAAACTTGCACATTCTGACCTATCTGATCATGTAAGCATTTCTGCATGCATCTCTGGTATGTTCCTCCTGCATTACGTAACCCAAACGACATAGTTCGATAGCAATAAGCCCCGTATGGGGTAATAAATGTAGTCTTTATTTGATCATCCGGATTTAGGAGTATCTGATGGAAACGAGAATACGCGTCAATGAATGATAGTAGCTCACATCCGACCGTTGAGTCTATTACCTGATCTATTCTAGGGAGTGGGAATGGATCCTTTGGACACGCCTTATTCAAGTTCGTGTAGTTAATGCACATGTGCCATACCATAGCCACATTCGGATCATCTTTCTTTTACTCCACCAGCACCGGATTAGAGAGACAATCCGGATAGAGTACCTCCATGATAAACCTGGTCGCTAGTAATCTTGCTATCTCGTCTCCAATAACTTTCCTTCTATCTTCTGCAAAATGCCTGAGAGGCTGCTTTACTAGCTTAGCCCCGGGTCTTACAATCAATGAAAGCTCAGCCAACTCCCTTGGCGAGCTCGCTTTCCTATTTGCTGCTTAACCCGGCACCAATGGTGACAGTGCGCTCTGGGAACTAATCATCGATTGGCACTTTCTTCGTGTCCTTAGCTGCTTGGAACGATACGCTCCCCTACGGGTTGGTCAAGGCCGGCATATGTTCTTGCGCGGATTGAGCCAATGCTGCCACTTCTAGTATCTTCCTTTTCTCTTGAGCTATCACGAGTGACTTGGCTAAATTGGATCCGGCTGAGGCGCACTCGATCGAACACTGGAAGTCCCGTGATATAGTTATCATGCCCCTTGGTCCTAGAAACTCCATCTTAAGGTAACTGACGTGGGTAGTTGCCATGAATTTGCTCAGCGCTGGCCTGCCGAGTAACGCGTGATAAGCGCTTTCCAGATTCACCACCTCGAATTCCAAGTTCTTAGTGCGTCATTTGTCTCGTGTGCCGAATAACACGTCAACCCGGACCTTACCAATTGGTTCACAAGAAATACCCGGCACAATGCCATGAAAGGTGGTCCTTGTTTCTTGCAACATGTTCTATGTTATCCCCAACTTGTGCATGGTATCCTTGTACATAATGGTTATACTGCTCCCATTGGCAATCAACACCTTGGAAAATCTCACGTTAAGATTCGGCCCGATGAACGTCGGATCCAGGACTAGAGCGTCGGTTCCTGTGCTTGGCATGATCTTTGGGTGATCCTTGTCACTCCATGTAATCTCCTGATCGGCCCAATGCATATACCTCACCACCGCTGGCATTACTGCGTTTACCTCCATATGCCGGTGCTGCAAGCTTTTCCGGTCATTCTCTTCTGTGGTGAACACACAATAGCTTTGATGATATTCCCTATACTCATTCCGTCCCTCATTATCGTTGTAACCTTGGCCTTGTTGTTGGTTATTGCCCACTTGATGTACCGCATCCCTTCTTTCTGGATTCTCGTACCTCAGTGGAGGTGGTGGCAGCATCAGTTGTTGTCCATTTCCCCCTGTTTGTAACGGTGGCCGGGGTGTTTCATTTCTAGTTGCTTCGTTCCGAGGTGCCTGAGTATTCCCCGAACTCCCATGTTCTAATTTCCTCATCCATTCACACTGCCGGGTTGTGTGATTTGCCAGACTATTCGGACTTGGCGTATGAAATTTGCAAGGTTGATCTAGCATAGACTCGAATGTATACCTCGGTCTATCCTTTCGCTCTTGCCATTGCTTTTTTTGTTCCGGGGTCCAAGGCTTTCTGCCTTCGTTTTTCTATTGCTAGCTCTGCCCTCCAGTTTTTTGTCGTTGACTGGCTCTGGAATTGGGTTGATCTCGGTCCACTACTGCGACTTGCTGTGAGTTATATCGATAATCCGGGCGCTCATCCATTCTTTTTCCTCAGAAATCATTCCTCCTTGATGATCTGGGGCCATCCCGGCCGTAATACTCTTCGTTTGCTTCGCTAGATATTAACCGGGGTTGCGTTGGATCTCCCAAGGCATATGAGTCTACGATCCGGATCGTCTCAACCAACGTAGTTGGCATATATCACTATAATCTTTGCCACAACATACTTCCATATCTGCACCCATGAGCGAACCATGCAATAGCTTGTGATTCAATCACTCCTTCACACGAGTTTCACACATTGCACCACCGATTCAGGAAATCTCTATCTGGCTCATTTGGTCTGTTCCGACACAACGCAAGGGCTTGCGGTCTGTTGGGTCTCTTGTAGGGGCTTTAGAAATTGCCAGGGAACAACTCCTAGAAATCCAACTAGCAGTTAACGCTTCCTGGTGGCAAATTGTTCAACCAAACTCGCGCTGGTCCTTCCAGCATCTGTGGTAAATATCTCACCGCCCATCTCAAATTTCCTGTTGCGATCTTGACTGTTGTGGCATAGTCGATCAGCCAATCCTCTGGCCTGGTACTACCATCATAGGTTCGGGTTCCTCTGGCCAGCTGAAAGTTCGGCACTGGTGACTCATTCATGATCCGTGGCCCGAAACATGCTAGACCCGGTGGACCTTGTAACTCAATTTGCTCCGACCTATAAATCCTATCCAACCTCAACCTCGCATCATCTGGCTGCAAGTTCCTGCTTCCCAACCGTGATCCAATTACATGGTGATTCGGTCTGGGGTATCCATCGTTGACCATAGCCGAATAACCATCACTGTATCTTTCCTGATCCGGATGTGCATGATTATGTTGTGCCGCTTGTCCCGCACTTCCTTCTTGCCGAGGTACGCGCTATTGCTGCGTCCGAGGTAAATTTTGCCCTGCTCCCACGGGATTACGCTGTCCAGCATTGCCATTGGTAGCATTTCTTTGACCGGCATTGCCTTAGTCACGGTTACCTCGAGCAGCCACACTGATACATTGCAAATGTATCTATAATTTTTGATGTTCCATGCTTGGTTTTATCTACTTTCTTGTGTTTTGTCCACACTTTGGAGTACTTTTCATATGATTTCTTTGACTAACCTATTAACAAGAGCCACGGTGCCAGCTGCCTGTTTTCTGCTCTTTTTGGTTCCTAGAAGTCAGAAAATGAATATTCTCGGAATTGGACGGGACAAAAGCCAAAGTTATTATTTTACTGGGGGACACTTGGAGCCATAATACGAGACGGAGAGGGGTCACAGGGTGGCCAAACCACCCCATGGCACGGGTCCCCCTAGTCGCGTCATGGCATGGTGTGACCCCCCTGGCCGGCCACCGACCTTGCCCCTCTCGCCTATAAGAGCCTCCCGATGCATAAACCCTAAATAATCAAGCCTCCAGCCATGAAAAGTTCCGCAGCGCCGCCGCCATGGAAGGGGAGATTCGAGGGACAGAAAGTTTCTGTTCTGGCACCCTGCCGGGACCGGGAAGTGCCTCCGGAGCTATCTCCATTGATCTCCACCACCATCTCCATCACCGTTGCTGATTCCCATGATAAGGAGGGAGTAGTTCTCTCTCGAGGCTAAGGGTTCTACCGGTAGCTATGTGTTCATCTCTCTCCCTATGTTTGATCATATTGTGATCATGAGCTTGTAATCTATATATCTACCTTGCTACTCAAGTGCTTTAATAGATCTCTGCTCTCCCCATGTGTGTGAAAGTGACAGCATGCACACCATGGAGGCACTTAGGCTAGAGATTACAAATACTTGTTATGAGTTATATTTGGATTTGGATGTCTTTATGAAATTGTGGTGTTTGTTGGAACCATCTAGTGCTCAAGGTGACAGTGTGGGGTTTTCTAGATGGGAAAGGCTTACTTTGAGGTGTGCTCTTATAGCCCTACCATCGATTAGAGTATCCAACCGGAGAGTAGTTAAGAGTAGTATCATAAAGAGAAGATATTTATATAAGAGTGGTCACTAGTGAAAGTATGATCCCTAGGCCTTGTTTCTAAGCACTGAAACACAGTTTGCAATTAGATCTGTTACATGTTTTCTTGCTTCCATCTTTATTTCAATTTTACTTTAGTCTTTTCCACGCCATCAAGCTATTTTCTATCACCGTTATCACTTATAATTATCCATACCACTTGTATTTTACTATCTCTTCGCTGAACTAGTGCACCTATACACCTGACAAGTGTATTGGGTGTGTTGGGGACACAAGAGACTTCTTGTATCTTGATTGCATGATTGCTTGAGAGGGAATACCGTTGACCACTTCCTCCCTGAGTTCGATAAACCTTGGGTGATCCACTTAAGGGAAAACTTGCTGCTGTTGTACAAACCTCTGCACTTGGAGGCCCAAAAATTGTCTACAAGAATAGAAGTGCGTAGACATCACACACCTCGGTTGGTACTGTGCCGGTCCTCATCAACTTGCACTGCTTTTCCTTTTCCAGCCCTTACCGGGTCATAAGGGACCATCTGCTTGTCTCTTCTCCGGGAATCCACTACCTCTTCTCTCCTAGGATCGTGACCCGGAGACGAGGTGGCTCCTTTGGATCTTGCTGGGTTATTTCTGGCCGAATGTACCACCTATGAGGCCCCTAGTGGTGCCGGGTTAGCCTTGTTTATTTATTCATTTTGTTGGCATGCAACTCTCAACAGGTGATTTACCCTCTCTTGATGCCTTTGTCGGGCCTCTCCGGTTAAACCTTCTAACTCGGACACGGCCGCATTTGCTGCTCTAAGGTTCTTTGCTGGGGTGTTGTACCGATCCAACCCTCCTGTTACTATCATAGCTGTCCGACCCGGCCTAGGCTCGTACTCCTTGTCAATCTCAGTGATCAGGTTCCTGCCCCGGATTTTCACTCCATCGATACGGTTTGCCTTAGCATACTCTCTCAAGGTGATGTTTAGCGACTGGTGCAGCTCTGCTACTTTATTTGCTCCGGCTAACATCTTCCGCCTAGTTTCCTCTAACTCAACTTGTGCCTGAGTTGGATCTACCATAGGTGCTATTCGCATTGCTAAGCTATCTATCGCTTGCTGGAGCACATTCTCTGGCTTCTCTAGCGGAGGAAACCTAGATCTTGTATGTTTGGGCATTCCCTCTGGCTCTGGTGCTGGATCTTTGCTCGGTCCCGCATCTGGCGCGGTCATCAGGACCTCAACGCTTCTTGTGCGGCGAGCGATACACACTCCAAGGGCTGTGCTGAGAGGTGGCTCGCCTCCCTCGACGACGTGCCGTGGGATGACGCAGGACTCATCACCCCAACATAGATCTTGTGCGCACCAAGCTTGAGGAAGATGTTGTTGCACGGTGGAGGGTGCCTGGCGAAGCTTCCCGCGTTGTCGCTGACATAGTCCAGTGCTCCAAAGCGCTGAACCAAGCCTGAGACGATACGTTCGTCGGTGCTTGAGAAGTTTCCCGTCTGAATTTTCACCCCTGCTGGCACCGCTAGCCTCACGGTGGGCACGACAGATGCCATGGATAGGCTAAAGATGGGGCCAATGAGTGCTAGGGGAATCCAGGGAGAGAGAGCATGGTGATTCCATGCACGGAAGTTCTTGTATATTCTCAATCAATGGTGTTTACAAGTGTCCCTAAGGCTCTCCACAAGAAGGAGACGATGTCTCTTACTCCCTGTTTACTAGCCCTAGAGTTCTACCTTAGACAGAGAATGATTGATCTATTGGCCGTCCCCCTCTATGGAGGCCCCGGTGCTCCTTATATAGGGGAGCCCGGGTTACAATTTTAGGGCACAGGTGGAAGCATATTCTACGGATATGCTCCTTTCCAAAAGAAGATGCTTTTTTATTCCTATTTAACGGCTCGTCCGAGCTTTGGACATAACTCGCAGCGTTATCCTTGCCTTTTGGCATCACCAGACACGGGCTACGTCATCCGTCTTTGCCCGCATCACCTTGGTCGCCCCTGACCCGCTGGTCCTCTTCTTTACTTTACTTTGCACATGCTTCAGCTAATAAAGCCACCTTTTGACCAGCGGGGGATTCCTTCTCTTGGAAGCTAAGATAATCCGGCTAGCATATAGCTAATCGGCTTACCCATTTACCTGCAAAACAGATAGACATGGCCGGCATACATCTTATGCCGGCCGGACCATTGTCAAGGAAATGCCCCATGGGCCGGGCCACACCGTGATTCGGCTGCCTTGAGGTGACCCGGTAAGCACTTTGCTTTGACCGCGTCGTACCCCGGCTAACTCGGCCCTTATACCCCGTTGTTACCCTACCCGGGGGTATCCCCCCAACAGTCACCCTACTGAAACCCCCGTTTCCTCCTGCATCTAACCCACCTAGATTTTTGTCTAGGAACCGCTGCTCCGGACGGCAGCGTCGAGCTCCGGCGAAGCCCGCCTCGGACATCATCGCGCGACCGAGATCCCGACGTTAAACCCTGCCTTCCCGCCCCTCTCCGGACACGGCGCGATGCACTACATCGCCTCTGCCGCCTTTCCGTCGCCGGCAAGCCTCAGGTGAGCCTCCATGATCGCTCCCGCCGTCAGCTAGGGTTTTTTTTCCGCCAGTAGTCGCGGGGGAGATGACGCCCCACAGCCGTGGGATGCCCTCTAATCCCGAGGCCGGAAACCACCGATACCCGTTCGCCTCGTAGTGCCTTTGACTAGTGGGCCCGTACCACCACATTTGAAACTCCCTCCCGCGCTTTGGCTCAACAAGCTGGTCCGGTCGTCGTCAATCATGGACCACGAGCGCGCAAACTGGCCCAGCAGCCCCAGCCCCCCCTATATTTAATCATTATTTCTAGAATTGATTTCTGACTGTTTGGTTTAATTCGAAATAAAAATGGAAAATGCTTCCAAATTCCTAGATCTAAAATTCCTAATGTTTATGAAGGTTTTCTTAAACATGCAGTACCTCTGTTTTTCCTAGAAGAATTTCTGTTGTTTTTTGATAATTAAAATACCACAAAGTTGTCCTCTGCACTAAATAAATTCCTTAGGGAGTTGTACATACCCATTTGGGATGAATCAAAGTTCTCCTGGAATGTAATTGCTATACCTATCAATCAGCATAGGTCTCATGGCAAGGTGAACAACAGTTTGTCTATAGTAAAAATAACAAAAACTATTAGTTTCTGCGTTATGTAATTTCTCTAGGTCAAACCAACAGAGGTATTGGCCCAATTCCAACTCCCAGTAAAACTCCATATCAACATCTATCAAAACCCATCAGCTAAATTTTTTATTGAGGTCTGGTTCAATTTTAATGAATTAAACTATTACGTCTAGACTCATTTCACTAAATAAACCACTCTAGAAGTTCTTGATATCCAAAAAGGTTGATTATAATTTCTAAGAAAATGAATTCTAAATACCTACCATGTGCCCTTGGAATCAATCCAAAATCTTTTGTAGATTTAATTTGGTTAAAAAGACAAAAACCCCCACAAAACTGCATTCGGGAATTTCCTGAGGGCGTTCTGGTAATTATTTTGACATGGTTCTAACTCTCTGTGAACAAATACAACAAACCCTACACCACCACCGAAGGAAATAATATTTTTGGACTGACAGAACTCTTCTGGTGAATTATTTCCTAAAACTAGAGCTTTTATCATTAAAATATTCATAAGAAATTAAAGAAAAATGATAAAATAGTGAAACCACTTTTGTTGGCCTTTATTTGTCAATACCTACCTATTGATATCATTTTTGTACATTGATATCATACAGACTCAAGCCCTAGTTCAAAACCCCCTCCTTTAGGTGGTATTTGACAAATAAATCCCAAAGGCAAATCCACAAAGGCAATTTAAGTAATTCCAAATGCGATGATCTCAATCTATTAAAACCTACTGAATTGATTTATGTGTGGTTTGTTTGTTTGTTGTATGGTATTGGGGATTGTATGCCTTGTCTTGATCATGCCTTTGTTTGCTTGCATGTGATCCATAACGACGATATATGTGATTATATCAGAGACCTGAAGAAGATGGTCATTATTATTAGTATTGGTATTCTTAGTTATATAAAGAAGAAGTCCAGGGACATTTATGCCATATTGCTAATCGCAGGCAAGCCACCTTCTTTCTCATAAGCCTTGTCCTACTGTTTTACTTATGCGTGTTTTATCTTCTGCTCAATTAAAATTGCATTGTTTTACTATATGTTGTGGTATATATGGTAGTGGTTTGGCTCCTCCAAACTATTACACTTTTGTAATATTAATTACAACCCCCTTGATGGCACCTACTTGTCCCTAGTATGGTAGATGGTGTATATCACCATAACCCGTTGAAGACCCTGTTTTAGCCGAAGCAAAACTAGAGGAGGGGAAGATCCCCGAAAAACTTTTACCAAATGTTTTATGAGAAAATCTTGGTGAGGTGGGACCTCCCAAGAGATGTTGAGAAAGAAAAAGATTTTGTTTTACAAAATACTGAAGGAAGCTGGAGGAAAAAGGTTTATGAAAACACACCCGGTTCTTTGCAGTTTAGCTATAACAACTTAACACGTGCAACCACATTACTCTGGAATGGGACATGGCTGGATTTGATGTTTGTTTACTCTAGTATAAGCTGCCTCGCAACAACTACAGGGGATAAAAATCCTTGGAGGGTGGGCCTTCTCATGTAAGGGTCCATGTGGGACATCAACCTGGAGAAGGAACAAAGGGTCTGCGAGCCTCCACCCGTTACTATGAGCCCCTCATTGAAAGCGCACACTCCAGAAGTGGAAAAAGTGCTCCGGTTGGTCCTCGGTACCTGACGTCCCGGTTTTGAGGGGAATAACACTCATAGGGTAGGCACTTACATTGGAGTGGGCATCCGGAGAGTCTTGATCGGTTACTCGACCCACGATCGGTGTAGATCAGGGTAGTGTACCCGGATGGTGTGGGTAAAGTGTGCAACCTCTGTAGAGCATAAATCTATTCGAATAGCCGTGTCCGTGGTTATATACGGGTTGGACAAACTTCTATAGAGCGGTGTTGGTTTTGTTATCAAAAAGGATTTCGAAAAAGAAATGGCTTTGGAAATGTTTGAACCATGGGATGGTCGGAAGGAGGAGAAATGAGTTTGGTTGTGGGACAACCTGAAGACGGGAACAAATGGTACCCCAATCCTAGTGTTTAAAATTTTTTTCCAAAGGTTTCCAAAATGGTTTACAAAAGTTTTCAACAAAGATATGTAGATGTTATATCTACAAGAGAAACTATTTGAGAAAAGAACCTCTCTTGAAGCCCTCCTGCTACCACAACCATATTGCATATCCTCTTGTTATTATTATTTTCTTGAGGTGGTTTGGGAGTACATTCAAAGTACTCACTAGCATTATTCCTGGCTATTAACTTGGTTAGATATCAAGAAGAGGATGAAGTTGACGGCTAAGCGAGCTAGGATGTTCTCCTAGTCAATTGCCTGTAGGTTAAGGCATGGCTCGGGCTCTACGCTTAATGAAGTTGCGCTGATGTTGATCGATGTAGCCATAATGGCAACTAAGGTATGAAATGTATTCACTATGTATTGGATGTTTACTTTGATACTTGTATGTTACGTGCCATGACTAACTGATCATGGGATCGTGGTTGTATGCATAACAGGGATTCTCAGAGGATTAATCCGGGGGACCCACATTGGTTTTTCATTTGCTTAGTTTTCTTAGTTTGCTAAATAAATTGGTTAGACCCCCTCTTTCATACATTGGTTTTCAAATAGTTTAGTTTGGATTGGAAAAGAGTAGGAAAGCTCATGCTTAAGTGGTAAAAAGAGCTTGTTTTTGACTGTGGCCTATGCTTTGTCATGCCATGCTTGATATTGTTTTGGCTTTATGCTTAGTATTCTTTGTTGTAGCATGACATGTTATAAATAATTGAGATTTCTTAATGTGCCTTGGAAGAATCATGCGTTGTTTTAGCATTTTTAAGCATAGTATTGTGGTATTCTCCTTTGATGCTTTATTTGGGTTGACATGGCACATGCTCACACCATGTTATGACTATCCCAAGTCACCATAGCCTTTATGATCCTTTAGTTTTCGACTAGTAATATTACTTATGCTTTGATTAATGATGTTTTGTCGCTTTGCATGATTATGGCCATTATTACTCTCTTAGTTGGTCGCTCCCAGTCTTTTGCTAGCCTCCATAACCAAGTATGAGTTCCACTCATGCATCCAACTCCTAAAACCAAGTTATTCCAAAGAGTCCACCATACCTACCTATTACCATTTGCTATTCCAAGTATATTCATGTTTTTATCTACCTTCCGAATTAAACTTGTCATGAGAATATTAGTGATTAAAGCTCTCGCGAACTTGATGGCTCACTTTACTTTCTTTCAATTAATAAACTTGAACCATTGTGTCCATCTTTGCTGCGTATATACTTGCGCTTTATAAGTTGAAGTTAGCAGAACCATGTATCATGGGGAACGCTTTCAACATTGCACTTGTACCTTGTACCCCTGTTGATATCATCTTCTTTTGCTTATGGATCCCAGTGGTGTGAAATAAAAGTGGAACTTGTAAGATCATGGAGTTTGTATGTGTGTTAGAGAAACGCCTGGGCCGCTAGTCTAAGCCATGCCTAATCATGGTGGAAACTTGCAACATAACTATAATGAGAACTCTATAAAGCATCCTCAATAAAAACCTATGCAAATAGCAAATAAAAAGATCGTTGAGATACTCATTGTCTGCTTGCCTTGTCATTTTGATTATGGGATAGCTCCTGTATCATGTGCAAGGGGTATCTCGTTGGTGGTTCTTTATGATACATATGTACATACAATGACAAGAGCTTACTTGTGACTAAAGTTGAGTAGCATGAGGTTCGGTCTTCGTAAGTAAGGGGCATGAGATTTCGGCTTATAACTTGTCAAGCATATCCTCTTAGTTGTGTCACTTTAACCTTAATCACTTAAAGATGCTTATGATAGGGGCAATGAGAGCTGAAAGCTAACAAGTACCATAATTTTTGGAAGCTCTTTATGAAACTTGAATCTCTACTTCCTGCTATGAAGACCTTTCTTTTACTTTTATGTTGAGTCTCCACCTTCTACCTTTATGCACCTACTTTGAGAGCATAGTGTCCATTCTTAGTTCTATGTGCATTGTCCCAAGACTTGTTCATTGATGTATAACTTGATATTGCTTATTCTTAAACTACTTGTATATAGTCACTCTTATGAACTTTGAAGGTGTCATATGCATTTATGTTTGCTACTCTATGAGGGGCAAGCTGAATGCCACTATGCTATGTTTACAAACAATCGTCTTGCAAAGTATTGTTATTCATGAATCTTTTGTTTGTGCCTTTTCATGTTGTAGCACAGTTGCTTTGTCTTATTGTTATAACTTTGTCTTTCATGTTATGTTGAAGTACTATGATCCCAGCTATCAATGTTTTAATAATACTTTGATCAAGTTTATGATGGTGCATGTCACCTCAAAAATTATTCTTTGTTTTTATCACTTACCTACTCAAGGACGAGCAGGAGTTAAGCTTGGGGATGTTGATATGTTGCTAACGTATCCATAATTTTTGATGTGTCATGCTTGGTTTTATCTACTTTCTTATGTTTTGTCTACACTTTGGAGTACTTTCTATACACTTTCTTGGACTAACCTATTAACAAGAGCCACAGTGCCAGCTTCCCGTTTTCTGCTGTTTTTGGTTCTAGGAATGTTAGAAAATGAATATTCTCAGAATTGGACGGGACAAAAGCCAAAGTCAGATTTTCACCGAGGGACACAAGGAGCCAGAATACGAGACGGAGAGGGGCCAGGGAGCTGCCACACCCCCTGGCCGCGCGGCCCAGCCTGGCCCATGCCAGGGGGTGGTCTGGCCGCCCTAGGCACCCATTCGGCCTCCCCTTTCGCCTATAAGATGCCTCCAATATAGAAACCCTAAGTACCCAATCAAAATTCCACGAAAGAGTCTATAGCTGCCATCATCTCCATCCCTAGATCGGGAGGGATCGGAAGCTCTTCCCGGCAACCTGCCGGAGAGGAGAATTCACCCTGGAGGCCTTCTTCATCATCATGCAAGCCTCCTGTGTGATGCGTGAGTAGTTCATCTCTCGACTACGGGTCCATGTAGTAGCTAGATGGCTGGTTCTCCTCCTTTGTGCTATCATGTTTAGATCTTGTGAGCTCCATTCGTGATCAAGATCATCTATTTGTAATTCCTACATGTTGTGTTTGCGGGGATCCGATGCATATTGAGATGGTATTTCAAATTGATTATTGATTCTATCATGTCTTTGTTATTTGTGATCTTGCATGCTTTTTGTTGGTAGTAGCTATCTTGGCCAAGTAGATTCTAGCAACTCCAAGAGTTAGTATTTATGCTCGATAGTGGGTTCATGCCTCTAGTAATCTGGGGAAGTGACATAAATCTCTAAGGTACTAGATGTGTTGTTGCTACTAGGGAGAAAACAACAATCCTTTGTTCATAAAACAATCGTATTGATTACTTTACATGGAATGCGTAATGCAATTATGTGTTGCTTGCAACTTAATACTGGAGGGGGTTCAGATGATAACCTGAAGGTGGATTATTAGTCATAGATGCAGTTGGATTACGGTCTATGTATAATGTTGTAATGCCCGATCGAATCTCAAAGGAGTCAAGATGATTAGTATATGCATGATTGCTTTCTCGATGTTTGTCCATTGCCCCGCTGTAATTTTTTCAACCACCATGTTATCTATCTTAAGGAGAGCCACCACTAGTGAACTATGGACCCCGGTCCTTTCTTTTATCATAAATCTGCAATCAATTGTTTACTGCTTTATGTTTACTTTCTACAAGAAATTACTTTCTTCTAGTCGATACGTTTAATCCTTTGTTTTCAGCAAAACCGATGAGATTGACAACCTCATCGCAAGTTGGGGGCAAAGTTCTATGGTTGTGTTGTGCAGGATTCCACGTTGCTACTAGTACCGGTAGTGCGCCCTGCTAAAGTCCAGCTAGCAACACCTTGGAGGTGTTTCCTTGCTCCTACTGGATTGATAACCTTTGTTTCATAACCGAGGGAAACTTACTGTTGTGCTCATCATACCTTCCTCTTGGGGTTCCCCAACGAGCTCGTTATTACACGAGTCAGCAGTTCCTTACACACAAACCTTCTTCAATTTCATCTGCATGATCAAGGTGTTATAAGACCGAAGATTGTTGCAAGGTGACACTAGAGAAATCCATATTTCAGCACCCATGTAATGTTAGTTGCTCTGAAATGAATTCCATATCTTGGGCATTCTACAAGGAGTTTGTAAGAGACCTGGATGAAGATGAGGTCTTTGAGATCCCTCAGTTCTTGGTGCACCGGGTGCAGGATGAAGATGACCTTCATCAGATGGTTAGTTAATCACTTTTTCCTATGCTTTTCCTTCTTGTTTCGTAAATTTATTAGGGTGGCCAGTTAACTAAGATCTGTTATATATTTTTGTTACTCAGGAAATTCCTTTGAGATGCACAAGGGAGCACCAAATCCCAAAGAAAGGGTTCTATTGTGTATTCATGAAGAATAATTGTGACGAAGTCCTGAAAATCTTCGGGCGATATCGCATATCGGAAGTATATGACAATTGCATTGAGTTCACCGACCACTTGGCTGAATTCTATGCTGAAAAAATAATTTGCCTTGATGATCTGCTTGTCGTCCAGGTTAAGGTGATGAGGCACTATATCAAGCTAATTATTGAGGTGGTCACCGGTCCGGCAGAGGAACAAGAGGATGCGGAAGACGACAGTGAAGAGCAGCAGGAGGAGGACAAAGATGAGAGTGTTGGCTCTGTGATGTCGGTTGTAGCTCAGAACTTCTGAAAAAAAATCATCAGACTATAAATTTTAAGAATGCATGCTCAGAAATTTTTGTGTTGTTGTATGTTAAACTAGCAAATCTTTTTTGTTAAAATCTCTTGGGCTGTACCAACTTCATTATGTTTAATTATGAAAGAGAAAATATAAATGATTTCTCTCAATTTCTCGCATAAAAAAATGCAGAACTAATTCCATATTTTCACAGGAACTGGACCCACTTGTTGAACCGGCGGCACTGCCATGATCTCCACGTAACCACGGTGAGTTCTCGAACCAAAGATGCAGTTACCATGTTTCTTCTTCCTCTTCCTCGGTCATTCCTCTGCAGTTTTTCCTGGACGCTTCTTCTTCCTCTTCCTTGGTCATTCCTCTGCAGTTTTTCCTGCGTGCTTCTTCTTCCTCTATTCTGGAACTATCGACTCAACTTCTTCTTCCTCTCGCAGGCAATTCCTTGCAGGCATTTCCTTTCACCCATTTCCTTGTAGGCATGGATGATAGTAAATGCACAACACAGACCCACTTGGTCCCTTCCCATGGCACCACGACTTTGATAGTGGTGTACACAAATGATGAAGTGACTATGGAGATGACTCTCGCTAGGTATGAGAAATTGCTTGAGAAAGAGAAGCACAAGTTTGTGGGTCTAGACTTGGAGTACAACCTTGCAAATAAGCAAAAAAACCGTCCACAAGAGATCCCTGTCATGCAAATCACCATACATGAGGAGGTCCTCATTTACCACTTCTCCAGGTATGTGAAATTTAAATTTGAGATCACCACTTCTGCATCCCTTGTTCCCTTACATCCCTAAAACCATCTAATTGTAGGAGTAAACTAACTTAGAAGCATTGTCCGGCTCTGGTCGAGTTCTTGTGTAGGAAATGGATAACTTTCACTAGCATGGATATCACAAATGACACAATTATGCTTTCTCCTGCGTTAATAAAAATCCTAGATGGGTACCACATCGACATCCAAAATCTATACAAGATCAAAGAATACCCAGCAAAGGATGGCATGGGTGATCTGGCAGCAGAAATCGTCGATAAATCCTATGCAAAACTGAAGAACTTGAAACGACTCGAGCATGACTACTGGTAGTGGAACCCGATGATCCAGGTGCGCCTCGAGTATGCAGCTAGAGATGCCTACATGGCATACGAGTTATAAAGTAAACTCATTACCATGAAAGATGGGATGGTTAAGGCGGGATTTTTCGCGACAGAGCTTAGCCTAGGTTGCAAGCTAGCCGAGGAGAACAAGCGCGAGGAGGACAGAAAGCAGTATCAGGATGAGCAGGGATCTTGGAATGATGGCGACAACAAGCGGTTGAAGGGGAAGCAAGTCAAGGAAGACAACAAGTGGTGGTGATAAATTATGTGTTTGAACATTTTAGTTTATAGTTTATTTTGTGTATGTAGTATATATTTTGGGATGTACAGATTAGTTTGGGATCTAAGCGTTGGAAGAACTTGCATGCATATGTATGTGTTTTCCTATATGATATATATGTACAAAAGTGTGATGGGTTGTTGAGATAGGCATTATATCTAGGCCTCTGGTGACCATATGGTGTCTCACATATATCGATCGATATGCATGCGCATGATCCAACATCTTCTTGGGCTCAAACTTTGAGATAGGTATCATCTAGGAAACTTTAGTGGATTTTGTGATGCACCTTTTCCTTTGTGTGATGCATGACCACACACACATGCTCCATTGGATTATTCTGTGATGCATGCAACTTCTGTCACTGGTGCAACATGCAATGTGGAAGCTTCTTTTCCTATGTGTTTTTGGTCTCTGTGACCATGCATGGTTTTTGTTTGACACATGGATCCCCTAGAGACATTGCATGATGTAGTGTGTTCTTCTCCTGAACCTACACACTGATATATATCCACTAGAATCACTGTTCCACATGTACATGACCACATTGCATATATGTACATTGCTCTTTTCCAAAACCACAATGATATCTATACACATATGCATGACCACACATGCATATAGTACTCAAGTGGATCCTGTGATGATGGTGCAACCATGCATGCAATGTGTGGAAGCTCCTTTATTTTAATTCATGTGTTTTTAGTCTCTATATGACCATATGGATCTCTGCTAGAGTCGTATTGCATGCATGTGTGTGTTCTTTTCCATATTGCATTTTTATTGTTGATATATATAGATCCACATGATGACCACATTGCATATTGTCTGTGTTCTTTTCTAATATAACATTTTGATATATCTACATGACAACACATATGTGATGATGCAAACTATGTCACACTGGTGCAACATGCAATGTGTGGAAGCTGCTTTTCCTATGTGTTTGGTCTTTGTGACCATGCATGTGCTTGTTGTACACATGGAACCCCGACCCTATAGTCATTGTATATGTGTTATTTTTCCTAAACCACATTGATTGATATCCACACTAGCTAGATGTCATTGATCCACATATATGACCACATTATAGCATGTGTTCTCTTTTCCAAAACCACATTCTTGGTATATATCTACCACACACTACTGAATTCTATGATGCAACTTCTATCACACATTGGTTGCAACATGCAATATATATGTTGCTTTCCTATGTGTTTTGGTTTATATGCATGTGACCATGCATGGTTTAATACACAAGGATCGCCTAGAGACATTGCATGATGTGTGTGTTATTTTCCTACACCACCAGTACACACTGATATATATCCACCAGAGCCACTGATCCCATCACATGACCACACACATTGCATATATATGTACAATGTTCTTTTCCAAAACAACATAAGTTGATGATATATCTCTCTATATATATATGCATGACCACACACATGCATATCAAGTGGATTATGTGATGAAATGCACAACTTCTGTGTCACACTGGTCCATGCACATATGCATGCATGCAATGTGGAAGCTCCTTTATTTAATTATTCCTATGTGTTGTTGGTCTCTATATATGACCATATGGAATATATCTCCTATAGAGTCATATTGCATGCATGTGTTCTTTTCCGTGCATATATATTGCATTATTATTGTTGATATATCCACATCAGATGACCACACATTGCATGCATGTGTGTTCTTTTCCAATAATACATTTTGATATATCTACACATGACCACACATATAACTCTGTGATGATGCAACTTATGCCACACTAGTGCAACATGCAATGTGTGTGGAAGCCGTGCTTTTCCTATATATATATATATATGTGTGTGTGTGTGTGTGTTTGGTCTTTGTAACCATGCATGTGGTTGTACACATGGAACCCCTATACTCATTGCATATGTGTTCTTTTTTCCTAAACCACATTGATATTTACACTAGCTAGATGTCATTGATTCACATATATGACCACATTGCATGTGTTCTCTTTTCCAAAACCACATTGTTGGTATATGTACCACACACTAGTGGATTCTGTGATGCAACTTCTGTCACACTGGTGCAACATGCAATATGTTGCTTTCCTATGTGTTTTTGTCTATATGCATGTAACCATGCATGGATTAATACACATATCCTCCCTAGAGACATTGCATGATTTGTGTTCTTTTCCTAAACCAATACACATTGATATATATCCACTAGAGCCACTGATCCCATCACATGACCACACATTGCATATATATGTACACTGTTCTTTTCTAAAACAACTCAAGATGATGATATATATCTCTCTACATGTATATGCATGACCAGACACATGCATATACTCAAGGATTATGTGATGATGCACAAACTATGTCACAGTGGTCCATGCATGCTGGCATGCAATGTGGAAGCTCGTTTATTTAATTCCTATGTGTTTTTAGTCTCTATGACCAATATGGAATATATATCTATATCCTGTAGGGTCATATTACATACATGTGTTCTTTTCCTAAACCACATTGATATGGCCACCATAGTCATTGATAGACCCACACCATGATGATCTGACCACATTTGCATGTATGTACATTGTTCTTCCAAAACCTACCACAATGATATCTCTACATATATGCATGATCACACAATGCATATACTACTCAAGTGGATTCTGTGATGATGCACAACTAATAATAATTCGGTCACACTGGTGCAACTAACAATGCATGCAATGTGTGGAAGCTCTCCTTTTTGGTCTCTATGACCATATATGGATCTCTCCTAGAGTCATATTGCATGCATGTGTGTTCTTTTGTATGCATATATTGCATTATATTGTTGATATATCCACATTATATGACCACATTGCATGTATGTGTGTTGTTTTCCAACAATATACCACATTTTTGATATATGAACACACATATAACTCTATGATGATGCGACTTATGTCACACTGGTGCAACATGCATGCAATGTGGGTGTGGAAGTTGTGCTTTTCCTATATTGGTCTTTGTGACCATGCATGTGGTTGTACAAATGGAACCCCTAGAGTCATTGCATATGTGTTCTTTTTCCTAAACCACATTGATATCCACACTACTAGTAGCTAGATATCATCGATCCACATACATGACCACATTGCATGTGTTCTATTTTCCAAAACCATATTGTTAATTGGTATATCTACCACACACTAGTGGATTCTGTGATGCAACGTCGGTCACACTGGTGCAACATGCAATATATTGCTTTCCTATGTGTTTTGGTATGTATGACCATGCATGGTTTAATTTGACATGTGGATATCCCCTAGAGACATTGCATGTGTTTTTTTCCTAAACCACATTTTTATATATATCTATATGATTCTGGTGATGCAAATTCTGTCACACACTGGCCGTGCAACATGGAATTGAAAGATGGTTATTTATTATTTCCTATATGATGATGTTTAATTTAATTTAGTCTTGACACACATGGACCCCCCTAGAGTCATGCATGTGTACTAACCACATTGATATATCCACTATACTCTAGTCATTCACATGGATATGTGGAAGCTGCTTTAATTTTCCTATATATTTTGGTCTATATAGTGATGCATCTTCTTTGGGATCAAACAAATTTTATATATACCCTATGTGTTGCTATGACCTAAAACTAACGAAAATAGATAAAATTCCATCGTTCAACCCTAATCTGGAGAAATCCATTATTCAAAATAAACCACATTTTGAATCTTATCTATAAATTTGAATATATTATCCAAAATACTTACCTCTCCTGAGATCATTATACAAGCCAGAATACAAACCAGTAGTCCACATTATTGCTTTTTTCAAGATTTATTCGTCAATAATTTATAGTATTCTTCACCAAGGCTCTTTTTAGTGATGACTTTCTAAAATATGGTTAATTGTTTTGAACCCTCCATCATGCATCCAACGGCTAGGACACCAACCCCAAATTTCCAGGTTAGATCCTCTCGCCCACGCGAAATTTGGCGCCAGCGCGGGAGAGTTTCTACGCAAACGAAAATTTCTCGAGCTGCAATTACGTTTGAGCCCACCCACATAGGGCCATCCAAGCATTCGCGCAAACGTCATTTACGTAATCTATTCCAAACCCTTTTTATCCCCTCGCCGAAATGAGATAGATCCAAATTTCCCCGCCACCCACGGCGCCACCGTCCTCCCCCTTTTCCCCTCGCCCTCCATGCCGTCCTCCCCCTTTTCCGCTCGCCAATGTCCGTCCCTCCACCCTCTGCCTTTAATCCCCTCGACTCTGTTTGTCCTTCCAGTAGTAACCTCTCCATCACCCTAGCACAAATCCTAGCCCCTCCTCACTGTCCCGGTTTTCCACCACGTCCGTCGACCTCGCCAGTCATCCACCTCGCCGATAGCCGGCTGACCTTTTCTACCACCTCGTTGTACACTTCACCCGCAAAGTTAGCCAGCTTGTCGTCCATCTCCCCGTCTAGCTCGCCATCCAGCTCGTCGTCCACCTTGCTGACAAGGCCCGTCCACCTCGTCGCCCACATCGTCGACAAGGTCTGCTACCCTCGTCGTCTAGATCGATGCCACGTGCCCTGGGTCATTGTAAGAAACGCGATACCAAAAAGGCCCTACAGCCTCCAGGCAAGGAAACACGCTCATCCTCGATTCTCATGTTTTTTTACTTTGCCTGGGAAATGTTGTTCATTATCCTATTCATGCCACCAATTTACCTTTTTTGTTGCAGTTATTCTCTCTTATTTGTTCTACCTATGAAATTGCTTGTAATTTTACAAGTATTGTGATCAGGGTTGCATTATCCTGTCTATTGCATGAGTTTGACTGCTTCATGACATGTCTGATGAGCAGAGTATAAATTGTTCATAGTAGTCTGTTTTACATGGTGATTACTATTGAACAATCAACATCCTATGTCATGACTTGTTTAATTGCCTATTTTAATTGCATGAAAGATGCTTATCCTTCTGATGTTTAATTGCCCTGCCCTGCTTATTAGTGCAACCATCCAACCAATTCACAAGTGAGATTTAGAGTATTCGACTTATGATCAGTTTACATATAGATAAAGTTTGCATTATCTTGGTTGTTCCAATTGTTTGGCTGCTTCATCCTATGTCTTTTGATCAGAGTATAAATTTCTTATAGTGGACTCTATTACATGATGATTACTATAGAACAATCAGCACCATAAGTTATATTTTGTTTAGTTGCAGGATAGTTGCTTATCCTGCTTATGTTTTATTGTGATTATCCTCTTTAATTGCATGTATACTATTTCGGCTTATGATCTGTTTTGCGTGTGATAAAGGTTGCTTTATCTTGCCTTTTTTGCATTAGTTTGGCTGCTTCATCATATGCCTTATGATCATAGTAGAAATTGATGATAGTGAGTTGTCACATGATGAGTTATATGGAACAATCAGTATAGTAGGTTATGTTTCCTATTTAATTGCACTATTGCTTCTTATCCTGCTTATGTTTTATTGTCCCACTCTGCTTATTACTGCAACCAATTAATGAATTGTCTAGCTTGTTCATCTTCTTGTATCTTGATTTGCTTTGCCTGCTTCATTGTTAGTCTTGTGATATGAGATTCAGAGTAGAAGTTCCTCATAGTGGACTATTGGACATTATGATTAGTATAGAACAATCAATACCATAGGACATAGGTTATATTTTTGTAGCTTACTAAAGAGTCATTGATTCATGATAGAACCACAATTGCCCCCATGGAAGAAAGATGGCTGGAAAACATCACGAGAAACAATGCGCGGATGCAAAAAATGGGTCTTAGGCCCCTTGTTTATCCATCTCCCACTAAATTCTCCCCTAAAAAGAGCAAGGATGAAGGCTCAGGATATGACTATTATCCTGAAGAGGAGGGAGAGGATGAGTTGGAGGTAGTCTCCTTACTTGCCTACTCATCTTTTGTGTAATTATTTGGTTACTTAATTTTCCATATATGTTGCGCTTTTTTATTATCCCGAATTGACTACCTTGAATTGTGTAGACTGAGAAGAGGAAATATAAGAAGAAACCTGTCATAATGACAAGGATGGCTGCTGGTGGTGGATCAGCTGCTCGGAAGCGTGTCTTCGCTAGCATGGCTGCCCTGACAAAAAGTACGAGACATACCTGGTCCAAGGGGAATCTGCCAGAAGTACTTCCACCTCCAAGTTCTCCATGGCATCCACCAAGACTGCCAAGTGCTGGGACCTCTTCACAAGAAACTCACAGTCCTACAGATCCTGATGCTCGAGGAGAGAAGGTAGCAGCCCAAATCAAGATGGCAACACTCCATGGCAGGAAGATAGCAGTCCAAGACGAGCAGACAGCTGCGCCAGGCAAGCAACCAACTCCCCAAGTAAAGCACATTATATTTTTTGAATGGCACTTATTATATGGTAGAACACTAACTCCACATTATATGTTTGTACATGATTTTGGCCATCATCCTTTTGAAAACACTATTAAACATGATGATCCTCAAATTGTCTTGAGGGAAAAAACATGGGGAAGCAGCGTGAGAACGTGACCAAAGGAGGAAAGCTTCCATTTGCCATTCCTCTAGGAAGAACTATTGCTTCCAAGTTCGCCACTAAGTGTGTAAAAAACAATCAGGACTGGTATGCCTATCTTCCCCCACTTGAAAGAGTATAAGGAGAGGCTGGATGTCAGAACAGACTTCTACGACAGAGTTTTCGTATGCTATGTGACTCAACTGCCTTTTTTCTCATTACTGTTCAAGCTGAGGCTGCTGCACGATGTTTTATTTCAGGAAAAGTTTTTCATGGAGGCATCACACCCAGATGTGCAGGTTGCTTGCAACCAGCAGTTAATGAGGCACGTAAGAATTCAAAGGCATCTCCTGAAGAAGCAGTTTTTTGACCTCCTCCCACTGAATGAAGTAACACGAATTTATCCCGTTGAACACATGAATAATGCAGAGTGGTGCAAGCTTGTTGATTCATGGACTGACCTCGGGAACCAGGTCATGTATTGTCTACTCAAATTCCCCCTGTTTGTGTTTAACCAGGACTGGCTCTTATACTCTATGCTCTCTCTTTGTGTAGGCACGTTGTCTAATAAACAGGCAAACAAGAAATAAACAACCTTATTGCAGTGACTTGTTTTTCTGTAACAGTCGGGGCTTCTCCAATCATAGTGTGAAAAAAGCAACAGTAAGCCCTCCACAATACTTTTCATCTTTCTCATCTTCCAAAATTTCAATGCCATATTTGTCTTTGAAATGAGTATGATCATTTGTAATTTGCTGGCTATTTTTTCTAATGTTTGATTCTATTCCTAAAACTCAACAAGCAACCAAGGAAAGCAAGATGGCACCTAATGGTATAAAAGATATCACTGAGGCTGAACAACCTCCTTCCACCAAGATGGTGCGCTATGCGCCGTCGCAAAACATCAGCATCCATTCTTCAAGACCAGCCAAGACTCTCCTTGAAGCGCAACTCAGGGCTCAGAGAGCAGGGAATGCGACTACATAGTGCCATTATGGGGTTGCAGACGGAGAGACCAGATGGCGAGGCAGAAGCCCTAAAGGAAGCGCAGGATGTGTGGAAGAAGCTATACTAGGTCCATCTTTGTCATCTTCGTATAATTCAATACCCTGTTTGTCCATGAAGATGTGCTTGGAATTTGCTTGCTACTTTTCTAATGTTTGCTTCTATAACTGCCAGGCACCCATTGGAAGCACGGTGGCGCTATCTGCTGCAGAAGATGGCATTGATGATCAACCCCTTGCTTCCATTGATGAAAGCATCCATGCTTCAAGACCAACTAGCTATCTCCTTGAAGCACAACTTTTGGCTAAGAGAGCAGTGAATGAGGCACTGAGCAGACACATTGCAGCATTGCTGAAGGAGATAGAAGCAAAGAATGAAGCGCAGAAAGCACTTGTGAACTTCGTAGACCTTATAAATGCATCACTTTAGCAATTCTTAGATATATTGTGTAAGTGAACTGGTGGTGTGACTCAAAGCTTGTTAAGTTCCTTCAGATAATTTTTTGCTTCACGGTATGATCTCAGCAGGGTATTGGGATCCGGCAGTGCATCAGCAAATAGCTTCATCCAATCATCGAAAGCAGTGTTTGTGATCCGGTGATATGACTTGTTATGAAGGATCTTCACAAAAATTGCAAGCCTAGAGTGTTTACTTCCTGGGTAAAGCTTGCGCTTTGCCTCTTCCATCAACTTTGCAAACAATTTCTCATGTTTACCGTCAGTTGGGACATTAGCAGCAATCTGGTCTATGGTTAATGCATCGCCTGCGTGCTTAAGGTCTTGCAACATATCTGAAACACTGTGACCTCCATCATCATCGCCTTCATCATCCGTATACATATTTTCATTGTCATCACTGGCATGACCATCATTGTTACCACCATTGGGTGGATATTCAATAATAGCAAGATCAAGTGGCTCTCTGTGCTATATCCACCGAGTATACGTGTGCGACATGCCACTGATGAGTAAGTGGTGATAAAGAAGGCCTACATGTACCGTTCTCCGGTTGAGGGACTTACGACAGGGGCTTGGAACCTCAGCATTCTCGCCATATCCCTCCTTGACAAACTATTCTAGGCCAGCTTTGTAGGGTTCAGTAAACTTTCTACCATGAACAATCCAACTCATATCCATCTGTTGAGAATTAAATAAACAAATCAAACTTTCAGAACGGGCTAGTGATTTTTTAGAACAGTTTTCTTTACAATGAACAAGCCAACTCATATCCATGTGTTGAACAATTAAAACAACAAATCTCATTTTTAGAACAGGCTAGTCATTTATCAGAACTATTTACTTTACCATGCAATAAATTCAACTCCTATCAATCCGTTGGACAATTAAACAAACTAATCACATTTTCTGAGAAGAATAATCCTTTTTAAGAAGATTTTTATGTAGATGAACAATCCAAGTGATATCCATGTGTTGAACAATTAAACAAACTATTTTTTACCTTGGCAAACACGGAGACGAGCGAGTTGAGCACGGAGATGGCGCCCGGACAGGGAGCTAGCGAGGTGCGCGGAGACGTCGGCCGGAAAGGGAGACCAGCGGACAACCTTGGAGTGTAGATGCCGAAATGGACGGGGAGACGCTGCCGCCCTGTGTGGTCGACCAACCAAGGCAGCGGTGCCCTTGCCGCCGCCGCGTGTGGTGGACCGTATTTCAGATCTGATTTCGAAACCTCCTGGGTGGAGTTCAGGTGAGTGTGTGGGCAGCAAAGAGGTGGGCCCACAAGTCCAGCTGACACGTGGGGTTCATCATAGGTGGGTTGATACATTGCAAATGTATCTATAATTTTTGATGTTCCATGCTTGGTTTTATCCACTTTCTTGTGTTTTGTCCACACTTTCGAGTACTTTTCATATGATTTCTTGGACTAACCTATTAACAAGAGCCACAGCGCCAGCTGCCAGTTTTCTGCTGTTTTTGGATCTAGGAAAGTCAGAAAATGAATATTCTCGGAATTGGACGGGACAAAAGCCAAAGTGCGTATTTTTCCAGAAGCCATCAGATGCCAGAATACGAGACGGAGAAGGGCCAGAGGGTGGCCACACCACTTGGCCATGCGGCCAGGCTTAACCCGCACCAAGGGGTGGTGTGGCCAGCCCAGGCACCCCCTCGGCCTCCCCTTCCACATATAAGATGCCCTCGAGACGAAAACCCTAAGTACCCGATCAAATATCCACGAAAGAGTCTGTAGCCGCCGTCATATCCATCCCTAGATCGGGAGGGATCTGAAGCTCTTCCCGGCACCTTGCCAGAGAGGGGAATTCACCCTGGAGGCCTTCTTCATCACCATGCAAGCTTCCGGTGTGATGCGTGAGTAGTTCATCCTTGGACTACCGATCCATGTAGTAGCTAGATGGCTGGTTCTCCTCCTTTGTTCTTTCATGTTTAGATCTTGTGAGCTGCGTTCATGATCAAGATCATCCATTTGTAATTTTGCATGTTGTGTTTGCGGGGATCCGATGGATATTGAGATGCTATTTCAGATTGATTATTGATTCTATCATGTCTTTGATATTTGTGATCTTGCATGCTTTCCGTTGTTAGGAGCTCTCTTGGCCAAGTAGATGCTAGCAACTACAAGAGTTAGTATTTATGCTCGATAGTGGGTTCATGCCTCTGGTAATCTGGGGAAGTGACAGAAATCTCTAAGTTACTCGATCTGCTGTTGCTACTAGGGAGAAAACAACAATCCTTTGTTCATAGAACAATCGTATTGTTTACTTTACACGTAGTTCATAAAGCAATAATCTGTTGCTTGCAACTTAATACTGGAGGTGGTTCGGATGATAACCTGAAGGTGGATTATTAGTCATAGATGTAGTTGGATGGCGGTCTATGTATAATGTTGTAATGCCCAATCAAGTCTCAAAGGAGTCAAGATGATTAGTATATGCATGTATTGCTTTCTCGATGTTTGTCAATTGCCCCATTGTAATTTGTTCACCCAGCATGTTATCTATCTTAAGGAGAGCCACCTCTAGTGAACTATGGATCCCGGTCCTTTCTTTTACATACAATCTATAAACTGTTTACTGCTTTGTGTTTACTTTCTGCAAACTATTACTTCTTTCCATACGATACGTTTAAACCTTTGTTTTCCGCAAAACACGGTGAGATAGACAACCTCATCGCAAGTTGGGGACAAATTTCTATGGTTGTGTTGTGTAGGTCTCCACGTTGCTACTAGCACCGGTACTGCGCCCTGCCAAGGCTCAGCTAGCAACACCTTTGGGGTGTTTCCTTGCTCCTACTGGTTCTATTAAACCTTGGTTTCATAACTGAGGGAAACTTGTTGCTGTGCTCATCATACCTTCCTCTTGGGGTTCCCAATGAGCTCTACATCAACATCGCACCAGCACTTTTCTGGCGCCGACACTGAGCCAACGAGCATTTTTCTGGCACCGTTACCAGGGAGTCAAGGACATCTTCACAAGGGGAGTCCCTCATAACCAATCTCTTTACTTTGTTATTTTTGTTTTTGCTTAGTTTCTTTTTGCCTTGTTTTCTTGTTTCTTATTAAAAACACAAAAAAAATTAGTTCTACTAGTTTGCTTTCTCATTTGAAAACACAAAAAAATGACTACTCTTGAAAACACTAAGTTGTGTGACTTCACTAGCACCAACAACAATGATTTTATGACCACACCTATTGCTCCACCTGTGACTGAAGATAATTTCTTTGAGATAAAACCTGCTTTGCTCAATCCTTTTATGAGGGAACAATTTTCTGGTATTGGTAATGAAGATGCTGCTTCCCATCTAAATAACTTTGTTGAGATGCCAAAGCATAGGGATGTAGATGGTGATTTTATTAAGCTGAAATTTTTTCCTTTTTCTTTGAGAGGAAAAGCTAAAGAATGGTTCAATTCCTTAACTAGGAATAGTATTGATTCTTGGACTAAGTGCAAAGATGCTTTCATTGGAAAATACTATCCTCCTGCTAAGATTATATCTATGAGAAGTGAATAATGAAGTTTAAACAATCTTATGATGAGCATGTTGCTCAAGCTTGGGAAAGAATGAAATCTTTTGTTAAGAATTGTCCCACTCATGGACTGACTTCTTGGATGATCATCCAAACTTTGTATGCATGATTGAACTATTCTTCAAGGAACCTATTGGATTCTGCTGCTGGAGGTACCTTTATGACCATCACTTTGGGTGTTGCAACAAAACTTGTAGACAATATGATGGTTAATTATTCTGAATGGCATACCGAGAGAGCTCCACAAGGTAGGAAGGTAAATTATATTGAGGAAACCTCCTCCTTGAGTGATAAGATTGATATTATTATGTCTATGCTTGTTAATGGGAAAGACCATATTGATCCAAATAATGTTCCTTTAGCCTCCTTGGTTGCTCAAGAAGAGCAAGTTGATGTGAACTTCATAAGAAATAACAACTTTGGCAATAATGCTTATAGGAGTAATTTTGGTAATAACAATTATAAACCATATCCTCCCAACAATGGTAAAGCTTATGGAAATTCTTACAACAATAATAGGAGTGCTCCCTCTGAACTTGAGTTATTCTTAAAGAGTTTATTAGTAAACAAACTGCTTTCAATAAAACTATTGAGGAAAAACTCTCTAATACTGAAAGAAATATAGCATCTTTGGCTGAAGCTCAATCTTCTTTGAATAAAATGGCTGCTAAACCTAAAACTAATGATAATCCCTTTGCAGCTGCTAATTCCATACAAGTAAGAATTAATGAAAATGATAGACTATTAGCTGAATTACATGCTAAGTGGGAAAGACAAGATGAAATTGCTAGAAACATTAGTGTTTCTACTATTACGACCACTAGTGTTGAGGCTAATAATAGTTCTACTACTTTATATGATAAGTATTGTTTTGATATTGATGGTTGCAATATCTCTGAAGTTATTAAGTTCCTACAAAAGCTTGCTAAAAGTCCTAATGCTAGTGCTATGAACATGGCCTTTACAAAACACATTACTGATGCTCTCATAAAGATTAAAGAAGGAAAGATGAAACATAAAGCTTCTATTCCTATAAAACAAGAAGATGGTTGGGAACCCATCATTAATATGAAAGTGAAGGACTTTTATTTCAAAGCTTTATGTGATCTTGATAGTAGTGTTTCTATTATGCCTAGAAGGATTTATGATATGCTTGATTTGCCTCCACTTGAAGATTGTTATTTGAATGTCCCACTTGATGATAATGCTAAAAATTAACTCATGGGGAGTCTTAATGATGATATTATTATGGTTAACAATGCCTATGTCCCCATTGATTTCTATGTTTTGGATGTTGAATGCAATGCTTCTTGTCCTATTACTTTGGGAAGACCTTTTCTTAGAACTGTTGGTGCCATTATTGATATGAAAGAAGGCACCATTAAATATCAACTCCCACTCAAGAAAGGTATAGAACACTTCCCTAAGAAGAGAGAGAAGATTTCTTTTGCTTCTCCTATGAAAACAAAATTTGGTCTTAATGCTTCTTCATTTGAGAACACTTGATTCTTTTTCTTGCTTCTTATACCTAAGTTAAACTCGTTAAAGAAAAGTACTTGACCGTAATAACCTCTCCTTATCCTTTTTATTTGATTTTTGTGCCAAGAGTAACCTCTAATGAGAGAGAAGTAATGATTAGGAAAGTTGCTGTCCCGAAATAGATTTTTGTGCTTGACCGTAAAAATTCGTGTAAAATATCTGAAAATCTTTTTGAGGCGTGAAGTTTTGTGCTTCTGTCCCAGGATGTTATCAAACTTTCGTTAGTTCAACACTTTTTGATTTGAGCAACAGAAGGTCTTCGAAAAAATTCGTCTTTACCTACTGGTCTGTTTTGACAGATTTCTGCCATTTTTTGCATTTGCTTCTTGTTGGTTCCTTTTTGAGTTCTTATAGGGAATTGAGATTTTTGAGGGAAGTGCTACAGTATCTAGTGTTCTAATGGAAGATTATTTGGTGTTAGAACTAAACCTTAAGACTTATTTATCTTGAGTGCACTAATGTTGCTAATAAAGATTGTGTGAAGTTTTGTATGAAGGAAAAATTTCAGGTATATGGAAGTAATGAGTAATAAGATGAAGGATGGACTAAATCTCAAGCTTAGGGATGCCACACGTGTCACCCCAAGAAATATCCAAGAAGTACAAGCGTCAAAGCTTGGGGATGCCCAAGGCATCCCCTTCTTCATCAATAAAAATTCTAGGTTTTTCCAAACGCTTCATTTTTATTGTTTCATGCACAATTGTGTTGTTCTTGGAGCGTCTTCTTTTTCGTTTTCATTTTTTTTTTGCTTTGCTTTGCTTAGTTTTCTGAATAAATTGGTTGGACCCCCTCTTTCATATATTGGTTTGCAAATAGTTTGGTTATGTTTGGAAAAGAGTAGGAAAGTTCATACTTATGTGGTAAAAAGAGCTTGTTTTTGACTGTGGCCTATGCTCTGTCATGCCATGCTTGGTATTGTTTTGGCTTTATTCTTAGTATTCGTTGCTGTAGCATGACTTGTTATAAACAATTGAGTTCCAATACTTCACTTCTGCAGTTTTTGAATAATTGATGCAAAGTGCATCTAGAATTCTCTAAAAAATCCCAAATAAATCTCAGAGATGCATCTTAACCCTACCCATCTACCAGCATCCTTATCACAGTTGGTCAAGATCAAAAATCAAGACATACCACTTGATCATCCTTTATGGCTGATTTGGACATTAACCTTTGAGTACCCAAAAACCAAATCAAACCCAATCCAATCTTCACCAACAAGCGAAGCACCCCTTAGTCATGGTCGTGTGCACTATAGCTAAGCTACTGTAGCAACCCCTCTCCCTTGTCCTCTAGTGTTTGGAGGTAGAGAATTGGAGTCGGACAACCACCTATTGCCAAAGGCTCTTGCCACAGCAGCAACCCTTCCTCCCTCTGCCCTCTACACACCACCAGAAACCACTCTCCACGCCCACAACATCCTCCCCTCTGGTTTCCACCTCCCTCCATACCTCTCCATGGGACAAGTCCACCATGAGCCTCACCCTTCAGTTTAAAGGCCAGAGGCCACCCCGCGCCTCCCCTGCCCCTCATTCCACTCCACTCGCTCCCACTTACCACCCCAGAGCTCCCCACCCTCTCCCTTGCCTTGTCCTGCCCGAGAGAAGGAGAGAAAGCGCTCTCGGCCTCTCCTCGAAAACGAGCTAAGCTCCCTCCTCCTCCCCTCTCTTCCTCTGCATGTCACCGTGTGAGACCCCATGTCCCTGCTGCTTCTAATCCTCTTTGTTTTCCCTGCTCAGGACGGCTCCTAGAAGCCTCTCCGGCGAGCTCCTGAAGGATTCGCCGGTGCTGCTATGCGCGTGCCCGTCCCTGCACCAAAACCGTTCGTGCCGCCCCTCTCTGGGATCGCCGTCGTCGACCGCATCGTCCTTGCCACCCCACGGTCACCGGCGAGCCCCAGGTGAGCTCCCCCGCCGCCGCCCGACGCACCTAGGGTTAGCCCCACGCTGTCGCCTGGATACAGGTAGACGACGAACCCTGCCCGTCGATCCTCACTTGATCCGACGGACAGCAGCCCCTCCATACCCCTTCGCGGGTCTCCCCTCGTTGACGGGTGGATCCCACCCGTTAGGTTCGAAACTGCTCCCTCCCGCGCACGTTCCCCCGGCGAGCTGGGCCGGCCCACCCGTGTGCGGCCCAGCTGCCTCTCCGCAGAAGGCTCGTGGGGATATTCTCCCTTTTTCCTTTTCTATATACCTTTTTCCATTCCCAGTTAGTTTAATTGCTAATAAAATGGAAATCATTCCATTTTGGACAAATAAAAATTTATACATGTTCTCACATGTTTTCCGAAACATGCAGTACCAAAAGTTTGGCCAAATAACATCTGTATATTTTGTGTAGATTTATCTCCTAAATAGTACCTTTTTCAATCTATAAATATTCAATGTAGTTCCACACCACCAAATAGAGTAAATCCAACTGCAAATGTTTGGTATCTGAAATACCTGTTAGATAGAATTGGTCTCATGCCAAGTGGAGCTCTGGTCCACCTTTAGCAAAAATAACAAAATCACCTTGCCCTGCCCCTAGAAAATTCCCTGGACCAAGATATAACCTGTTTTGACCTAATTCCAACTCCTGGAACACAGTAAGGCACACATCTATCCAAACCTAGGAGCCCATAATTTTCTAAGCCCAAGTTGATTTATTGTGAATTAAGCTGTTCTCGACTTAGTTAATTCACTAATAAAATCACCTCAGTAGCTCTGCAACTCCAAAAAGGTTGAGTCCAATTTCTACATAAAGGTATTCTAAACGACAAAAGCTTATGTAGATTTACTTTTGTGAAAAAGACAAAAACTCCACATAACTACTTTTGGGAATTTCTTGAGGGCATTTTGTTAAATATTTTGGCATGATTTCAATTCTCAGTGAACAAGTACAATAAGCCATACCTAACCACACAAGGAAATAATTTTTGGAGCTACAGAACTTTTCTGGTGAATTATTTCCTAAAACTAGAGCTTTTATCACTAGAATATTCATAAGAAATTAAAAAAAAAGTGATAAATTAGTGAAACCAATTTTGTTGGTTTCATTTTATCAACTCCTATCTGTTGGTATCATCTTTACACAATGGTATCCTACCGAATATGTCCTTGGTCCAAAACCCCTCTTAGGTAATTCCTCGGCTATGAATCCTAAGGGGATTTGCTTCCATATTTTCAAGACAAGGCCAATCTTATTAAATCCCTTCGTCCTAAGACCTAATGATTTGTGCATTTGTATTGTTCATTGTTTGTTGTATGTGTTTGTGCTTGCATGCCTTGTGTTGATTATGGCTTGGTTTGCTTGCATGTGCTGTTGGGACAACGATAGTTGCGATTATATCGGAGAGCAGAAGAAGTGGTAATTATTATTGGTATTATGGGGTATTCTAAGAAAAAGTCCAGGGACATATTGCCATATTGCTGATCATCAGGAAAGCCACCTTCTTTCTCATAAGCCTTATCCTACTGTTTACTTATGCATGTTTTATCTACTGTTTATGAAAACTGCAATGTTTTACTATATGTTGATGTATATATATTGTAGTGGTTTGGTTCCTTCGAACTATTACACTTTCTACTATTAAGTACAACTCCCTTGATGACACCTACTTGTCCCTAGTCTGGTAGATGGTGTAATACACCATACCCCTCTTGGAGACCTTGTTTCAGCCAAAGCAAAGCTAGAGGATGGGAAGACCCCGGAAAAATGTTTTACCAAATGATTTCTGATAAAACCTTGGTGACGTGGGACCTACCAAGAGATGTTGAGAAAGAAAAAGGTTTTTTTTTACAAAATGCTGAAGGAATGCTGGAGTAATAAGGTTTACAAAAACGCACCTGGTTGTTTGCAGTTTAGCTATAACAACTTAACCTTGTGCAACCACATTACTCTAGAATGGGACAGAGCTGGATTTGATGTTTGTCTATTCTGGTATAAGCTGCCTCGCAACTACTATAGGGGATGAAACTCCTTGGAGGGTGGTCCTTCTCCTGAAGGGTTGATGTGAGACATCGACCTGGAGAAGGAACGAAAGGTCTACGAGCCTCCACGCGTTACTATGAGCCCCTCATTGAAAGCGCACACTCGAGAAGTGGAAAAAGCGCTCCGGTTGGTCCTCGGTACCCGACGTCCCGGTTTTGAGGGGAGTAACACTCATAGGGTAGGCAGTCATATTGGAGTGGGCATCCGGAGAGTCTTGATCGGTTACTCGACCCACCATCGGTGTAAATTAGGGTAGTGTACCCGGATGGTGTGGGTAAAGTGTACAACATCTGTAGAGTGTAAATCTATTCGAATAGCCGTGTACGCGGTTATGGACGGGTTGGACAAACTTATGTAAAGCGGTGCTGGTTTTGTTTTCAAAAATGATTTCGGAAAAGAAATGGCTTTGGAAATGTTTTGACCATGGGATGGTCGGAAGGAGGAGAAAGGACTTTGGTGGTGGGACGACCTGAATACGGGAACAAATGGGTACCCCAATCCTAGTGTTTACAAAACTTTTCGACATGTTTCCAAAATGGTTTACAAAAGTTTTCAACAAAGATATGTAGAGGCTATATCTACAAGAGAAACTATTTGAGAAAGGAACCCCTCTTGAAGCTCTCCTACCACCACAGCCATATTGCATATCCTCTTGTTATTGTTATTTTCTTAAGGTGGTTTGCGAGTACATTCAAAGTGCTCACTGGCATTGTCTCTGGCTATTAACTTGGTTAGATATCAAGAAGAAGATGATGTTGGCGACTATGTGAGCTAGGACGTTCCCCCAGTCAGTTGCATGTAGGTTAAGGCATGGATCGGGCTCTACGCTTGATGAAGTTCCGCTGATGATTATTGATCTAGCCTTAACGGCATTTATGTTAGTCTTGTAATTCGGTATGTTTCGGATGTTGTAATGATACTTGTCGGTTATGTCCCACGGCTCACTGATCATGGGAACATGGTGTATGCATAACAGGGATTTCTCGGATGAATAATCCGGGGGCCCCACAGTGATAATATTAGTAACATCATATCATTTTATTTCTTGATATTTTGTAATTTTTTGTTCTAAAAAAAAGAAATGGCTCAAAACGAATGTATGACATGTCAGCAACAACCTGCCTGGTGTGGGAGTGGAAACACAAACTGGCATGATCAAAACAGAACAATTGATGAATAATACTTCTATGTGTTGTCTGGTGGGAATTTTGGGAGGTCTATAGCATTATGTGGGCCATATTGGAGGAGGTTTTGTGCAGCTTATAACATTGAACAGAATGATGTTTTGACATTTTCATACAATAGAGTAGACAGGTGCTTTACTGTTGAAGTGCCAAATGTTGATAATGTTGTCAAACCTTGGGCTGATCAAGACCAGTGTATGTATTCACTTCTTTGCATTGAAATGGTTTTTTCCTTACACACCTGACTAGTTTCTTAATTATGTATGTTCCTTACACACAAACCTTCTTCAATTTCATATGCATGATCAGGGTGTTACAAGACCGAAGATTGTTGCAAGGTGACACTAGAGAAATCCATATTTCAGCACCCATGTAATGTTAGTTGCTCTGAAATGAATTCCATATCTTGGGCATTCTACAAGGTGTTTGTAAGAGACCTGGATGAAGATGAGGTCTTTGAGACACCTCAGTTCTTGGTGTACCGGGTGCAAGATGAAGATGATCTTCATCAGATGGTTAGTTAATCACTTTTTCCTATTGTTTTCCTTCTTATTTTGTGAATTTATCAGGGTGGCCAATTAACTAAGATCTGTTATATATTTTCGTTACTCAGGAAATTCCTTTGAGATGCACAAGGGAGCACCAAATCCCAATGAAAGGGTTCTATTGTGTATGCATGAAGAGTAATTGTGACAAAGGCCTGAAAATCTTGGGGCGGTATCGCATATCGGAAGTATATGATGATTGCATTGAGTTCACTGACCCTTGGGCTGAACTCTGTGCTGAAAACAGAATATGCCTTGATGATCTGCTTGTCGTCCAGGTCAAGCTGATGAGTCACTATATCAAGCTAATTATTGAGGTGGACACCGGTCCGGCAGAGGAACAAGAGGATGCAGAAGACGACAGTGAAGAGCAGCAGGAGGAGGACGAAGATGAGAGCGTTGGCTTTGTGATGTTGGTTGTAGCTCAGAACTTCTGAATAAACCATCAGAATTTAAATTTCAAGAATGCATTCTCATAAACTTTTGTGTTGTTGTATGTTAAACTAGCAAATCTCTTTTGTTCAACTCTCTTGGGCTGTACCAACTTCATTATGTTTAATTATGAAAGAGAAAATATAAATGATTTCTGTCAATTTCTCGCATAGAAAAATGCACAACTAATTCCATATTCTCGTAGGAACTGGACCCACTCGTTGAACCGGTGGCACTTCCACGATCTCCACATAACCACGGTGAGTTCTCGAACCGAAGCTGCAGTTACCACATTTCTTCTTCCTCTTCCTTAGTCATTCCTCTATAGTTTTTCCTGGGCGCTTCTTCTTCCTCTTCCTCGGTCATTCCTCTCTAGTTTTTCCTGCACGCTTCTTCTTCCTCTGTTCTGGAACCATTGGTTCATCTTCTTCTTCCTCCCGCAGGGAATTCCTTGCAGGAATTTCCTTTCACCCATTTCCTTGCATGCATGGATGATGGGAAACGGACAACAGAGACCCACTTGGTCCCTTCCCATGGCACCACGACTTTTTAGTGGTGTACAAAAATGATGAAGTGACTATGGAGACGACTCTCGCCAGGTATGAGAAATTCCTTGAGAAATATAAACATAAGTTTGTGGGGCTAGACTTCGAGTACAACCTTGGAAATAAGCGAAAAATCCCCCACCAGAGATCGCTGTCGTGCAAATTGCCATACATGAGGAGGTCCTCGTTTACTACTTCTGCAGGTATGTGAAATTTAAATTTGAGATCACCACTTCTGCATCCCTTGTTCCCTTACATCCCTAAAACCATCTAACTGCAGGAGTAAACCAACTGAGAAGCATTGTCCGGCTCTGGTCGAGTTCTTGTGTAGGAAAGGGATAACTTTCACTAGCGTGGATATCACAAATGACACAATTATGCTTTCTCGTGAGTTGATAAAAATCCCAGATGGGTACCACATCGACATCCAAAATCTATACAAGATCAAAGAATACCCAGCGAAGGATGGCATGGGTGATCTGGCAGTGGAAATCATCGATAAATCCTATGCAAAACCGAAGAAATTGAAGCGACTCGAGCATGGCTACTAGGAGTGGAAGCCGATGATCCAGGTGCGCCTCGAGTATGCAGCCCGAGACGCCTACATGGCGTACGAGTTGTACAATAAGCTCATTACCATGAAAGATGGGATTGTTAAGGCAGGGTTTTTCACGACAGAGCTATGCCCTGGTTGCAAGCTAGCCTAGGAGAAGAAGCGCGAGGAGGATAGAAAGCGGTATCAAGACGAGCAGGGATCTTGGAATGGTGGCGACAGCAAGCGGTTGAAGGGAAAGCAAGTCAATGAAGACAACAAGTGGTGGTGATTGATGACCCACAAGTATAGGGGGTGTATCGCAGTATTTTCGATAAGTAAGAGTGTTGAACCCAACGAGGAGCAGAAGATGTTGGCTAGTGGTTTGGATCAGGAATTCTCTGTAAATACTTAGCAAACGGATTTTTAGGGGTTTTCGATAAAGCAAGTAAACAAAGTACGAGTAAATAAAAGACAGTGGGAATAAATGGAGCAAGTGGCCCAATCCTTTATGCAGCAAAGGACAAGCCGATTGTATTACTTAAGATGACCAAAGGGTCTCGAGGACACATGGGAAGACTATCAAGTGCTTTCGCTTCATATAGTCGATTAATCTTCTTTAGCTTGCTAAGTGTTGTGTGGGTGAACCTGTGCTAATGTACCGCCCCATCCAAGACTAATACATACTTGTGATTAAACCCCTTGCAAACATCCGTAAGTACAAGAAAGTAATTAAGGTAGCAACCTAAACAAAGCTTTAAACTCTAAGACCCTTACGTCCCTTGTACAATGGTTTCCTAACGGGGGTTCAGGTTTATGTGACTCCGGCAACCCCTACGATTAGTAGCCAAATACACAATGCATTCCCCTAGGCCCATATGGGTGAAGTGTCATGTAGTCGACGTTCACATGACACCACTAGAAGAAGTACACCACAATTTAAATAACAATAAATTGAATCTTTCTCAACGCAACTCCACTACTAACAACAAGACTTCTCCCATGTCCTCAAGAACAAAACGAACTACTCACAAGACATCATATGGATCATGATCAGAGATGGAATAATGATGTATAACAATCTGAACATAAACAATAATTCAATGGTTCACTCAATAGCATCAACTACAAAGAGTAATCAACACCGAGAAAGTTTCCCCTATGAACTATGCAAGATTCAACTCAATTGTTACAGCAATATGGAGATGGTGATGAGGGTGCTGATGGTGATGACGATCCCGATGAAGTCCAGCTTGATGGTGGTCTTGATGGCGACGATCTCCCCTCTCCAGGAATGAATTCCCCCGGCAGAAATCTGTCTGCCGAAGAGATCTTTCTCTCTCGGTGTTTTCCGCCCTACAGAGGCATCGGAATCATTTTTTGGTCGCTCCCCGAGTTTTAGGGTTTCGTGGGGATGATATACGCTAGAGGGGAGAGGCTGGAGTCGGCCAGGGCGGCCACACCACCTCCAGGCGCGGCCTAGGCCTGCCCGCGCCATGGGGTGGTGTGGGCCCCCTGTGGCCCACCTCCACTCCATCTTCTGGCATCCTTAGTCTTCTGGAAAAATAGGATTTTCCGTATATTTTCCCGGATTTTCTGATCTTCGCGAATTTTGCCTCCAAACAGCACCTTTTCCATCCGAATCCTGACTGCAGCGGTCCATGCTCCAAAAGTCATCAACCATGCAAAAATAGATGAAATAACATAAGTATCACCTCTCAATACGAAATATATCAATGAATAATAGTGAATTAAGACATAGAATAGTGATGCAAAATGGACGTACCAGTGATAAATTATGTGTTTGAACTAGATGTTAGTTTATAGTTTATTTTGTGTACGTAATATATATTTTGGGATGTATAGATTAGTTTGGGATCTAAGCGTTGGAAGAACTTGCATGCATATGTATGTGTTTTCCTATATGATATATATGTACAAAAGTGTGATGGGTTGTTAAGATAGGCATTATATCTAGGCACCTGTGAGCATATGGTCTCTCACATATATGGATCGATATGCATGCGCATGATCCAACATCTTCTTGGGCTCAAACTTTGAGATAGGTATCATCTAGGCAACTTTAGTGGATTCTGTGATGCACCTTTTCCTTTGTGTGATGCATGACCACACACACATGCTCTGTTGGATTATTCTGTGATGCATGCAACTTCTGTCACTGGTGCAACATGCTATGTGGAACCTGCTTTTCCTATGTGTTTTTGGTCTCTATGACCATGCATGGTTTTTATTTGACACATGGATCCCCTAGAGACATTGCATGATGTAGTGTGTTCTTTTCCTGAACCTACACACTGATATATATCCACTAGAGTCACTATTCCACATGTACATGACCACATTGCATATATGTACGTTGCTCTTTTCCAAAATCACAATGATATCTATACACATATGCATGACCACACATGCATATAGTACTCAAGTATATCCTGTGATGATGGTAAAACCATGCATGAAATGTGTGGAAGCTCCTTTATTTTAACTCATGTGTTTTTAGTCTGTATATGACCATATGGATCTCTCCTAGAGTCATATTGCCTGCATCTGTGTGTTCTTTTCCATATTGCATTATTATTGTTGATATATATAGATCCACATGATGACCACATTGCATATTGCCTATGTTCATCTCCAATATAACATTTTGATATATCTACATGACCACACATATGTGATGATGCAAACTATGTCACACTGGTGCAACATGCAATGTGTGGAAGCTGCTTTTCCTATGTGTTTGGTCTTTGTGACCATGCATGTGGTTGTTGTACACATGGAACCCCGGCCCTATAGTCATTGCATATGTCTTCTTTTTCCTAAACCACATTTATTGATATCCACACTAGCTAGATGTCATTGATCCACATACATGACCACATTATTGCATGTGTTCTCTTTTTCCAAAACCACATTGTTGGTATATATCTAACACACACTAGTGAATTCTATGATGCAACTTCTGTCACACACTGGTTGCAACATGCAATATATATGTTGCTTTCCTATGTGTTTTGGTTTACATGCATGGTTTAATACACATGGATCCCCTAGAGACATTGCATGATGTGTGTGTTCTTTTCCTACACCAGTACACACTGATATATATCCACTAGAGCCACTGATCCCATCACATGACCACACATTGCATATATATGTACAATCTTTTCCAAAACAACACAAGATGATGATATATATCTCTCTACATATATATATATATATGCATGGCCACACACATGCATGTACTCACGTGGATTATGTGATGATGCACAACTTCTGTCACACTGGTCCATGCATGCATGCAATTAATGTGGCAGCTCCTTTATTTAATTATTCCTGTATATGTGTTGTAGGTCTCTATATATGACCATATGGAATATATCTCCCATATAGTCAGATTGCATGTATGTGTTCTTTTCCATGCATATATTTTATTATTGTTGATAGATCCACATGAGATGACCACATAGTGCATGCATGTGTGTTCTTTTCCAATAATATACCACATTTTGAGCACACATATAACTATGTGATGATGCAACTTGTGGCACACTGGTGCAACATGCAATGTGTGTGGAAGCTGTGCTTTTCCGAAATATATGTGTGTGTGTTTGGTATTTGTGACCATGCATGTGGTTGTACACATGGAACCCCTATAGTCATTAAACATGTGTATTATTTTTCTAAACCATATTGATTGATATCCAGACTAGCTAGATGTCATTGATCCACATACACGACCACATTGCATGTGTTCTCTTTTCCAAAACCAAATTGTTGGTATATCTACCACACACTAGTGGATTCTATGATGCAACTTCTATCACCCACTGGTTGCAACATGAAACATATATGTTGCTTACCATGTGTTTTGGTCTATATGCATGTGAACATGCATGGTTTAATACACATGGATCCCCTAGAGACATTGCATGATGTGTGTGTTATTTTCCTACACCACCTGTACACACTGATATATATCCACTAGAGCCACTGATCCCATCACATGACCACACACATTGCATATATATGTTGATATGGGGTGGCCCGATCTTCTCAGTAAGCGGATGGCTATGATGATGGTGGATGGTAGATAACTAGTGCGTAGCTATGATCTCTCCTGCTCGATCCCTGATGCCAGTGCAACAGATCTCGAACCTTGTAGGATATTCACAACACCACACTCTTGCGCACGTAGCCGTGACCACGAACGGTAGTATGCAATCTACTAATTCCCAATGGAACAACAGATCACACTCAATTATAGTTGGTAGATTCGAACACGGGGTAATTCCAGAGGTTCTATGAAAGAAACAACCCCAAAATATTTTAACGTGGTATAAACCCTAACTAGAGGTCGTCTCAGGGCTTATAAGGGCGGATGGGGCGGCCAGAAACCGAAACTAAACGCAAACGACTCAAACTGATACAAACCGACTCGGACCAGATTCGGTCGGCGGGCGGACACTCCGGTCGAAATCGGCTGGACAGTCCGGTCAGGCCAGACACTCCGGGTGAAGGGTGCCGGACAGTCCGGTCTGGCTAGAAACTTTGAAGTTTCTGGGTGGTATCCGGGTAGTGTTTGAACTGGCAGACAGAATGTCCACGCCAGTTTGCCTCTCGACCAGGCCGGATAGTCCGGGTGGAACCGGCCGGACACTCCGGTCGTGGCATATCTTTTGGCCCCCGTCTTGATGATCTTCTCTTGCTCCTTCCTCCCGCTCCTCCCTCACGCATTCTTGGGTGATCATCATGTTGGGCTTCTCTTGCAGCCCTTCTCCTCCTTGCGCCATGCTTGTTTCTCCAACTTACCTGATCATACATAAATGCATAGACTTAGGCAGTATAAAGTTCTCATCAATCAAAGAACCAGATTCGTTTAGGAGTAAATTCACCTGTTGTTCCAGTAGCTTAGCACGAGCTCTGGTAACAGATCCAATTCTAATCTCATTGGACTGATCCTTTCTTGCAACAGTTGTAGCATCTTTAGTAGTCATTGGGGTAGGTGTAATTGTAGGGATGTCCTCATCATCTCTCCCCTTCAAAAGGCGTCGGCCTCGACGCTCCAAGGTCTTCTCCAGCATATGGTGACAAATCAGCAACGTTGAAGTTGTTGCTAACTCCACCAAACTCCTCAATAGGTATATCAACCGAGTAGGCGTTATCATTAATCTTGGCTAACACCTAGTAAGGACCAGCACCACGTGGCTTTAATTTTGACTTTTGAAGTAGTGGGAACCTATCCTTGCGTAGATGCACCCAAACCATATCTCCAGGCTCGAACAACACTTCTTTCCTTGCTTGATTCCTTGCAGCAGCAATGTTCTTGCCTTTCTTCTCAATAGCCTCTCGAGTCTTCTCATGTATTTTCTTCACATAATCAACACGTTTTGATACTACAATAGTGGGTGCACGCTCAGCATAGGCATCAGCACCAACCTCGTCGTCATTAATATCATCATCAGAAGCTTCATCTCCGCTTTCTACTTCACCTTGTTCATTAACAAACATAACCTTGCTATTTGGACAATCTTTCTTGTTGTGACCTCTACCTCCACAAGTATGGCACACCACATCACGAGTACGTGCAGTAGACATGTTGGAACCCGAGCTAGCAGCAGGAGCAGCGGGTTTCCGAGCATTAGAACCAAACGAAGGTGTACTTGTTGGCTTGGCCGATGGTGTAAAGGGAGCAACAACTGGTGGCGCGGCTGTAGAAGGTGTAGACCTGGCCGAAAATCTGCTGGAGGACAGAAAACGAGCACGTGACTTCGCCTCTTCTGCCAACTGGGATTCGGCTTCTCTAGCATGATGCAACAACTCATTCATGGTCTCATACTTGTGATGACGAACAATGCTCTTGATCGGTAACTTCAAATTGTTTAGGAATCGCTGCATGGTCATCTCAATGGACTCACGAATTCTAGCACGCTGCATAAGCATCTCCATTTCCATGTAGTACTCATCAACTGTCATGGTGCCTTGCTTCAGTTGTGTCAATTTATCCAAAACTGATCGCAAGTAGTTGGTTGGTATGAAACGAGCTTTCATGATTTGCTTCATCTCGCGCCAATCCCTCACAGGATGTTCATTGTCCTCCCTTCTATGCTGCACAAGAGCCCCCCCCCCCCAACGCAAAGCATAACCATCAAATTCCGATGCTGCAAGCTTGACCTTCTTATCTTCTGGATAGTCAAATAAGCGCCAGATTTTCTCAATCTTCAACTCCCATGTGAGGTAGTCTTCAGGATCAATGGAACCATCAAACTTAGGAATTGAAAATTTTGGCTTGCCCAAACCATCATCAGTAACTTGGTTGGGCACACGTTGACCACGCCCAAGATGGGCAAACCCATGACCATGAGCAAGTGCATGGGCAGAGGGAATAGCACGTCCCCTGCCAACATGTGGAGCAGCATCAACAGCGCTACCCTCATCGAAATCATCAAAGGCATCATCATGTTGAGGATCTGCCCTTCTATGTAAGGCGGCTGTCAAACCCTCAATGGACTGCTGCAAAGTGGTGATATTGACATTGAGCGTAGCCACTTGCATTTGGATAGTATCAACCGTCCCAACATGTTGATCCAATCTCATATTCATATCTTGGAGATTCTTGTAAATGGCATCTGTCATGTTAGTAAAGACACGTGTCAAGTGGGATTTCAAAGCCTCATATTCACGCCAATTGACGAGCTCCTCATCCTTCTTTTTCTGCAACACAACATCATCATCACTAGTAGACATGATTAGTAGGTTAGTGCAAAAATCATAATTTGTATGGTGGAAACTCTTACAACTCACTCACAACTAATAAGAAAGGAGATCTTACCGTTCCAAAGTGAATAGAGATGCTCTACCAGACGAAATCAAAGATTGATGCACTTGATGTGATGAAGTGAATATCAAAGGTATAGAGAATGATCGCAGGGCACACAGGTTATGTAAGGTGGAGCTATAGGTATGGTCCCCTATCTACACCACAAACAAGTCCTAGTGCTGATCGTAAAAATACCCAAGAAACACACAGAGTGGAGATAAATGTGGCAAAGCAACTTATGAAAAGGAATATTGCAATGCACAAGAGAGACACTAGTAATAGATCAAATAGAATAGACAGAAGATTGCTCAATCTACTAGTGCTATACACAACGAGGCCTCCAAAATTGCACACTTCTATATCTCTTTTTTTTGTCAGACTTGTAGCTCTTTTTTTAACACTGATTCTCTTTTTTTTCAACTATATTACTCAAAGAAAACGAGTACAGCAACGTATAACAGAATTGGGCCAGATAGTCCGGTTGATATGCGCTGGAGACTCCGGTTGGGCCGGTAGTCCGGTGTGATTCGGCCGGATAGTCCGGTTTTGCCTGTCGGAAATTCTACACTTCAAAACCAATGAGCAGCCTGTCGGAGCAAAGCAACTAGTCTCGTGGGTACGTTCCTAGGCACAGATGCTGTAGATAGGTTGTGTCTATGGTATGCAAACAAAAGTACGCTATGTGGACTCAGAAAAACGATAAAGACTTGCGGAAACGGTAACGGTGGGAACAGCGGAACACAAGATCAAACCCTAAACCTAGACACAAACGGAAACTAGACTCCTACAAGGAAAACCTGTAGATCGGATCTACGAGAAGATACAATCAGCAACTAAAACTCGAAAACGATGCAATCTAGTCTATGGCAAATCTTTTTGTAAGGCTTTTCTGTATAGGACGAAAAACACTCTCTAATCTATGGATGGATTTGTGGATGCTTACTGAGGCAACCTGGAAATCTGATACCAAGATGATATGGGGTGGCCCGATCTTCTCAGTAAGCGGATGGCGATGATGATGGTGGATGGTAGATAACTAGTGCGTAGCTATGATCTCTCCCGCTCGATCCCTGATGCCAGTGCAACAGATCTCGAACCTTATAGGATATTCACAACACCACATTCTTGCGCACGTAGCCGTGACCACGAACGGTAGTATGCAATCTACTAATTCCCAATGGACCAACAGATCACACTCAATTATAGTTGTAGATTCGAACACAGGGTAATTCCAGAGGTTCTATGAAAGAAACAACTCCAAAATATTTTAACGTGGTCTAAACTCTAACTAGAGGTCGTCCAAGGGCTTATAAGGGCGGCTGGGGCGGCCAGAAACCGAAACTAAACGCAAACGACTCAAACTGATACAAACCGACTCGGACCAGATTCGGTCGGCGGGCGGACACTCCGGTCGAAATCGGTTGGACAGTCCGGTCTGGTCGGAAACTTTGAAGTTTCCACATGGTATCCAGGTAGTGTCCGAACTGGCAGACAGAATGTCCACTCCAGTTTGCCTCTCGACCAGGCCGGACAGTCCGGATGGAACTGGCCGGACACTCCGGTCATGGCAGATCTTTTGGCCTCCGTCTTGATGATCTTCTCTTGCGCCTTCCTCCCGCTCCTCCCTCGCGCATTCTTGGGCGATCATCATGTTGGGCTTCTCTTGCAGCCCTTCTCCTCCTCGCGCCATGCTTGTTTCTCCAATGAACCTGATCATACATAAATTCATAGACTTAGGCAGTATAAAGTTCTCATCAACCAAAGTACCAGATTCGTTTAGGAGTAAATTCACCTGTTGTTCCAGTAGCTTAGCACGAGCTCTTGTAATAGGTCCAATTCTAATCTCATTGGACTGATCCTTTCTTGCAACAGTTGTAGCATCTTTAGTAGTCATTGGGGTAGGTGTAATTGTAGGGATGTCCTCATCATATGTACACCGTTCTTTTCTGAAACAACACAAGATGATGATATATATCTCTCTACATATATATATGCATGACCACACACATGCATAGCAAGTGGTATGTCATGATATGCACAACTTATGTGTCACACTGGTCCATGCACATATGCATGCATGCAATGTGGAAGCTCCTCTATTCATTTATTCCTGTGTGTTATTGGTCTTTATATATGACCATATGGAATATATATCCTATAGAGTCACACTGCATGCATGTGTTATTTTCCATGCATATATATTGCATTATTATTGTTGATAGGTCTACATGAGATGACCACACATTGCATGCATGTGTGTTCTTTTCCAATAATATACCACATTTTGATATATCTACATGACCACACATATAACTATGTGATGATGCAACTTGTGGCACACTGGTGCAACATGCAATGTGTGTGGAAGCTGTGCTTTTCCAAAATATATGTGTGTGTGTGTTTGGTCTTTGTGACCATGCATGTGGTTGTACACATGGAACCCCTATAGTCATTAAACATGTGTATTCTTTTTCTAAACCACATTGATTGATATCCAGACTAGCTAGATGTCATTGATCCACATACACGACCACATTGCATGTGTTCTCTTTTCCAAAACCAAATTGTTGGTATATCTACCACACACTAGTGGATTCTATGATGCAACTTCTATCACACACTGGCGCAACATGCAATATATATGTTGCTTTCCTATGTGTTTTGGTCTATATGAATGTCACCATGCATATGGTTTAATACACATGGATCCCCTTGAGACATTGCATGATGTGTGTGTTCTTTTCCTACACCACCAGTACACACTGATATATATCCACTAGAGCCACCGATCCCATCACATGACCACACATTTCATATATATGCACACTGCTCTTTTCCAATAGAAACACAAGATGATGATCTCTCTCTCTCTCTCTATATATATATATATGCATGACCACACACATGCATATCAAGTGGATTATGTGATAATATGCACAACTTTTGTGTCACACTAGTCCATGCACATATGCATGGATGCAATGTGGAAGCCCCTTTATTTAATTATTCCTATGTGTTGTTGGCCTCTATATATGACCATATGGAATATATCTCCTATAGAGTCATATTGCATGCATGTGTTATTTTCCATGCATATATATTGCATTATTATTGTTGATAGATCCACATGAGATGACCACACATTGCATGCATGTGTGTTCTTTTCCAATAATACATTTTGATATATCTACACATGACCACACATATACTCTGTGATGATGCAACTTATGCCACACCAGTGCAACATCCAATGTGTGTGGAAGCTGTGCTTTTCCTATATATATATATGTGTGTGTGTGTTTGGTCTTTGTAACCATGCATGTGGTTGTACACATGGACCCCCTATACTCATTGCATATTTGTTCTTTTTTCCTAAACCACATTGATATCCACACTAGCTAGATGTCATTGATCCACATACATGACCACATTGAATGTGTTCTCTTTTCCAAAACCACATTGTTGGTATATGTATCACACACTAGTGGATTTTGTGATGCAACTTCTGTCACATTGGTGCAACATGCAATATATTGCTTTCCTATGTGTTTTGGTCTATATGCATGTGACCATGCATGGTTTAATACACATATCCTCCCTAGAGACATTGCATGATGTGTGTTCTTTTCCTAAACCAGTACACACAGATATATATCCACTAGAGCCAGTGATCCCATCACATGACCACACATTGCATATATATGTACATTGTTCTTTTCCAAAACAATGCAAGATGATGATATATATCTCTCTACATATATATGCATGACCATACACATGCATATACTCAAGGATTATGTGATGATGCACAAATTCTGTCACACTGGTCCATGCATGCATGCATGCAATGTCGAAGCTCCTTTATTGAATTCCTATGTGTTGTTGGTCTCTATGACCAATATGGAATATATATATATAGATATCTCCTATAGGGTCATATTACATGCATGTGTTCTTTTCCTTACCCACATTGATATGGCCACCAGAGTCATTGATAGATCCAGACCATGATGATCTGACCACATTTGCATGTATGTACATTGTTCTTCCAAAACCTACCACAATGATATCTCTACACATATGCATGACCACACAATGCATATACTACTCAAGTGGATTCTATGATGATGCACAATTAATAATAATTCGGCCACACTAGTGCAACTAACCATGCATGCAATGTGTGGAAGCTCTCCTTTATTTAACCTATGTGTTTTTGGTCTCTATGACCATACATGGATCTCTCCTAGAGTCATATTGCATGCATGTGTGTTCTTTTCCATGCATATATTGCATTATATTGTTGATATATCCACATGATATGACCACATTGCATGCATGTGTGTTGTTTTCCAACAATATACCAAAGTTTGATATATGACCACACATATAACTCTATGATGATGCAACTTATGTCACACTGGTGCAACATGCATGGAATGTGTGTGGAAGTTGTGTTTTTCCTATATTGGTCTTTGTGACCATGCATGTGGCTGTACAAATGGAACCCCTAGAGTCATTGCATATGTGTTCTTTTTCCTAAACCACATTGATATCCACACTACTAGTATCTAGATATCATTGATCCACATACGTGAACACATTGCATGTGTTCTCTTTTCCAAAACCATATTGTTAATTGGTATATCTACCACCCACTAGTGGATTCTGTGATGCAACGTCTGTCACACTGGTGCAACATGCAATATGTTGCTTTCCTATGTGTTTTGATATGTATGACCATGCATGGTTTAATTTGACACGTGGATATCGCCTAAAGACATTGCATGTGTTCTTTTCCTAAAACACATTTTTATATATATCTACATGATTTTGGTGATGCAACTTTTGTCACACACAGGCCGTGCAACATGGAATTGAAAGATGGTTATTTATTATTTCCTATATGATGATGTTTAATTTAATTTAGTCTTGACACACATGGACGCCCCCTAGAGTCATGCATGTGTTCTAACCACATTGATATATCCACTATACTCTAGTCATTCACATGGATATGTGGAAGCTACTATAAGTTTTCTATGTATTTTGGTATGTATAGTGATGCATCTTCTTTTGGCTCAAACTAATTTGATATATACTGATACGTTGCTAACGTATCCATAATTTTTGATGTTTCATGCTTGGTTTTATCTAATTTCTTATGTTTTAATCCAACTTTGGAGTACTTTTCATACGCCTTCTTGGACTAACCTATTAACAAAGAGCCATAGTGCCAGCTGCCTGTTTTCTGCTGTTTTTGGTTCCAGGAAATTAGAAAATGAATATTCTCGGAATTGGACGGGACAAAAGCCAAAGTCAATTTTTCACCGAGGGACACACAAAGCCAGAATACGAGACGGAGATGGGCCAGAGGGATACCACACCACCTGGCCACGTGGCCAGGTCTGGCCCGTGCCGGGGGGTGGTGTGGCTAGCCCAGACACCCCCTCGGCCTCCCCTTCTGACTATAAGATGCCTCCGATACAGAAACACTAAGTACCCGATCAAAATTCCACGAAAGAGTCTGTAGCCACTGTCGTCTCCATCCTTAGATCGGGAGGGGTCTGAAGCTCTTCCCGGCACCCTGCCGGAGAGGGGAATTCACCCTAGAGGCCTTCTTCATCATTATGCAAGCCTCCGGTGTGATGCATGAGTAGTTCATCCTTGGACTATGGATCCATGTAGTAGCTAGATGGCTGGTTTCTCCTCCTTTGTGCTTTCATGTTTAGATCTTGTGAGCTCCATTCATGATCAAGATCATCTATTTGTAATTCATACATGTTGTGTTTGCGGGGATCCGATGGATATTGAGATGCTATTTCAAATTGATTATTGATTCTATCATGTCTTTGTTATTTGTGATCTTGCATGCTTTCCGTTGTTAGTAGCTATCTTGGCCAAGTAGATGCTAGCAACTCCAAGAGTTAGTATTTATGCTCGATAGTGGGTTCATGCCTCTGGTAATCTGGGGAAGTGACAGAAATCTCTAAGGTACTAGATGTGTTGTTGCTACTAGGGAGAAAACAACAATCCTTTGTTCATAAAACAATCGTATTGTTTACTTTACACACAGTTCGTAATGCAATTAACTATTGCTTGCAACTTAATACTGGATGGGGTTCGGATGATAACCCTAAGGAGGATTGTTAGTCATAGATGCAGTTGGATGGCGGTCTATGTATAATGTTGTAATGCCCAATCAAGTCTCAAAGGAGTCAAGATGAGTAGTATATGCATGATTGCTTTCTCGATGTTTGTCAATTGCCCCACTGTAATTTGTTCACCCAAGATGTTATCTATCTTAACGAGAGCCACCACTAGTGAATTATGCACCCCGGTCCTTTATTTTACAATCAACTGTTTACTGCTTTGTGTTTACTTTCTGCAAACTATTACTTTCTTCCACTCGATACGTTTAATGCTTTGTTTTTAGCAAAACCGGTGAGATTGACAACCTCACCGCAAGTTGGGGACAAAGTTCTGTGGTTGTGTTGTGCAGGATTCCATGTTGCTGCTAGCACCGGTAGTGCGCCCTACCAAGGCTCAGCTAGCAACACCTTTGAGGTGTTTCCTTGCTCCTACTGGATTGATAACCTTGGTTTCATAACTGAAGGAAACTTACTGCTGTGCTCATCATACCTTCATGTTGGGGTTCCCTAACGAGCTCATTAGTACACGAGTCGGCATATACCATACGTGTTGCTAAGACCAAAAACTAACCAAAATAAGGATAAAAGTCCATCGTTCAACCCTAATCTGGAGAAATCCATTGTTCAAAATAAACCACATTTTGAATATTATCTATAAATTTGAATATATTATCCAGAATACTTACCTCTCCTGAGATCATTATACAAGCCAGAATATAAGTAGTCCACATTATTGGTTTTTTTAAGATTTATTCGTCAATAATTTATAGTTTTCTTCACCAAGGCTCTTTTTAGTAAAGACTTTCTAAAGTATGGTTAATTTTTTTGAACCCTCCATCATGCATCCAACGGACAGGACACCAACCCCAAATTTCCAGGTTAGATCCTCCTGCCCACGCAAAATTTGGCGCTAGCGCGGGATAGTTTCTATGCAAACGAAAATTTCTCGAGCTGCAATTATGTTTGAGCCCACCCGCACAACGCCACCTAAGCATTCACGCAAAGGTCATTTACCTAATCTATTCCAAACCCTTTTTATCCCCTCGCCGAAATGAGACAGATCCAAATTTCCCCACCGCCCTCGGTGCTGGCGTCCTCCCCCTTTTCCCCTCGTCCTCCCTGTCGTCCACCCCATCGTCCTTCCCCTTTTCCCCTCGCCGCTGTCCATCCCTCCGCCCTCTGCCTTTAATCCCCTCGTCTCCGTCCGTCCTTCCAGTAGTAACCTCTCTGTCACCCTAGCAGAAACCCTAGCCCCTCCTCATCGTCCCGGTTTTCCACCACGTCCGTCGACCTTGCTGGTCGTCCACCTCGCCGATAGCTGGCTGACCTTTTCTACCACCTCGCTATACACTTCACCCGCAAAGTCAGCCAGCTCGCCGTCCATCTCCCCGTCTAGCTCGCTGTCCAGCTCGCCATCCAGCTCGCCATCCACCTCGCTGAGAAGGCCCGTCACCACACTGACAAGGCCCGTCCACCTTGTCACCCACCTCGTCGATGAGGTCTGCTACCTCGCCGTCTAGATCGATGCCACGTGCCCCGGGTCACTTCAAGAAATGCGGTACCAAAAAGGCCCTACAGCCTGCAAGCAAGGAAACACGCTCATCCTCGATTCTCATATTTTTTTACTTTGCCTGAGAAATGTTGTTCATTATCCTGTTCATGCCACCAATTTACCTTTTTTGTTGCAGTTATTCTCTCTTATTTGTTCTGCCTGTGAAATTGCTTGTCATTTTACAAGTCTTGTGATCACGGTTACATTATCCTATCTGTTGCATAAGTTTGACTGCTTCATGACATGTCTGATGAGTAGAGTATAAATTGTTCATAGTAGTCTGTTTTGCATGATGATTACTATTGAACAATCAACATCATATGTCATGACTTGTTTAATTGCCTATTTTAATTGCATGAAAGATGCTTATCCCTCTGATGTTTAATTATCCTGCCCTGCTTATTAGTGCGACCAGCCAACCAATTGTCAATTGAGATCGATAGTATTCGACTTGTGATTAGTTTACATATAGATAAAGTTTGCATTTTCTTGGTTGTTCCATTGGATTGGCTGCTTCATCCTATTTCTTTTGATCAGAGTAAAAATTGCTCATAGTGGACTCTACTACATGATGATTGCTTATCCTGCTTTTGTTTTATTTTGTTTATTTGCAGGATAGTTCCTTATCTTGCTTTTGTTTTATTGTGATTATCCTCTTTAACTGCATGTATACTATTTTGGCTTATGATCTTTTTGCGTGTGATAAAGGTTGCTTTATCTTGCCTTTTTTGCTTTAGTTTGGCTGCTTCATCATATGCCTTATGATCATAGTAGAAATTGATCATAGTGCGTTGTCACATGATGAGTTCTATAGAACAATCAGTACGGTAGGTTATGTTTCCTGCTTAATTGGACTATTGCTGCTTATCCTGCTTATGTTTTATTGTCCCAGTCTGCTTATTACTACAACCAATTGGTGAATTGTCCAGCTTGTTCATCGTCTTGACTCTTGCTTTGCTTTGGCTACTTCATTGTTAGTCCCGTGATATGAGATTCAGAGTAGAAGTTCCTCGTAGTGGAATGTTGGACATTATGATTAGTATAGAACAATCAATACCATAGGACATAGGTTATATTTTTGTAGCTTACTAAAGAGTCGTTTATTCATGATAGAACCACAATTGCATCCCATGGGAGAAAGGCGGCTGGAAAACATCACGAGAGACAATGCGCGGATGCAAAAAATGGGTGTTAGGCCCCTTGGTTATCCATATCCCACTGAATTCTCCCCTAAAATGAGCAAGGATGAACGCTCTGGATATGACTATTATTCTGAAGAGGAGGGGGAGGATGAGCTGGAGGTAGTCCCCTTACTTTCCTACTCATCTTTTGTGTAATTATTTGGTTACTTAGTTTTCCATATATGTTGTGCTTTTTTATTATCCCGAATTGACTACCTTTGAATTGTGTAGACTGAGAAGAGGAAATATAAGAAGAAACATGTCGTCATGACAAGGATCGCTGCTGGTGGTGGATCAGCTGCTCGAAAGCGCGTCTTGGCTAGCATGGTTGCCTCTATAGAAAGTACGAGACATACAAGGTCTAAGGGGAATCCGCCAGATGTACTTCCACGTCCAAGTTCTCCACGACGCCTACCAAGACCGCCAAGTGCTACAACCTCTTCGCAAGAAACTCAGAGTCCTGCGGATCCTGATGCTCGAGGAGAGAATGTAGCAGACCAAATCGAGATGGCAACACTCCATGGCAGGAAGACAACAGTCCAAGACGAGCAGACAGCTGCCCCAGCCAAGCAACCAACTCCCCATGGAAAGCACATTATATTGTTTGAATGACACTTATTATATGGTAGAACACTAACTCCACATTATATGTTTGTAGATGATTTTGGCCATCATCCTTCTGAAGACACTATTAAACATGATGATGCTCAAATTGTCTTGAGGGAAAAAACATGGGGAAGCAGCGTGAGAACGTGTCCACAGGAGGAAAGCTTCCATTTGCCATTCCTCCCGGAAGAACTATTGCTTCCAAGTTCGCCACTGAGTGTGTAAAAACAGTCAGGACTAGTATGCCTATATTGCCCCGCTGGAAAGAGTACAGGGAGAGGCTAGATGTTAGAGCAGAGGTCTACGATAGAGTTTCCGTTTGTTCTGTGACTCAACTGCCTTTTCTTCTCATTACTATTCAAGCAGGGGCTGATGCATGATGTTTTATTTCAGCAAAAGTTTGTCATGGATGCATCACACCCAGATGTGCAGGTTGCTTGCAACCAGCAGTTAATGAGGCATCTCCTGAAGAAGCAGTTTTTTGACCCCCTCCCACTGAATGAAGTAACAAGGATTTCTCCCGTTGAACACGTGAACAATGCATAGTGGTGCAAGCTTGTTGATTCTTGGACTGACCCTAGGAACCAGGTCAAGTCTTGTCTACTCAACTTCCCGCTGTTTGTGTTTAACCAGGACTGCCTCTTATACTCTATGCTCTCTCTTTGTGTAGGCCCGTTGTCTAATAAACAGGCAAACATGAAATAGACAACCTTATCGCAGTGACTTTTTTTCTGTAATAGCTGGGGCTTCTCCAATCATAGTGTGAAAAAAGCAATAGTAGGCCCTCCAGTATACTTTTCATCTTTCTCATCTTCCAAAATTTCAATGCCATATTTTTCTCTGAAATGAGTATGATCATTTGTAATTTGCTAGCTATTTTTTCTAATATTTGATTCTAATCCTAAAACTCAATAGGCAACTGATGGCTCAATACACGGCGCCCAGAAAAGTGCTTGGTGCGTGGTGTTGATGTAGAGCTCGTTGGGAACCCCAAGAGGAAGGTATGATGAGCACAGCAGCAAGTTTCCCTCAGTTATGAAACCAAGGTTTAATCGAACCAGTAGGAGCAAGGAAACACCCCAAAGGTGTTACTAGCTGAGCTTTGGTAGGGCGCACTACCGGTGCAAGTAGCAACGTGGAGACCTGCACAACACAACCACAGAACTTTGTCCCCAACTTGCGATGAGGTTATCAATCTCACCGTGTTTTGCGGAAAAAAAAGGATTAAACGTATCAAATGGAAAGAAGTAAAAGTTTGTAGAAAGTAAACACAAAACAGTAAACAGTTGTAGATTGTATGTAAAGAAAGAGGACCAGGATCCATAGTTCACTAGAGGTGGCTCTCCTTAGATAGATAACATGTTGGGTGAACAAATTACATCGGGGCAATTGACAAACATTAAGAAAGCAATACATGCATATACTAATCATCTTGACTCCTCTGAGACTTGATTGGGCATTACAACATAATACATAGACCACCATCCAACTGCATATATGACTAATAATCCACCTTCAGGTTATCATCCGAACAGCCTCCAGTATTAAGTTGCAAGCAACAGATTATTGCTTTACGAACTGTGTGTAAAGTAAACAATACGATTGTTTTATGAACAAAGGATTGTTGTTTTCTCCCTAGTAGCAACAACACATCTAGTACCTTAGAGATTTCTGTCACTTCCCCAGATTACCAGAGGCATGAACCCACTATCGAGCATAAATACTAACTCTTGGAGTTGCTAGCATCTACTTGGCCAAGATAGCTACTAACAACGGAAAGCATGCAAGATCACAAATAACAAAGACATGATAGAATCAATAATCAATTTGAAATAGCATCTCAATATCCATCGGATCCCCGCAAACACAACATGTATGAATTACAAATAGATGATCTTGATCATGAATGGAGCTCACAAGATCTAAACATGAAAGCACAAAGGAGGAGAAACCAGCCATCTAGCTACTACATGGATCCATAGTCCAAGGATGAACTACTCACGCATTACACCGGAGGCTTGCATGGTGATGAAGAAGGCCTCTAGGGTGAATTCCTCTCTCCGGCAGGGTGCCGAGAAGAGCTTCAGATCCCTCCCGATCTAGGGATGGAGATGACGGCGGCTACAGACTCTTTCGTGAAATTTTGATCGGGTACTTAGGGTTTTCGTCCCGAGGGAAACTTATAGTCGGAAGGGGAGGCCGAGGGGGTGCCGGGAGCGGCCAAACCACCCCCTGGCGCGGGTCAGGCCTAGCCGCGTGGCCAGGTGGTGTGGTGTCCTCCTGGTCCTTCTCCGTCTCGTATTCCGGCACTTGATCACTTCCGTAAAAATAGGCACTTTGGCTTTTGTCCCGTCCAATTCCGAGAATATTCATTTTCTGACTTTCCTGCAACCAAAAACAGCAGAAAACAGGCAGCTGGCACTGTGGCTCTTGTTAATAGGTTAGTCCAAGAAATCATATGAAAAGTACTCCAAAGTTGGAACAAAACACAAGAAAGTGGATAAAACCAAGCATGGAACATTAAAAATTATAGATACATTTGCAATGTATCAGCAACCAAGGAAAGCAAGATGGCACCCAATGGTACAGAAGATATCACTGAGGCTGAACAACCTCCTTCCACCAACACGGTGCACTATGCACTATCGCAGAACATCAACATCCATTCTTCAAGACCAGCCAAGACTCTTCTTGAACCACAACTCGGGGCTCAGAGAGCAGGGAATGCGATACTACACAGTGCGATTGTGGGGTTGCAGACGGAGAGACCAGATGGCGAGGCAGAAGCCCTGAAGGAAGCGTAGGTAGTGTGGAAGAAGCTATATCAGGTCCATCTTTGTCATTTTCGTATAATTCAATACCCTGTTTGTCCATGAAGATGTGCTTGCAATTTGCTTGCTACTTTTCTAACATCTGCTTCTATAACTGTTAGGCACCCATTGGAAGCATGGTGGCGCCATCTGCTGCAGAAGATGGCATTGAGGATAAACCCCTTGCTTCCACTGATGAAAGCATTCATGCTTCAAGACCAATTAGCTCTCTCCTTGAAGAACAACTTTTGGCTGAGAGAGCAATGAATGAGGCACTGAGCAGACACATTGCAGCATTGCTGAAGGAGATAGAAGCAAAGAATGAAGCGCGGAAAGCACTTGTGAACTTCGTAGACCTTATAAATGCATCACTTCAGCAATTCTTAGCTATATTGCGTAATTGAACTGGTGGTGTGACTCAATGTTTGTTTGGCTCTTTTCTTTATTTTGTTGGAAACTTATGTGCAAACCTATTTATGTCCCATAAAACATATGCCCTTCAATTTCCATTGTGTTATGAGTAGCCTTCTGAATGACCTTCCTCGCTTTCTATTGTCATTTCTCCTAGAGTTTCCATTTCTTCACGATGGTTCTCCATCCTCGATAAGTTTCTTATGATGGCAAAGATGTCTCATATGTCCATCTTGTCCACAAGTATAACAAACGATATTGGGTCTTCTATAGTCCCTCTTTATATGTCCCAGAATTCCACAGTTTCCACATATAGTTCTTTTCTTCTGTTTTTGAACACCCTGATTTGAAACAATACCCATAGATAGACTTCTAGGTTTGAAATCCAGGTTAAGACTTGGCTCATTTGTTTGGAATATCTTTGGTTCAACCCTAGATTTTTTCTTGGCTATCTTCTTCCTCTCTTCTTGTACATCTTGTAATCATCCTTCAAAGTAATTTATACATCAACCAACTCTTGAAAACATTGTGTTTCAGCCCCTCGTATTTTCATCTTCATATAAGGGTTTAGTCCCCTCAAGAACCTGTTTTGCACTTGTCATGTTGATCCTCATAGATATCTTTTTCTTTTATTCTTTCAAGGATCACCAAATGTTTCTTTTGCAAGTGTTTCCACAACCTTTGAGAGTACTAATACTTTTGCCCATATATTGACACATATGCCACTCATGTCATCAACTCATAGCCGAAATCTGGGGTTATACCATAGATCGTTCAAAAGCTAGCGGAGTTGTTGGCATCCCAAAGGTGTGCATTAGAGACATAGAACAAAATGGTCTCACTTCTTTCTCTTTTTTTGATCTAGTACCACAGTTTGATCCACAATGTTAGCTTTGGCATGCATCACAATTACCACTAGACTTTATTTCAATCAAACAACTCCTTTCATAAGTGTCGTTAAGACTATCAAAATATCTATGGAGTTAAGTATCTTCAAGGGTATACTCTCAAGACAATCATTCATCAAACAAGTCATAAATATTGGACTTTTTCTTGTTGTACTTGTTTGGAAATATTATTTCCAAGGCAAGACTCAATTAGCTAAAAGAACTAGAGAAAGAGCTTCAATAACTAATCATCATACCAAAAAAGCCTTACTCTGACCATATTAAATTACTTCCCACAAGCATGGCATCTTAGAAAATCAACCAACTAAGATAAACACCTCAAACTTCATAAGTGAGAGACATAGGACATACCTCTCATAAGTGACTTCATGATCCTATTCCTTATAGGGATGTGTTCCATCAAAACTCAAACATGATTACTCTCATAATAATATTAAAGGAAAGAGGAAAAGTGCGAATCCACATTTACAAAAAAAGGAAGAATGGAAAATTCTTTTTTTGTATTTTTGAGGATAGGGATTAAAGAATAGAAAAGAACTTGCGACCAAGCAAGGGTTTTAAGAAAAGAAAAACAAACAAAAAACAAAAACAAACTAAAAACGAAAGCAAACCAAAAGCAAAGGAAAAAAGAAAAGTGTTGGAATAAGCCAACACGAGTGTTTCAAAGCTCCCATGGAGCTGGATCACAACCTCGTTATTACACAAATAAATTTGTCGGGGGAACACATCCCCAAGCTTAGGCTTTTGTAAGCCCTTTTGTTGCTCATTGTGGTGGTGGTGGATAGTCTGCCACATTCCATTCGTTGCTCCAATTGTGGAACTAGGTGGCGAGGCTTGCAGTAGCATCTCGAAGGTTGATGGAGAGGTTGTTCATGTTTTGAATATTTCCTTTGAGTGCATAGATGTCTTCATAGGTGGTGTAGTAGTTTGGTGGCTTCCATCTTGTTCGGGTCCTCCTTGTTCTACTTCTTCAGCTTCTCCTCCTCCCATGGATACTTCTTGTTGGGGTAGATTAGCCTCAACCTGCGCGTCAAAATGCAAACATCCATCCTCGATAGAGAATAAACCGTTAGGCAAAGGAGCCGGGATGAAGTGATCTTCTCAAGGTATATCAAAAAAGTATCTACCATGAGTTTTAGAAACCATACCACATGCTCTTAGAGTATAGAGACCGAGACGATGACTTCCTGTCAACGGTTGGATGTTACCTAGGTTGATGCAAAGTGCTGTGAAAGAATGATCACAACTCCCCCTCCGCATATGGGTCCTCAAGACTGAAGAGCTTGATGCTTAAGGTAAAACACAAGAAGAGAGCCCAAATTTGGTGTTAAGTTAGAATTATAATAGAAGCTTTTGCAAGGATCAACATATACTCCTCATTAAATCTAGTAAACTCACCTTGTTACTACAAGGTGTTAGCAATCACATATAACAAATATCAAATAGCAGGGTGATCAATTTGGTGGGTGTGTTTCCACGAATCTTCATTGAATTAAAGTATTGTAAAGCGGAAGAATTTAAAACAAAAGTAGTTGTGCGCACATCGGTGGTGTTGTTGGCAAACCCAAAACATTGACCCCATTGGTTGATTGTTAGGGTGTACTCACAGTTCATAAGGTAGAATTTGATGTGATCAACTCCGGGCCTTTGTTCCTCATTCCTCGGTACAACCGTAAGGGTCCATTGTATGCGTCAAAGTTATGAAGAACTCAACCGTCAAGCGGGATACGTGGCAACATCCTGAAAGACAAAATTATACCAACCAACATCGTTGCAAAGTAAATTGAAATTAGCACGAATGCCAAGTTGATTCGGGATATAAGGACACGCCCACTTGGTGGACTTGATTTCTCAGATCTTGAGAAGATTGAAACGGTTCAGCTGAAACTCCTCGGTGAACTCGATACCAAGTGACTCGGGGGTCAACGTATCAACGGGTGGTGCGGAGGATTCTACAGCCATCTCACGGGTACGGCTCCTCGTGTTCATCTAAAAATAATAAGATAGAGTAAATAAAAATTACTAATGAAACTTTTAGTCCAATAGAAACATAGGATAAGTGATTCGCTACACTAACTACAAAAGAAACTCCTCTAAAACAATACCAAGCATGCTCAATACCAAGATTGAATCAAGAACAAGACCTAAGTCTAGATTAACAATGATGAAAGATTGAGTGAAACTTCTGCAAAAATAAGTTGAGGATAAGAGGAGAATCATACCTTAGATCGAATGAGTGCGAGGAATCAAAGAAAGATTAAGTAAATTTGAAGATCCAATGGAGGTGGTTTGGAGTTTGGAGGAAGAAGAAAGAGAAAGATTTATTTGGAGATTTTTAGATTACCTCCTCGGGATGAATATGGTGGCCACGTTCGAGGTATGGGCGGGAGGTACGGCCGGAGCCCGCTCGTACCGAGTGACATACCTTGGAGGTGACGACTCCCTTCTAGTAGTTCACTCGGTATGGGCGCTACTGGTCGTTATCTATTCCGTGTCTTCACTTGAAATCTGATGTTTGCTTGAGAGTACGGTACGGGTGCGCGGTACGTGCGCGTCCGACCATACCTGTGGTCGTTAAGAGCACTGTTCCCTACAGAAAAAATCAGAATTTCTATCTTCCCTCGGTTAGATGTGGTACGGGCGCACCCTACGGTCCCTTTCAGCCATACCAATGGTCATTAAGAGCATTGTGAACTACAAAACTCAATTTTTTTGATTAGAAGCTCTGTGTGCCTTTGCACATCTTATCAAAGGACAAAATAACAGCAAATATACTACATAAAGAATCAACAATACTTCTATGGCCATGTGTTAGTAAAATAGAAGATAGAGGATTACCTGATTTCTTCTCCTCTCTCAAAAGGTCTTATTGAACACTCTTTATTAAAAACAAATACAAAAACAAACAAACAAAACTAACACAAAAGTAAAAACTTTATTTTACATGGGTTCCCTCCCATGAAGCGCTTCTAGTTAAGGTCAATTAGCTTGACCCTGATGGTAATCACTTAGGTTTAAGAAGTGGGATGCCCACTCTGAAATAGTTGGATTTTAAAGTAATTACACCATCATCATCATTAGGCTTGGCCTACTTTTTCCTATGAAGTGGACTATAAAATGATCTCTATATGGTAGCCCTATTCTCACATTCCCCTCATGTAAATTAATTAAAGCCTTGATAGTTCTTAAGAATGGCCTAACTAAAATTATAGGTGCTATGGGATCTTCAGGCATGTCCACAATAAAAAGATCAATAAGAGCGGGACTACCTTTAATTTCAACAACTATATTTTCTTTTATCCTAATATCTTGATTATAGGTTGAATCAGCTAGATGGAGTCTCAATTCAGTAGTAACAAATGCCCCCAAGTTTAATATGTCAAATAAGCTTTTGGAAATCGTTGAGACACTCGCACCAAGGTCACAAAGTGCGAATATCTCATTGACTCCCAACTTAACTTTAATAGTGGGCTCAAATATATCATCTATCTTAGCTGGAAGGTTATCAGCTAGTATTTTATACTCCATCTCTAAATCGTGAACTTTAGATGCTACTTGTTGTACAAGTTGTTGGTACATAGCATGATTACCTTGTTCTATACCTAGATTCTTCATGGTGATCATCTTTGGTAGATCTTCCATGGTATATTCCTATGTTGGCATGTTGCTATAATCAAGCTCTTGAGGTTTTTCTTCATTGGTTACCACCCTCATAATCTTGAGGTCTTCTACCGGATTTGGCTCGGGTTTTCCAGTAAACTTTGCTAGTATAAGAGATTGGCTCTCAGCTACTTTGCCCAACTGAGCCTCCATGGTCTTTGTCCTTTGCTATAGAGCCTGCATATCATTTCTAATTGCAACGGCTTGGTTAGAAAATTTTCCTATACTACTTTCATGGTTCTCCATGATTTTAATAAGCATATTATTTTGCTTGGTGTGAGCTTGTATAAAGATTCTAACAGTTTTCTCAAATGAGAGATTGCCATGATGTGCTCCATTAGTATGATCATAATTGTTGTAAGGAGCTCCTGCAGGATTAGGATAATGTTTTTGAATGTTAGAAGCATAATTATTTTTCCATGCAGGATTAAAAGGAGTGCGAGCTATAAAATTAACATCATTAACATCGGTAGCGATAGCATTGACTTGGGTATCTTCTTCACCTTTTACTATGCTAAGCAACTCGTCTACCTTAGATGTAAGCTCTTCATTATTTACCTCGGTAATTGAACTCACTCTCTTCGAGGTTCTTTCTACATGCCATTGGGCATGATTGTTTTGCATATCATCAAGTAACTTATTTGCAACACTCACTTTCTTTCCCAAGATTGTTCCTCCTACTACAGTATCTAGCATAGACTTAGACATTGGGTTAAGACCATTATAAAACAAATATAATATAAGCCATTCTTCCATCCCATGACTAGGACAGTTCATTACGGATTCTTTCATTCTTTCCCACACAAGCACTAGTGGATCACGGTCTTCTTGTCTAAAGCTTTTAATGTTGGATCTTCACTGCATAGTTTTAGCTGGGGAAAAAAATTTAGGCATAAACAAGTTAGTACCATTCCTATCAAGATTTAATAGTGCCCTTTGGTAGAGCTAGCAACCAATCCTTAGCCTTTCCTCTAAGAGAGAAAGGAAACAATCCTAATTTAACAACATTTGAATCTACATCCATAATACGCATCATGTCACAAATTTTAGTGAAAGTGTTTAGGTGCAACCCTGAATCTTCATCATATGAGCCCCCAAATTGGTTTTGTTGAACCAAACCTAAAAGGTTAGCCTTTATTTCATATGTTTCCGCATCAACAGCGGGCTGAGTGATAGGTGCATGAATAAAATCATCAATGGGGATAGCATACTCTCCTAATCTCTTTTGACCCATGGCTCTTATATTTTTGGTAATTTTTAAGTAATGAAAACAAATAACAAGTAACTATTGTTTTGGGTTTTCAAATAGATAACAAGAAAGTAAACTAATAACAAGAAATAAACTACAAACTAATAATAAAACTAAAAACAAGGTCTGTAGTGACCTCACCAGGATAGTGAAATTGCTTCCCCCGGCAATGGCGCCAGAAAAAGGGTTGATACCTTCGATTCGGATTCACGTATGTAGTATAATAGCTTTTTCCCTAGAAGACCAAGGTTTACTCGAACCTTAGAAAGAAACACTAAAAGGAAATCAAAAGGACATGTCTACAAGACTTGCTTGTTTGTTTTACCTTATTTTGTCGTACCAATCTAGTTTACTTTATAATGGGTTGAATCAATGGATGGAGATAGGCCAGGGTTGAAGATCCACCTGTAGTTGCACAACATATGGGATAGAAGATAATAATAATAAGTATAGTCATGTGCAATGTTTGAACGGAGATAATCTCTTGTGGGTAACACATCCTAATATACTAGAGCCCTCGTAATGCAGTGGGCATAGCAACAGTCTTTTAATCCAACCGAGTATACACCAAAGCAACAGGCTACAAACGATTATTTAGTGTAAAACACAGATTAAAGATTTAAGTGGTGATGTTGTTGTGATCCCAAATTGGTCGATAAGAAAGACTGGACTACCCTTTTTGTCACTGGGTTCCTATGAGATCGCCGCTAGCCAAGTATCTCATCTGAAGCCTTTATCAATCTATGAGATCTTGGGTACGTACAAGACCACATATCAAGACAAGAAACAAATAAACAAAAGATACAAATCTCAATTGCAAACAAAATACAATACTCCCATGAATTAGATGCACATAATCATTGTGAGGTTTCTCCCAAACCCGTAACCCGTGAGGACTACTCACTCATAACAAATAGATCAGAAATATAAAACATCATACAAATACTTAGATTGAAATCAAATATTCTTACAATGGTTGCCAAATCACAAGGAGATCTAAAGTAAAAAGTAATGGCTATGGCTAGTGGAGGGGATGGATGATGGAGGTGATGAACAATAGCGTGGATCTCCTTTGGTGGTGGTGTGATGTAATCTGAGAATGGTGGCTCTCTGGCCAATGGTTGGAGCCTCAAAATATATAGGCGTCTTCACAAAAGTCGTAGGGTTTGACGAGGCGAAGCCAACGCCACCTGGTACAGTTGGATGGTATGGGCGTACCCTGACCATACCAGTGGTCGTTAAGTGTGCTGAGGCCTGGGAATGGCTTCCCAATTACTTGGCCGTGTAGACTTCCTCAAAAACCTTCATTATGTCTCTTTATTTTGCATTAAAAACCGAGATTTCCTGCACAACACAATTCAAAGAAAGGTTTTGCATATCTTTGCAATTATTAGTCATTAGTGGGAAGGATTGAGATTTTCTTGTCAATTGAAGCTTGACCAAAAACAATGTTTAAATGTAGTGGAAGATGGAAAATTTTAGAGCCATCAAATACCTAAAGGTCATGACAAAATTTATCCCACTCACTGAGATGGCTAATTTCCAATCTGTCAAAACAAGAGAGATTCTAATCACTCTAGGTTTTTAGTTTGCGAAACAATTACCCATATTTTCAGATGAATACATGCAGATTCACAAAATCCTAAATCAACCCTTCGTTTAGTCCTAAATGATGGGATGCTATAGTCTTCCCCCATTAAACTAAACTTCATCCCGTAGTTTACGATTTCTAATCCTGAAGAGTGTCAGATAGGCTCATCTTTAATTTTTTTCTTCCTCCCGGTATCTTATCTTCTAGAGTTATGTTTTTAATGAACACTATACTCCTTGAGTATACTCTGCCCTTTGATTCCAGTTGTGGTAATACATAATGCTAAATATAGACTTCATCCAATGCTCCATGAGTTTGCTTTTCATCTTGAACAACACTATTGAAGAAGGACTACTAATGCTAAACATACCTATTAGCTTATTCAGAGTAATTCACTTGTTCCATTGTGTTATGATGTAGCCTTCTGAATGACCTTTCTTGCTTTCTATTGTTGTTTCTCCTAGAGTTTCCATTCTTCGATAAGTTTCTTGTGAGGGAAAATATGTCTCATATGTCCATCTTGTCCACAAGTATAACAAACAATATTGGGTCTTCTACAGTCCCTCTTTTTATGTCCCGAAATTCCAAAGTTTCCACATATAGTTCTTTTCTTCTATTTTTTAACACCCTGATTTGAAAGAATACCCATAGATAGACTTCTTGGTTTGAAATCCAGCTTAATCCTTGGCTCATTTGTCTGGAATTTCTTTGGTTCAGCCCTAGTTCTTTTCTTGTCTATCTTCTTCCTCTCTTACTGTAGCATCTTCTAATCATCCTTGAAAGTAATTGCTGCATCAACCAACTCTTGAAAATATTGAGTTTTAGCCCCTCGTATTTTTATCTTCATATAATGGTTTAGTCCCCTCAATAACCTTTTTTGCACTTCTCCTCCATGTTTACCTCGTTAACAGCATAACAAGATAGCTGACTAAACTCCCTAATATATTTCATCAAAGTGGCATTGTTTTGCCATAAGTCCTTGAACTCTCTCTTCTTAAACTCCATAATACTCTCTGGAACATGATACTCATGAATCTTCTACTTGAACTCTTCCTAAGTGAATACCTCTTTTGGTGTGTGCATAACCAATTGATTCTCCCACCAGTTTGGAGTTGGTCCTGATAGAAGAAATGTTGCATAACGTAAGTTCTCCTCATCACTACATCCAAATGTTTTAAGCTTCCTCTCTGTATCCATTAGCCAGTCCTCCACATCCATAGGATCTGGTGCTGATGCAAAAGGAATTGGTTTTGCATTCTAGAAACCAGAGAGACTCACTCTTGTATCTTTGTTTTCCTTTCTGGGTCCATCTTGTTCGAGTATCTCTTGTATGAACTTATTCTGGTACTCTTGAATCATTTTCATGTATTGCATGAAATTTTCCTCTGACCAATGGACGAGATGATGGTGATCCAGTTATGGTTACATCCTCATTGCATTCCTTCTTCTTAGCCTCTCACTTCAACCGATGTTCCTTAGACCTGCTTCTATTCCCTTATCCATACCCCTCTAGTCTCGTTACATACAAGGAATACTCATACTTACATCATGCATATGTTTCCTGATCTCAACTCTATGCATACTACTAGTCACGCAAGGAAATCAAGAACCAAATCCAAATACATCCAAAAGTTATTACAAACAACTCTCACAACTACGACTTATTGTTCACCTATTACATTACATATATATTACAAGACCTTACTTGTCCATGTGATCATACATTCTCTCACTTATTACAACATGCCTCTCAAACACTATAATGTGCATTACCAGATATGTACATTATCCAAGCTCTCTACTTCTATAGATTGTTTCTTCTTGCTTTTCTACCTCTTCTTAATGCTTCTTGGAATTCCATCCATGATGATGTGAAGTCTGACGACTGCCTTCTGGAGCATATCAACGTCTAGAGGGTGCACACTCTTGATTAGAGATACCTAGATTGAGGTTAGCCATTGAGAAATGACTAGAAAATGTGTGATCTCCCACATAATTCTCATGTCCACCTTCAATCCTTGAAGTAAGATGTGTTCTCCATTTTTCCTTGATCCATCCATACATATTGGTGTAATAACTCCTAGTGCATTCTTCTATGTCAATAGGATTGGTACCACCCCCATATGGACCATAGGGATCCATATTATTGTAACTGGTTTCTAGTCCTTTACCAGAATCACAAGGTATGGGATCCTCCCCAGTTCCAGCATAAGATTCTATGCCCCATCCATCATAATTACCAATTGGAATACTGGTATTGGATGTTCCACAAGTTTTCTGTACTATGTCATATTTGGTCCATGGTTCTTCAGCTTTCCGAGGTTCATTCTAATAATAGGCATATGTTTAAGACTGTGGATCATCAAACTTAGTCTCTTCATACACATCCCCCAAAAATACTGTTTGAGGATCCCTAGCTTCTTTATCTAACTTCTTTCTATATTCTAGTGCCTTAGCAGGATCAGTGAAATCCTCAAGGATAGTATCCAACTCCTAGACTAGAACTTGATGTGTGTTATGGTAGGTATTAAGTAATGACCTATAATGATCCATGTATTGGACATCTAGATTAGGTTTAGTCTGCACAAGGGCATAATGATCTAACTCGAGCTCCGAACTTAGGGAATCATAAGGTATAGTAGTGTGAGTCCTACCTTCCAGCTCCATGCATTTGTGTTTACGGATCATGATTATTGCTTCCACTACTACAATTTGATACACCACCGCCATACATCTCGCCTCCATGGATGTCATTTCTCTACTTATCCCCAACTTTTTGGGTAGCATAAACACTACACGGTACTTGGCTAACACCTTCCCGTCATAGTTACTATAAACCTTGACGATAAGTTGAGATTTGCAATCTAAATTTGATAGAAATTGTCTTAGAAGATTTGTCCAATCACCTCCATAGTCATCTAAAGTCCTATTCAGCACTTGAACATTCTGGCTTGGGTACCGAGCTGCCTTTCCTAGCTGTAGATAAGAAATTAAAATTAGTAATACTAAGTGATAACTCATTACTATTACCCAAATGCATCATAATAAAAAACTATCACACTAAAAATATGACAATGAAATTATCAATTGAATACTCATCATTTTTCTTGAGAACTCTTTATCGTTGCTAACATAATGCTTATAGGTTCTACCCATTTAATAGGTTTCCAACCTAAGGTCAAAGCATTTGCTCTGATACTAGATTACTAGCTGCGGTGACCCATCATACCACTGCATGATGTAGTACACTATAGTCGTTGACATAACACTCACGAAACACCATTTGGCAAATATTAAATCTCTTAGAGTGGTACAATAGAAACAAAGCATGCCCACATACATACATTTTTATTACAACCAAAAAATTCACGACAACTTCGAGATCCTCCTTGGTCCATAGAGGTATCCCGATGACTCAGATCTAAACTATAATAACTTGAGAACAAGATAAATAAGCAAACTAAACCTTATTATAATACAAGATTAATAGATAGATGATAGAGGTCTAAACTACTAGTGTCAACTAATTATTTGCAACACATCTACGCTTCAGATTCTTTGGCCTTGATTCCATATATGCTTCCATAGTTGTTTCCTTCGATGCATCCGGATATTCCTAACCCCTCATAGTGGACTTCTGTTTGGTCTTCAACTGAATAGAGTGTTTCATCCTCTTGGTCTTCAATGTCTTCGGAATCTAGCAAGGGTTAAGAAGGTACGGTTGAGTACGAGCATACTCAGCAAGTTCACTAAAAAGGCTATCCAAGTTTTCATAAACATTTCTTCAAAGGTTTCTTTTATTCTGAAAAGCTAAATCCGTTAGTCTTCATAGGTTGATTAGAACTTCGTGGAGTTATTTTCCTGCAATGTTCGTAGCTCCTTCCCGGAACAGGGAGTAACATGTCACAGTTTTATATACTCTACAGAGGTGCGTTTCTTTACCCATAAGATAGTTTATCCTTGTTGCACATCCAAGTCATGATCTTGTCCACACTTCCTTGGTATGGATCCTAGTCTAGGTTCTAAGGAATTCGTTATCATTTTCCACGACCCCATATGGCAACATGACCTCCAAGAAGTAGTACACCTGTTAATCCCCATGTAGGAAGATATAACTCTGGTAACCCTTGAAGACTCTGTAAGCGGATCATCTCCCTGGCAATCCCCACTAAAGTGGTAGACCTACCTCCAACAGCCCCTCACAGGAAATCTAGACACCAAAATCATGGGGCACTGAGGGGTCCCACCCTTGTTCTAGATTGTCATAGGGAATCTATAGCTCATGATAAGGTTGTCCGTTGTTACATGAAAATAAGAAGATCCAGATGAATTTCCCATCCCATTCCATGTCTTATGGTTAACACATATTATACGTCGCAAGAATCACTGGCGACATTGGTTGTTAAGTCCTAGATGATACAATCTCGTGCAATGGTGATTCCATTGCTAGTCATAATAGATTAACTAATCACACTAGATCAGTAACCCATAGTTCAACTCAATTATGACAATAGTGTTTTCCATCATCCTTCTCGAAATATAGGTGATAACAATAGTAGATTACAAATACTTGATAGAAACTAACCAAAGGACATGAGCAAGTGTGAACTTGCCTTGATATAGAAAAATATTATAGTCGAGTGCTTCGACTTAACCCTAGACCTCAGGTTCTACAAAATACCACCATCTTAAGGACAATGTTTAAAGAAGAATATGTTGTTATGCATAAGTATTGAGATGCATGTTGTAAAATCCCTGAAGTAAGTCCCCAACATTATAAGTAAGTTGAACTTAGGTGATTTCTTAAGATTTGATTTATTTTCAAGTTTACTTCATAAGCAAGTATAATTACAAAGGCTTTAAGATTAACATACAAGGCATAAAATTAAAGTACAAATGATCATAAGTTATAATACTTCTAGTTTATTGTATATTAGACCAAAGTTAACTATAAAAATATAAATGGACTTAAGACATAATATTTGTGGCATTACCAAATTCTAGGGTTTCCTAAGCATGATTGATGACTGCAAGTGCACAGACCAATTGTAGCTAGTTTCGAAGTAAAGATATCAAACCCATAGAGAGCTATTGGTGAAGGTATTTATGCCCCTCATTGCTATCTACCAAAGAATACTTGTATGTTGTCTTTGATCTCAAGTAAAGGGTGTTTGAATGATTTATGGTTGTCTTTTATAAAAGTAAATTAAAAAATTAAAAGAAATCAAGTAACAAGATTGTATGAAAGCGTGGTTAAACTCAATAGGGCTAAAACCTTCTTGGGGATGTAGGATACACCACTAGCATAGTACTATTATTATATGTAATCAAGATAACCTTATGTCATGATATGTGTGGAGAGAGCCCAATAATAAGATGTTCATGACAAGACTCGTAGGAAGCCACTTTGTTGAGCCAAGTGTGAGGTCACCTCTAAATAACCACTTCAATGCCTAGGAGCAATCACCCATATAGGCCACCGCAATTAAGGGTTTCCCCATGGATATCGTAATTAGCTTAGGGAGTCCCTCTTTATACCACTTTGACCGTGCTGGTTATGAGCCGACGCCAATCTATCACGGGGCACTCCGGGTACGCTTCCAATACACGTCCAAAGGGTTTCTTCCTCCCTTTAGTCCCAAAGGCAAATGATATGTGGTCAACTTCACATATCATCTAAAGAGAGAAATCAAACACAAGTCATAATTATATCATACATAAGCAAGTCATATGGACACAAGAATAGATCATCTTTATTACAAGTTCATAGTGGGCTAGGGTTTCTCCATCTTCCCAAGAACAAAGGAACTACTCACTCATTGAAGCAATCAAAAACATCATCATAATTAAATGGATGGATTAAAGTACGGAGGTAGATCTAATGCAAACCACATTTGGATCTGTAATTACAAAGAGATCTAATGGATGAAAGATGTGAAGAAAATATGCCCTAAGAGGCAATAATAACGTTGTTATTGTGTATTCCTTGTATATGATAGATGGTTATTTTGCATGCTATAATTGTATTGATAGGAAACATCAATACATGTGTGTTTAATAAACAAATAAAAGGTTCCTAGTTATGCCTCTCTTATAGACTAGCTCGTTTATTAACAGGATGATCAAAGGTTCTTGATCATGGACATTGGATGTTGTTAATAATGAGGTCACAGCATTTGTGAAATGATGTGATGAACATTCATCTGAAGTATAACATTATGATCAAAGTCATTATCTTTATATTGCTATAACATCATATGAAGTAATCTTTATCCTTAGACCATGAGATCATGTTAATTGCTGACATCAAAAGAATAACTTGATAACATCAAACGTCACACCATAAAAGGGTGACTATAAAGGTGGGTTCAGATACTCGAAGATGTCATGTTGAGGCTCATGGCTCAAGAGTGGAATTTGTCAATCCCCATGATGGATAGATATACTCTGGGCCCTCTCGGTGCTATCACATTAAAGATAGCTTGCAAGAAAGTGATGTGATCACTATAATGTTATATCACGGGAACAAGAAAAGAGTGTATGTCGGTAACGAGATCAAACTATGTATTTGGATACCGATGATCGAATCTCGGACATGTAATATATCATGAGACAAAGGGATTAAATTACTAGCATTAAAGGTTCTCGCGATCACATAAGTCATTGTTGAATGTGTAGGAGTCAGTATGGATCTCTAGGTCCCGCTTCTGATTATTGCTTTGAGAGGAGTCTCAATCATGTCTGCATTATTCGCGAACCGTAGAGGGTTGCCAAACACCATTTTGGAGCACATATGTTTCAGACGAAAGAATTGCAAAGTGCTAGAATTATTTCGATCGAAACCGGAATTGTTTCGGGTGAAATTGCAGAAACTGGTTCTGCATGTGATATTGAAATGTTACAAGGGGTTTTATGTGAATGTTTGTTAATAAAAGTAATTAACAAAATTCTGAAAAAAATTAATATAAGAATTTTATTAAATGAGAGTTGCATTAAATTTGGTGGCAATTTAATGCATGTGAGTGGAACTTTGGGTGGAGGCTAAATTGATGTGAGTGGAGCTTCCACCACATGAATGAGGAAGAGATGGGGGCACCCCCCCATGGGCGCTGGCCATGGTAGGGGAGGAGCCCCCCTCTCCTATAAAATGCCCCCCTCTCCTCCCTCACAAAGCACACCTCCTCGTGAAGGATCTCTCTCCCCCTCTAGATATATTCCCCCATGGTCTCATATTAGCGAGATACATGTTCCCGGTGGCATTCGTCTAGAAGGAGTTGCTGCTTCCACTGATTCGCTGGAGCGAGGAGGTGGAGGTTGTTCGGTGGCCTGAACGTGTGTGCGAGGATGGATGCACTGCTGATTTGCGGCGCTAGGAATTCCACACGATCTTGAGATCGGCAAGCGTATGACTACATCATCTACAAGTTCCAACTCATTAACAAAACTTTGTTTTCTTCGAGTGTAAGTTCTCTGTGGATATATATCCACCCATTGCGTGTATCTAGTAGATAGAGCTTAGCGTATAGTTCTCATCATAGGAATTTTTTTGTTTTCTATGTTGTGAACCCAACAGTAGTATCAAAGCTTGATCTATGTGTAGGTGCTTTGCACAGGTAGTACACATATGTTTATATGTGCGCAATGATGATCATGTTATTGCTTCTTTCATGTATTTTGGATATTGGTGGCATAGTGGGATGAAGCGGCCCGGACCAACCTTACATGTCATCGCACATGAGACTGGTTCCACGACTGACATGCAACTAGTTTTGCATAAGTGGCTGGCGGGTGTCTGTCTCTCATACTATAGTCAATATCTGATTTACAACGAGTTGCTAATAACTTGGTTATCCTCATTGTGGTTCCATGTTCTTAGGTAAGACCGGTTCTATCTCCGAAAGCCCTAAGCCACATAAAACTTACAATGGATAAATTAGAGGCGTGTAGTTTAGATCGTTGTTGGGCTAGTGTCTTGATATGGTAATGTTGTAAGTAGATGTATGATAGATACTCTTACAACACACTTAACGTGTAAGTTCCATAGACCCTGGCCTTACACACAAAGGAATGGTAGAGATCATGCCACGATGCATATGATAGAGATCAAATGCATGGACCATATCATCCCACTTTACACATTAGATGTTTGCATCTTATATTGCTAGTTTGGCACTTTTAGTAGCATTGTAAGATGATCCCTTATTTAAATATCGAGATAAAATGTGTTCTTCCTTAAGTATGCACCGTTCTAGGGATCGTGTTTCAAGACATCACGTGATGATCAGGTGTACTCGACTCTACGCTTTCATACAACGGGTGTAAGACAGTTTTACACACGCGAATACTAAGGTTCTTACTTGGCGAGCGTAGCATGTACAGACATGGCCTCGGAACACGGATTGAAAGGTTAAGCATGAGTCATATAGTTGATATGATGCCCATATAGATGCTCGCCTTTGAAGCTACACCGACTCACGTGATGATCAGACTTGGTGTAGTGGATTTGGTTCATGTAATCACCAAAAGTACACGAGGGATGTTGTTTTTGAGTGGGAGTTCATTAGTAATTTGGATTAGTTGAAGTCAATCTATCATAAACTTAGTCTAAATAAACTTTACAAATTCTGTTGCAGATGGCACCACCTGCTATTAATTTTAATGTGTTCATGGAGAAAGAGAAACTTGCTGCGAATGGTAGCAACTTCACCAACTGGGCTATGAATTTGAGGATTGTCCTCACTGCTGCACAAAAGAAATATATGCTAGAGGCGTTGCTAGGCCCCCCCACCAGCTCCTGATGCCCCTGACGAGGAAAAGAATGTCTATATAACTCGTCAGGAGGACCACAACTTAGTTCATTGCGGCATACTGTATGGGATAGAGCCAGAACTTCGAAAGCGTTTCGAAAATGGCAATGCTTTTGATACCATGGGAGAATTGAAAATGATTTTCGATACCCATGCTGCCATAGAGAGTTATAATGCTTTTGAAAAGTTCTTTAGCTGCATGATGGAGGAGAACAACTCCGTTAGTGAGAACGTACTCAAAATGTCTAGGTACGCTGATAAGCTTGTGTCCTTGGGAATATCGATTCCCATTGACCTAGGCACACATCGTGTTCTCCAATCTCTGCCACCTAGCTACAAGAGCTTCGTGATGAACTATAACATGCAGGGCATGAAGAAGTCTCTTCCCGAGCTTCTGTCAATGCTTAAAACTGCAGAAGTGGAGATTAGGAAAGAACATCAAGTGTTGATGATCAATAAGACCACCGATTTGAAGAAAGACAAGAAAGGCAAGTAGAAGGGAAAGAAGGGCGGCAAATCTGTTGCCACACCTGAGAAGAAATCTTGAGCTGGCCCTAAGTCTAATACCAAGTGCTACTATTGCAAGGGGACTGCCATTGGAAGCGCAACTGCCCCAAGTATTTAGCGGACAAGAAGGCCAGCAAGGCAAAAACATATGTGATATACATGGTATTGATGTGTACTTGACTAGTAGTCGTAGTAGCACCTGGGTATTTGATACGGGATCGGTTGCTAATATATGTAACTCGATTCAGGGGCTGCGGAACAGGCGACATCTAGCAAGGGATGAGGTCACGATGCGGGTCAGCAATGGATCAAGAGTTGATGTGATCGCCGTCGGAACGCTTCCTCTCCATATGCCGTCGGAATTGGTGATAAATCTAAATAATTGTTATTTGGTGCCTACACTGAGCATGAAAATTGTATCCGAATCGTGTTTGATGCGAAGTGGTTATTCCTTTAAGTGTGAAAACAATGGTTGTTATATTTATATGAATGATATCTTTTATGGTCATGCACCTGTGATGAATGGTTTATTTATATTGGATCTTGATAGTAGTATTACGCATATTCATAATGTTGATGCTAAAAGGATTAAACTTGATAATGTTATATCTGCATATATGTGGCACTGCCATCTAGGTCATATTGGTGTTAAACACATGAAGAAACTCCATTCTGATGGACTTTTGGAATCACTTGATTTTGAATCATTTGATACATATGAGCCATGCCTTATGGGCAAGATGACTAGAACGCCGTTTTCCGGTTCAATGGAACGGGCAACAGATTTATTGGAAATCATACATACTGATGTGTGTGGACCAATGAGTGTGCTGGCACGAGGAGGATATCGTTATTTTCTTACTTTCATGGATGATTTAAGTAGATACAGGTATATCTATTTAATGAAACATAAGTCTGAAACCTTTGAAAAGTTCAAAGAATTTCAGAATGAAGTGGAAAATCATCGTAACAAAAAGATCAAATTTGTGCGGTCCGACCGTGGAGGGGAGTATCTTAGTTACGAGGTTAGCACACATATGAAATACTGTGGAATACTTTCACAACTCACGCCTTCCGGAACACCACAACGTAATGGTGTGGCGGAATGTCGTAATCGTACTTTATTAGATATGGTTCGATCTATGATGTCTCTGACTGACTTGCCACTGTCAATTTGGGGTTATGCATTGGAAACCGCTGCATTCACTTTAAATCGGGCACCATCTAAATCCATTCAAACGACATCGTATGAATTATGGTTTGGAAACAAACCTAAGCTGTCATTTCTTAAAGTTTGGGGATTCGATGTTTATGTGAAGAAACTTCAGCCGGATAAACTTGAACCCAAAGCAGAAAAATGTGTCTTCATAGGATACCCTAAGGAAACGATTGGGTATACCTTCTATCACAGATCCAAGGGCAAGGTTTTTGTTGCCAACATTGGATCCTTTCTTGAGAAGGAGTTTCTCGTGAAAGGTGTGAGCATTCGGAAGGTAGAACTCGAAGAGGTTATTGAACCTTCTCTTCATGAAATGGCGAGTGGCGCAACACCGGAAATTGTTTTGGAGTTGACTTCACCTGATGAAGAGAGAGCTAATGATAATAATCATGAAACTCTGAAAGAGGACACTACCCAACCTCGCAGGTCAAGCAGGACACATGCAGCTCCTGAACTGTACAGCAATCTGATGGCTTTGTAATGGCGCCAGGAAAGTGCTGGTGCGATGTTGATGTAGAGCTCGTTGGGAACCCCAAGAGGAAGGTATGATGAGCATAGCAGCAAGTTTCCCTCAGTTATGAAACCAAGGTTTAATCGAACTAGTAGTAGCAAGGAGACACCCCAAAGGTGTTGCTAGCTGAGCCTTGGCAGGGCGCACTACCGGTGCTAGTAGCAACATGGAGACCTGCACAACACAACCACAGAACTTTGTCCCCAACTTGCGATAAGGTTTTCAATCTCATCGTGTTTTGTGGAAAACAAAGGATTAAACGTATCGAATGGAAATAAGTAATAGTTTGCAGAAAGTAAACAGAAAGCCGTAAACAGTTTATAGATTGAATGTAAAAGACAAGGACCGGGATCCATAGTTCACTAGAGGTGGCTCTCCTTAAGATAGATAACATGCTAGGTGAACAAAATATACCGGGGCAATTGACAAACATCGAGAAAGCAATACATGCATATACTAATCATCTTGACTCCTTTGAGATTCGATTGGGCATTACAACATTATACATAGACCGCCATCCAACTACATCTATGACTAATAATCCACCTTCAGGTTATCATCCGAACCCCCTCCAGTATTAAGTTGCAAGAAACTGATTATTGCTTTACGAACTACGTGTAAAGTAAACAATACGATTGTTCTATGAACAAAGGATTGTTGTTTTCTCCCTGGTAGCAACAGCACATCTAGTACCTTAGAGATTTATGTCACTTCCCCAGATTACCAGAGGCATGAACCCACTATCGAGCATAAATACTAACTCTTGGAGTTGCTAGCATCTACTTGGCCAAGATAGCTACTAACAACGGAAAGCATGCAAGATCACAAATAACAAAGACATGATAGAATCAATAATAAATCTGAAATAGCATCTCAATATCCATCGGATCCCCGAAAACACAACATGCAGAATTATAAATAGATGATCCTGATCATGAACGGAGCTCACAAGATCTAAACATGAAAGCACAAAGGAGGAGAACCAGCCATCTAGCTACTACATGGATCTGTAGTCCAAGGGTGAACTACTCACGCATCACACCGGAGGCTTGCATGGTGATGAAGAAGGCCTCCAGGGTGAATTCCCCTCTCCGGCAGGGTGCCGGGAAGAGCTTCATATCCCTCCCGATCTAGGGATGGAGATGACGGCGGCTATAGACTCTTTCGTGGATTTTTGATCGGGTACTCAGGGTTTTCATCCCAAGGGCATCTTATATGCGGAAGGGTAGGCCGAGGGGGTGTTGGAGGCGGCCACACCACCCCCTAGCGTGGGCCAGGCTGGGCCGCATGGCCAGATGGTGTGGTGGCCCCCTGGCCCCTCTCTGTCTCGTATTCTGGGATCTGATGACTTCTGGAAAAATAGGCACTTTGGCTTTTGTCCCGTCCAATTCCAAGAATATTTATTTTCTGACTTTCCTAGAACCAAAAACATCAGAAAACAGGCAGCTGGTACTATGGCTTCTGTTAATAGGTTAGTCCAAGAAATCATATGAAAAGTACTCCAAAGTTGGGACAAAACACAAGAAAGTGGATAAAACTAAGCATGGAACATCAAAAATTATAGATACATTTGCAATGTATCACAATCCTGTTATGAATTTCATGATTGATGAAATAGATGACCCTGCGACGTATGAAGAAGTGATGATGAGCCCGGATTCCAATAAATGGCTAGAAGCCATGAGATCCGAGATGGAATCCATGTACGAAAACTAGGTTTGGACCTTGGTGGACTTACCTCACGATCGAAAGGCCGTTGAGAATAAATGGATTTTCAAAATATAAATTGATGTTGATGGTAACGTGACCATCTAGAAAGCTCGACTTGTCGCAAAGGGGTTTCAAAAAATTCAAGGAGTTAACTACGATGAGACATTCTCTCCCATAGCGATGCTAAAGTCGGTTAGGATTATGTTAGCAATTGCTGTATATTTTGATTATGAAATATGGGAGATGGATGTCAACACCGCGTTCCTCAATGGTAATATTGAACAAGAGTTGTATGTGATACAACCTAAGGGTTTTGTCGATCCTAAGGATGCTGATAAGGTATGCAAGCTTCAGCGATCCATCTATTGACTGACGCAAGCATCCTGGAGTTGGAATCTCCGCTTTGATCAGGTGATCAAAGAGTTTGGATTCGTCCAAACTTATGTAGAAGCTTGTATTTACAAGAAATTGAGTGGGAGCAATGTGGCATTTCTGATATTATATGTGGATGACATATTATTGATTGGAAATGATATAGATCTTTTAAATAGTGTTCAAAGTTATCTAAACAGCAAATTTTCGATGAAGGACCTTGGTGAAGCTTCATATATATTAGGCATTAAAATCTATAGAGATAGATCAAGGCGCCTAATTGGGCTATCACAAAGTACATACCTTTATAAGATATTGAAGAATTTTAATATGGAAGGAAGTAAGAAGGGGTTCTTACCTATGTTGCAAGGCAAGACATTGAGTAAGACTCAAAGAACAGCTACGGCGGAAGAAAGAGAGATAATGGATAAGATCACCTATGCCTCAGCCCTAGGCTCTATAATGTAAGCCATGCTATGTACAAGACCGGATGTGGCACATGCTATTAGTTTGACTAGTAGGTACCAATCTGATCCAGGTTCAGAACACTAGATAGCGGTCAAGAATATCCTTAAGTACTTAAGAAGAACTAAGGATATGTTTCTTGTATATGGAGGTGAAGAAGAGCTAGTCGCTAAGTGTTATGTCGGTGCGATCTTTGACACCGATCCGGATGACTCTAAGTCTCAATCTAGATATACATTTCTCTTGAACGAAGCAACAGTTAGCTGGAGGAGTTCCAAACAACCTGTGGTGGCTAGATCAACAATGGAGGCGGAATATGTTGCTGCTTCAGAAGCGGCGCAAGAAGCAGTTTGGATAAAGGAGTTCATCACGGAACTAGGTGTGGTTCCTAGTGCGTTTGACCCAATGGTGATCTATTGTGACAACAATGGAGCCATAGCCGACGCCAAGGAACCAAGGTCTCACAAGAATTCCAAGCATATTAAGCGCATGTTTCACTCCATCCTCGAGCATGTCAAGGATGGAGATATAAAGATTTGTAAAGTACACACAGACCTAAATGTAGCAGATCCGTTGACTAAAGTTCACCCTAGGGAAAAACATGATCAACACCGGAACTCCATGGGTGTTAGATTTATCACTATGTGAACTAGATTATTCTCTCTAGTGCAAATGGGACACTGAATGAAAATATGCCCTGTGAGGCAATAATAAAGTTGTTATTATGTATTCCTTGTATATGATAGATGTTTATTTTGCATGCTATCATTGTATTTGATAGGAAACGTCAATACATGTGTGTTTAATAAACAAATAAAAGGTTCCTAGTTATGCCTCTCTTATAGACTAGCTCGTTGATTAATAGGATGATCAAAGTTTCCTGATCATGGACATTGGATGTTGTTAATAACGAGGTCACAACATTTGTGAAATGATGTGATGAACATTCATCCGAAGTATAGCATTACGATCAAAGTCATTATGTTTATATTACTATAACACCATACGAAGTAATCTTTATCCTTAGACCATGAGATCATGTTAATTCCTGACATCAGAAGAGTAACTTGATAACATCAAACGTTACACCGTAAAAGGGTGACTATAAAGGTGGGTTCAGATACTCTGAAGATGTCATGTTGAGGCTCATGGATCAAGAGTGGGATTTGTCAATCCCGATGACAGATAGATATACTCTAGGCCCTCTCGGTGATATCACATTAAGATAGCTTGCAAGCAAGTGATGTGATCACTAGAATATTATATCACGAGAACGAGAAAAGAGTGCATGTCGGTAACGAGATCAAACTAGGTATTTGGATACCGATGATAGAATCTCGGACATGTAATATATCATGAGACAAAGGGATCAAATTACTAGCGTTAAAGGTTCTCACGATCACAGAAGTCATTGTTGAATGTGTAGGAGTCAGTATGGATCTCCAGGTCCCGCTTCTGATTATTGATTTGAGAGGAGTATCAATCATGTATGCATTATTCGCGAACCATAGGGTGACACATTTAAGGGTTGCCAAACACCATTTTGGAGCACATATGTTTCAGACGAAAGAATTGCAAAGCGCTGTAATTATTTCTATGGAAACCGGAATTGTCTCAGGTGAAATTGCAGAAACTAGTTCTGCATGTGATATTTAAATGTTAAAAGGGTTTTTATGTGAATGTTTGTTAATTAAAGTAATCAACAAAATTCTGAATAAAATTAATAAAAGAGTTTTATTAAATGAGAGTTGCATTAAATTGGTGGAAATTTAATGCCTATGAGTGGAACTTTTGGTGGAGGCTAAATTGATGTGAGTGGAGCTTCCACCACACAAATGAGGAAGAGGTGGGGGACCCCCCATGGTTGCTGGGCATGGTAGGGGAGGATCCCCCCTCTCCTATAAAAGGCCCCCCTCTCCTCCCTCACAAATCACACCTCCTCGTGAAGGATCTCTCTCTCCCCCTCTAGATATATTCCCCCATGGTCTCGGATTATCAAGATACGTGTTCCCGGTGGCATTGCATATAGAAGGAGTTGTTGCTTCTGCTGATTCGCTAGAGCGAGGAGGTGGAGGTTGTTCGGTGGCCTGAACGTGTGTGCAAGGACGGATGCGATGCTGATTTGCGGCGCTAGGACTTCCACACGATCTTGAGATCGGCAAGCGTACGACTACATCATCCACGAGTTCCGACTCGTTAAAAAACTCGATTGTCTTCGAGGGTAAGTTCTCTATGGATGTATATCCACCCGTTGCTTGTATCTAGTAGATAGATCTTGGCGTATAGTTCTCATCGTAGGAATTTTTTGTTTTCTATGCTGCAAAACAAACAAGATGGAGTAATGGTGGTGATGAAGATGCAACGGTTGATGGTGAAGGGGATGATGTGTTGTGCTCTAATGATCTGCGAAGCAGCCGAGATTTCACCCTAGCCAAGTTCCTCCTTCAGATCCCTCTCAGAAGTGGTGTTTCGTGGTTTCTGGTGGCTGAATGTCATATCTCCCTCTCGTCTTTGCCAGGAGAAACTATTTGACGAGGTGGTCCTGATGGCTCCTAGTACAGGTGGACGGTACGGGCGGGCTCTGCCCGTACCAGTGGTCGTTAACTGTACTCTTGCCTCCTCGTTGTTTGCTATTCTTCCACGTGCGAAGGTAAATTCAGAAAATGATTTTATCACTTAGAAATATCATATAATTACACGAAATGATAGCTCTAATTGATATGTTTATATATGACTCCATGATTTGAGATCCTATTGAAACAAGAACGAAATAGCGCACGTAGGCGTAGTGAAATACAAAAAATCCTACTCTATTTATGCAAAAAGAAAGGGTAAATATGCTTCAATTTTGGATGCATCAACTCCCCCAAGCTAGGATCTTGCTCGTCCCCGAGCAAGATGGTGGCTTATGGACATGATCATCATGTTCATGAGACACGAGACGTTACAATAAATGAGGCAAAAATCGAAAAAGGAGTACAACATCGGATGTAGATATACATCAGGGGTATTACCATACCATTACACATTACATAACTTAGAGGCTTCCACACCTTTTGCTAGTATTAATGAAATTATAAGAAGCTGCTAGTGATTCAACATATCATATAATTATGGAGTTTAAAGATTTGTAGCTCTAAGTTTAATAGTGAAGATTCATGATCATTTTCTCTTTCTTCTTTTCTCTCTCTTTTTATATGCTTGATTCTTTTGATAGCTGCTTCCTCTTTCTTTCTTGATACTTGCATATCTATATTTTTCCTTGTTCCCTTCTTCTCTTTTTATTTTCAGCAAGCTATTTGATCATGCTCACTATTTCAATGGCTTTTGAAAACTCTTAATCATAATATGCTACCAGAATTCTTCTTCTCATATATTAATCAATACTTCTATAGGTGTGGAAGTCCCTAAAATTATGACAGTTGTACAAGTATCATAACACTCAACCTAGTTCAATCATCTAATATAATAATCATGAATCAAACAGAACTTTGATTATCATAAGGTCTCATAACTCAACAGATATAACTCTTCTCTTGAACAAAGGGAACACGAAGTTGATGCAACTAATGCAAATTCGGAAATTTAAACATGATCTTGCTTGCAAAAAAGTAAACATGCTAATACTGTAAGATAGATTACAAGGTTCTCTTAGATCCCCAAGCTTGGAGTCAAGCCGGGTAGATCAAATAATTCCTTGCGATATACCATCACGGGCTTAATCGTGAGGAAGTATTGTTGAAGAGTCACTAGTAGAGAACGGGCCTTTAATTAGTCCCGAACCATAAGGAAAAATAGGCACTTTGGCTTTTGTCCCGTCCAATTCCGAGAATATTCATTTTCTGACTTTCCTAGAACCAAAAACATCAGAAAACAGGCAGCTGGCACTTTGGCTCTTGTTAATAGGTTAGTCTAAGAAATCATATGAAAAGTACTCCAAAGTTGGAACAAAACACAAGAAAGTGGATAAAACTAAGCATGGAACATCAAAAATTATAGATACATTTGCAATGTATCACAATCCTATTATGAATTTCATGATTGATGAAATAGATGACCCTGTGACATATGAAGAAGCGATGATGAGCCCGGATTCCAACAAATGGCTAGAAGCCATGAAATCCGAGATGGAATCCATGTAGGAAAATTAGGTTTGGACCTTGGTGGACTTACCTCACGATCGAAAGGCCATTGAGAATAAATGGATTTTCAAAAGAAAAATTGATGCTGATGGTAAGGTGACCATCTAGAAAGCTCGACTTGTCGCAAAGGGGTTTCGAAAAATTCAAGGAGTTGACTACGATGAGACATTCTTTCCCATAGCGATGCTAAAGTCGGTTATGATTATGTTAGCAATTGCTGTATATTTTGATTATGAAATATGGCAGGTGGATGTCAAAACCGCGTTCCACAATGGTAATATTGAAGAAGAGTTGTATATGATACAACCTAAGGGTTTTGTCGATCCTAAGGATGCTGATAAGGTATGCAAGCTTCAGCGATCCATCTATTGACTGAAGCAAGCATCTCGGAGTTGGAATCTCCGCTTTGATGAGGTGATCAAAGAGTTTGGATTCGTCCAAACTTATGGAGAGGCTTGTATTTACAAGAAAGTGAGTGGGAGCAATGTGGCATTTCTGATATTATATGTGGATGACATATTATTGATTGGAAATGATATAGATCTTTTAAATAGTGTTCAAAGTTATCTAAACAGCAAATTTTCGATGAAGGACCTTGGTGAAGCTTCATATATATTAGGCATTAAAATCTATAGAGATAGATCAAGGCGCCTAATTGGGCTATCGCAAAGTACATACCTTGATAAGATATTGAAGAAGTTTAATATGGAAGGAAGTAAGAAGGGGTTCTTACCTATGTTGCAAGGCAAGACATTGAGTAAGACTCAAAGTACGGCTACGGCGGAAGAAAGAGAGATAATCGATAAGATCCCCTATGCCTCAGCCCTAGGCTCTATAATGTAAGCCATGCTATGTACAAGACCGGATGTGGCACATGCTATTAGTTTGACTAGTAGGTACCAATCTGATCCAGGTTCAGAACACTAGATAGCGGTCAAGAATATCCTTAAGTACTTAAGAAGAACTAAGGATATGTTTCTTGTATATGTAGGTGAAGAAGAGCTAGTCGCTAAGTGTTATGTCGATGCGAGCTTTGACACCGATCCGGATGACTCTAAGTCTCAATCCAGATATACATTTCTCTTGAACGAAGCAATAGTTAGCTAGAGGAGTTCCAAACAACCTGTGGTGGCTAGATCAACGATGGAGGCGGAATATGTTGCTGCTTCAGAAGCGGAGCAGGAAGCGGTTTGGATGAAGGAGTTCATCACGGAACTAGGTGTGGTTCCTAGTGCGTTTGACCCAATGGTGATCTATTGTGACAACAATGGAGCCATAGCCGACACCAAGGAACCAAGGTCTCACAAGAATTCCAAGCATATTAAGCGCATGTTTCACTCCATCCTCGAGCATGTCAAGGATGGAGATATAAAGATTTGTAAAGTACACACAGACCTAAATGTAGCAGATCCGTTGACTAAAGTTCACCCTAGGGAAAAACATGATCAACACCGGAACTCCATGGGTGTTAGATTTATCACTATGTGAACTAGATTATTGTCTCTAGTGCAAATGGGACACTGAATGAAAATATGCCCTGCGAGGCAATAATAAAGTTGTTATTATGTATTCCTTGTATATGATAGATGTTTATTTTGCATGCTATCATTGTATTTGATAGGAAACGTCAATACATGTGTGTTTAATAAACAAATAAAAGGTTCCTAGTTATGCCTCTCTTATAGACTAGCTCGTTGATTAATAGGATGATCAAAGTTTCCTGATCATGGACATTGGATGTTGTTAATAACGAGGTCACAACATTTGTGAAATGATGTGATGAACATTCATCCGAAGTATAGCATTACGATCAAAGTCATTATGTTTATATTACTATAACACCATACGAAGTAATCTTTATCCTTAGACCATGAGATCATGTTAATTCCTGACATCAGAAGAGTAACTTGATAACATCAAACGTTACACCGTAAAAGGGTGACTATAAAGGTGGGTTCAGATACTCTGAAGATGTCATGTTGAGGCTCATGGATCAAGAGTGGGATTTGTCAATCCCGATGACAGATAGATATACTCTAGGCCCTCTCGGTGATATCACATTAAGATAGCTTGCAAGCAAGTGATGTGATCACTAGAATATTATATCACGAGAACGAGAAAAGAGTGCATGTCGGTAACGAGATCAAACTAGGTATTTGGATACCGATGATAGAATCTCGTACATGTAATATATCATGAGACAAAGGGATCAAATTACTAGCGTTAAAGGTTCTCACGATCACAGAAGTCATTGTTGAATGTGTAGGAGTCAGTATGGATCTCCAGGTCCCGCTTCTGATTATTGATTTGAGGGGAGTATCAATCATGTATGCATTATTCGCGAACCATAGGGTGACACATTTAAGGGTTGCCAAACACCATTTTGGAGCACATATGTTTCAGACGAAAGATTTGCAAAGCGCTAGAATTATTTCCATGGAAACTGGAATTGTCTCAGGTGAAATTGCAGAAACTGGTTCTGCATTTGATATTTAAATGTTACAAGGGTTTTTATGTGAATGTTTGTTAATTAAAGTAATCAACAAAATTCTAAATAAAATTAATAAAAGAGTTTTATTAAATGAGAGTTGCATTAAATTTGGTGGAAATTTAATGCCTGTGAGTGGAACTTTTGGTGGAGGCTAAATTGATGTGAGTGCAGCTTCCACCACACGAATGAGGAAGAGGTGGGGGACCCCCCATGGTTGCTGGCCATGGTAGGGGAGGATCCCCCCTCTCCTATAAAAGGCCTCCCTCTCCTCCCTCACAAATCACACCTCCTCGTGAAGGATCTCTCTCCCCCTCTAGATATATTCCCCCATGGTCTCGGATTATCAAGATACATGTTCCCAGTGGCATTGCGTATAGAAGGAGTGGTTGCTTCCGCTGATTCGCTAGAACGAGAAGGTGGAGGTTGTTCGGTGGCCTGAACGTGTGTGCGAGGATGGATGCGATGCTGATTTGCGGCGCTAGGACTTCCACACGATCTTGAGATCGACAAGCGTACGACTACATCATCCACGAGTTCCAACTCATTAAAAAACTATGTTGTCTTCGAGGGTAAGTTCTCTATGGACGTATATCCACCCGTTGCTTGTATCTAGTAGATAGATCTTGGCGTATAGTTCTCATTGTAGGAATTTTTTTGTTTTCTATGCTGGGAAACAAACAAGATGGAGTAATGGTGGTGATGAAGATGCAACGGTTGATGGTGAAGGGGATGATGCGTTGTCCTCCAATGATCCGCGAAGCAGCCGAGATTTCACCCTAGCCAAGTTCCATCTTCAGATCCCTCTCAGAAGTGGTGTTTCGTGGTTTCTGGTGGCTTGGAATGTCGTATCTCCCTCTCGTCTTCGCCAGGAGAAACTATTTGACGAGGCGGTCCTGATGGCACCTAGTACGGGTGGACAGTATGGGCGGGCTCCGCCCGTACCAGTGGTCGGTAACTGTACTGATGCCTCCTCCTTGTTTGCTATTCTTCCAGGTGCGAAGGTAAATTCAGAAAATGATTTTATCACTTAGAAATATCATATAATTACATGATATGACAGCTCTAAATTATATGTTTATATATGACTCCATGATTTGAGATCCTGTTGAAACAAGAACGAAATAGCGCACGTAGGCGCAGTGAAATACAAAAAATCCTACTCTATTTATGCAAAAAGAAAGGGTAAATATGCTTCAATTTTGGATGCATCAACTCCCCCAAGCTAGGATCTTGCCCGTCCCCGAGCAATATGGTGGCTTATGGACAAGATCATCATGTTCATGAGACACGAGACGTTACAATAAATGAGGCAAAAATCGAAAAAGGAGTACAACATCGGATGTAGATATACATCAGGGGTATTACCATACCATTACACATTACATAACTTAGAGGCTTCCACACCTTTTGCTAGTATTAATGAAATTATAAGAAGCTACTAGTGATTCAACATATCATATAATTATGGAGTTTAAAGATTTGTAGCTCTAAGTTTAATAGTGAAGATTCATGATCATTTTCTCTTTCTTCTTTTCTCTCTCTTTTTATATGCTTGATTCTTTTGATAGCTGCTTCCTCTTTCTTTCTTGATACTTGCATATCTATATTTTTCTTTGTTCCCTTCTTCTCTTTTTCTTTTCAGCAAGCTATTTGATCATGCTCACTATTTCAATGGCTTTTGAAAACTCTTAATCATAATATGCTACCAGAATTCTTCTTCTCATATATTAATCAATACTTCTATAGGTGTGGAAGTCCCTAAAATTATGACAGTTGTACAAGTATCATAATACTCAACCTAGTTCAATCATCTAATATAATAATCATGAATTAAACAGAACTTTAATTATCATAAAGACTCATAACTCAACAGATATAACTCTTCTCTTGAACAAAGGGAACTCGAAGTTGATGCAACTAATGCAAATTCGGAAATTTAAACATGATCTGCTTGCAAAAAAGTAAACATGCTAATACTGTAAGATAGATTACAAGGTTCTCTTAGATCCCCAAGCTTGGGGTCAAGCCGGGTAGATCAAATAATTCCTTGCGATATATCGTGACGGGCTTCATCGTGAGGAAGTATTGTTGGAGAGTCACTAGTAGAGAACATGCCCTTAATTAGTCCCGACCCGTAAGGGGCATTAGTCCCATTTTTGAAACCGGGACTGGAACAGCGGGACTAAAGGCCCACTCCCTAGTCCCGACTCTGTTACCAGCCGGGGCACAATGGGTTTCCACGTGGCCGCCTGGGCAAGCGCGGGGTGCCCACCCATTAGTCCTGATTCCTATTACGGACCGGGAAAAATGGTTCTCTGTCACGGCAGTATTTTCGGCACTTTCTCGGTCGTGGCAGAGAATTCATTTTGTATCCTTTTATTTATTTCTTTTTTCATTTCAAAATAGTTTTCGAATACTTTTACGCTACCACATACCGTACAAGTTTGTGCATATATAAGATAACTTGTCTTAAGATCGAGCATACAAATATATACATGATAGGTACATGGAGATCACAATTACTGGGACTAGAGCCCGTCTATTCGATTACACGGTCGGGGAACATCAGTAGCGCCTATTCACACTAAATTCTCCGGCGTCATCTATCATATCGTTCGTCAAGAATCCTTTCAGTTCTTCTGTAATTCCTAGTACGTGTTGCTCTGGTAGGAGCTGATCCCGCATGCTCTCGAACTATATAAGAAAAGGAGATCAATATGAATATCAATCATGATAACAAAACGTGACGGTAATAAAATAATGTTGTGAATGTATTTCTTACATTGACTCTATAATCTTTGTGCTCAGTGGTAAACGTGCGAATGAACTCGCAAACATAGAATCCAAATATATTCGTCCACGGTGGCTGCGTCGCGCACTTTACGAGAATAGAATTCAATCAAAATAATAATCTAGCATCATAATTGTATTGAAACTAGAAGTAAAGAGATGCACAGACATATCATGTACTACTTACCGAGACCGGCTTAAACATCATCTTCTCACTAATGTCACCCATAGTCGCACTCTTGAATAAGTTCCAAACCTTGCCCAGTAAACAAAATGAATGAGTTATTTATTACGTGATATCTCAGGAAATCAACGAAAGAGACCGATGTAGCACGAAAATTACCTCTAGAGCATGTCATATATGTCCCTAAACTATTCCAGGGGTCTCTTTAATGGGTCCATGACTTCAACTCTTCCCTTATCAAGTTGAATGTTTAGCAGAATCCAGTGGAAACTGCACATGTTTATATATACATTAGTAACTCATCAATTACACTTAACATCAAGTAAGGAAAAGTGAATGTGTACAACAGAGTAAGACCCTCACTTGAAATTATAAGTAAACATTATTTGGTCACCGAAATTTTGCACCATTAGAAATCTTAGAATGTTTTCCTCTGTCTCCTTGGGTTTATCTATTAGCGTCTTTACATGTATTTTAGCTGGGTCAATGAACCCAACACTAAAGAGTGACCTTCTTTTACATTCCTGGATCTTCATTCTGCATAATAATAGAGTACACAAGGACATAATGAGGATAATTACATGCAATGAACTGAACAACTGAACAACTTATATGTAGATAATGAATTCAACAACTTACAAACAATAGCAACTCATGATAGTTTTGTCGAGGGCGTCGAAATTGTATAACTGGAAGAGTTCTAGAAACTCAACATGGACCTCATCGACTCAGAAGTAGTAGTCATGTGGGACTTTCGCCACGATCATTATTCTCTCCTCCTTTACGGCTTTCAAGTACCATTTATGTAAACTCCACATTTATGTTGGCAGTTTTTGGAACTACTCATCACTGAGCAGAGGCATCCCTGGGACATATGTAGGGACTACATGAGCCATGGGTAACATGTCGTCTTGGGAACCTAGCAATTCCTCATTAGTCACATTCATAGCGGCCGTAAGCTTCACAACTTCTTCCATATCCTGCTGGGGAATGTCACAGGATAACACCTTGAGGGGTGGGATCAATTTTTTTGGCCTGTTTCCCGAGCTGGGGGACGTCCATTCTTTTCCCGCTTGCACTTTGACTTGATGATTTGCCCCTGCTTGTAGTTCTACTTGATTTTCTCTTCTTCACTTCCTTTTGAAGTGTGCGTAGATAGTCATATGCCTTATGGTTCAAGTCATATTGCGATTTTGTGTTCACAAAAACCAAGTGCATACGCTTTTTTCTTCTCGGTGTATACCAGGGCGGGATCAGGTTTCCTCTTTTGAAGCTGTGTAACACATTCAGCCATTGTGATTGCTACATTTTCCTCTTTAGTATGATCGTAAGGTATGTTGGGAAGATTCTAATGAGGTACTCTTGGGAGGGGAGACATTTGTTGTTTTGGGCTACTACGTCATTTAGTACTCATCGACGGAGCATGCTTTTGCTTATTGTCCTTAGTAGGCGGCGAGGATGGCTGACCCTGCGGCGGAGATTGAGATGGACTCGCGCTATGGTGGTCGCAGTCGTGGGGTGGGCTTCTTGGAGGTGATGGAGGTGAAGGTGACATGCAACGAATCGGAGGCAGTGTTGGCCTTGGCGCTGAGCCTGGAAGCTTGATGTTGTTCTTGTCCCATAGAATGATACCACCCTATACTTCTCCGAGTGTCCTCTCACCTTCAGGTCCAGGGATGTCAAGCTCCATTGACTCCCACCCCATTGCGATTTTATCCACCCCGACTTTAGCATAGCCAGGTGGAATCTCACGGCCATGCCAGTGTGTGTTAGGTGCACAAGGTAAAGAACATCCGACCGCTACCTTGAAGGATAGGTTCTTCGTCTTCTGATGGAGCTCACAAGATATCTGCTCCTTGATTCCATCCACGGGGTAGCCGAGACCGCCATCTACCATCCGTGCATCATCAGACAGGACCTCCGATTCAGCCACGCTGCTTCTCCGCTGAGATGGGACGACACACTACTCCTCGAAGTCCATCAATCTATTGATGGTGCTTTTCAAGAATTCCTAGAAACTCGTTGAACCTGTCTCCCTCCTCCTCCTGCCGTCGCCTCTTTGCTTTCTCGGCTTCTATAAGTATCTATGTCTTTGGGAAACCCATCTCCCATGTATAACTAGGGCCAAGGCCTCGTACTTGTCCTCCACATTTGTCATTCCAAAGGACCTTTGTCAGCAAGTATTTCTCTCTATCGGGACAGAACTTTGTTGTCCCCTCTTTAATTTCCTTCACCACTCTCTGCCATGTCTCCCGGGGTATCCTAATCTCGTCACTGCAAATAAGGACCCATGTATTATTGTCATACTCACTCCCATGCCCAAGGAACCAATTTCTTGCCCTCAATTCCCATTCTTCATGTATTGGTTCTGGAGTGATCCCTTTAGCAAGCATGTCACTCTCTTTAGCATCCCACTTTGTCATGGATGTTGCGTATCCCCCTAGCCCCAGGTGATGGTGATATTTCTTCTTCGCGGCATTTTTCATGTTTTTTCTGACTTTTCCTTAGCAGGTTCTGACTCCTTGTACTTCACAAATGCATCCCAGTTAGCTCGTTGCTTCGTTAGATAGCCTTCGAATTTTGGAGCAGTCTTCTTCTTCTGATACTTTTGCCATAATGCTTTCTTCCAGTTCTTGAATAGTTCGGCCATCCTCGTAAGAGTCCACTCCTTGACTTTCTTCCTCAATGTAGTTGTGTCGGCATCATCCTCATATTCTGGCAGGGTGAAATGTGCCATGAGGTTATTCTAAAGACCCTCTTTGTACCTATCAGTGACATACTCACCCTCTTCCACCCCGTAATAATTAATATATAATAATCCATAGTAATAACTATATAGTAATAATTAATATTAATAACATATATATATAAATATATACAAAAGAACTAAATAAAAAATTGAAGTGGCGGGGGAGGGGAGGGGTGCCGCCCGGCCGGGCTCGCCCGCGCGCAGTGGCCGACGACGGATGCGCGCGACGGCTGGAGAGGCGGCGGCGCGACGGTGTTCGATCATAGGATGGTGGTAGACGACGGGGGTGGGGGCGAGGGTGTACCTGGCCAGTGGGGACGCACGCGGCGGCTGCACGGCCGGAGAAAAATGGGATAGCATGCCAGCGTGTTCGTCATCCTCGTGCGCGAATTCCTACAGAGAGTATAGTGTGGGGATTTGGGAGGGAGTGAAGGGGCGCGTAATAAAGGGAAGGACCTTTAGTCCCGACGCGTGCCACGACCCAGGACTAAAGGGTTTTTGGCACCAGCCCATAGGGGCGCGCCAACCGCACCCCTTTAGTCCCGGGTCGTGCCACTACCCTGGACTAAAGGTCCTTTTTTTTAAATTTTGACCAAAAACTCTATTTCCTGCCTTATTGCATACAATGTTATTAAATAAACTAGTATATCAATATTAATAAAATGATAAAACTTACAATATTTTAGGGTTTAGGTTTAGGGTTAGGGTTTCGGGTTTAGGGTTTAGGGTTTGGGTTTTGGGTTTAGAGTTTATGTTTTAGGGTTTAGGGTTTAGGGTTTAGGGGTGAGGATTTAGGGTTCTAGGGTGTAAGTATTAAAACTAGTAACAGGGACTTAGGAAATTTTGGGGGCCTTTAGTCCCGGTTAGAGCCAATAACTAGGACTTAAAAAATTTATCGCCCTTCTGAAAGACATCAAGCCACGCGTCAGGATTTCCCGCCATTTCCCTCTATATCTAGGCCGACCGCCATGGCCATCCACACATCCACAACTTCCCCTCTCACAATAATGGACACCACATACTGGGCCATTCTGACCATAGGAGACCGAGGTGTTGTGGGCCTCTAGCTACCCATGCCCGCCAGGCTACCGGCTGCCCGCCGACTAGATGGTGAGAGCTGGAGGGTTTCATGTCCCTCTTGTGCCTTAAGGTTCTGCCCGCTAGGCAGCCATCATGAACCACTTCTACCTCGAGCTCACGCCAGAGCAGCGGATGGATCCCCATTGGGATGCCGACAACAACGACACCTGGAATGCCTTCTTCACTAACCAGCGGGAAAGGGAGCTCGCCAGGTACGAGGGTGACGGCCCACCCCCGTTGAACCACAATGAGGTCGGTCACCACTTGTGGTGGGAAAACTAGACTATCATCGGTGTGATGCGCTACATCGCGTAGGGAGATCATCCTTGGCTATGGTGCCCGCACTTTGACCCTCCATAGAGCCATAAGAAGGGTGGCGATGGTGAAGGCTGCGGGCTATGCGACGTCGTCATCCAGGAGCCACCTCCCTCACGCGTCGTGAATCCAAGGCCGGAGTGGCAGGTACCCCCGGAATATGCTCGTGCTGGGCTTAGGATCTAGCCACATGCGCCTAGCGACAACAATGATGATGAAAAAGACGAAGATGACCCTAAAGCTGTGTATTATAGGGCTAGACATGAGTATTTCTAAAGGGGGGGCCTTTAGTCCCGATTCCTTAGTCCCAGTTTTTTTATAGTAATAAATGTCTTGAGTGTTAGTCCCGGTTTGTGGCTGGACCGGGAGGACTAAAGGGGGGCCTTTAGTCCTGATTTCGTAGTGATAGTTAGGAAACCGGGACTAATGGATCGTTTCCTACTAGATAGTGTTGGTCTCTCTACAACTTTCCCGAACTATGAAGATGTTGTTCTATTCTTGTGACGGGTAACTTAATTCACATATTAGGGAGTACATCTATGGCCAACTTGTTAGAGATGTCGGAGCACTAGTCTCCGTCGGCATCTCCCTCAAGTTGGCTGTAGTGTTGTCCCTACTCTCGCACACCATCTTGTAGTTTCTAACTTCTCTAACTAGATCAATACGCCGGGGAGCTAACTAATTTCACATATTAGGGAGTGCATCTATGGCCAGTTTGTTGGAGATGCCGGAGGACTGGGCTCCGCCGGGATCTCCCTTAAACTGGCCGTAGTGTTGTCCCTGTTGTGGGGCCCCCCGATTAATCCTCCGAGAATCCCTGTTATGCATACAACCACGATCCCATGATCAGTTAGTCGTGGCACATAACCGAAAAGTATCAAAGTAAACATCCAAAACATAACGAATACATACCTTATTTTCCATTATGGCTACATCGATCAACAACAAGGGAACTTCATTAAGCATAGAGCCCGAGCCATGCCTTAACCTACAGGCAACTGACTGGGAGAACATCCTAGCTCGCAATGCCGTCAACGTCACCTTCCTCTTGATATCTGACCTAGTTAAAAGCCACGGACAATGTCGGTGAGTACTTTGAATGTACTCGCAAACCACCTTAAGATAACAATAATAACAAGAGGATATGCAATCTGGGTGTGGTAGTAGGAGGGCTTCAAGAGAGGTTATTTTCTCAAATAGTATCTCTTATAGATATAGCATCTACATATCTTTGTTGAAAACTTTTGTAAAACATTTTGGAAACCGTTTTGAAAAGTTTTGGAAAACATTAGGACTAGGTCACCCATTTGTTCCTTTCTTCCGGTCCGTCCCACGACCCAACTCCTTTCTTTCCTTTCTGACCATCCCATGGTCAAAACCTTTCTCCTTTCCAACCATCCCATGGTCAAAACATTTCCAAAGCCTTTGCTTTTCCGAAATCCTTTAAAAAAAACAAAACCAGCACCGCTCTACAGAAGTTTGTCCAACCCGTCCTTAACCGCGGACATGGCTATTCGAATAGATTTACACTCTGCAGAGGTTGTACACTTTACCCACACCATCCAGGTACACTACCGTGATCTGCACCGATCATGGGTCGAGTAACCGATAAAGACTCTCCGGATGCCCACTCCAATATAAGTGCCTACCCTATGAGTGTTACACCCCTCAAAACCGGGACGTCGGGTACCTAGGACCAACCGCATTTTGCACTTCGCATAGTGGATGTTTTCAATGAGGGGCTCATAGTAACGCGTGGAGGTCCGTAAACCCTTCATTCCTTCTCCTGGTCGATGTCCCACATGGACCGTTTGTCCAGAGAAGGCCCACCCTCCACGGATCGCGACCCAGTGTAGTAGTTACGAGGCAGCTTATACCAGAATAAACAACCATCAAATCTAGCACTATCCCATTCCAATGTAATGTGGTTGCACAGGGTTAAGTTGTTATAGCTAAACTGCAAAAGAATTGGGTGTGTTTTTGTAAACCTTTTTCCTCTAGCTTTCCTTCATCATTTTGTCAAACAAAACCTTTTTCTTTCTCAACATCTCTTGGGAGGTCCCACCTCACCAAGGTTTTATCATAAAACATTTGGTAAAACTTTTCTCGGGGTCTTCCCATCCTCTAGCTTTGCATCGGCTAAATTAGGGTCTCCAAAGGGTATGGTGTATTACTCCATCTATGCTATTAGGGACAAGTAGGTGTAACCAAGGAGGTTGTACTCAATAGTACTAAAACAGTAATAGTTCGGAGGAGCCAAACCACTACCATATATACATCAACATATAGTAAAATAATGAAGTTTTAATAAACAGGAGATAAAACATGCATAAGTAAAACAGTAGGACAAGGCTTATGAGCAAGAAGGTGGCTTGCCTGATGATCATCAATATGGCATAAATGTCACTGGACTTCTTCTTATAATACCATAATACCAATAATAACCGAAATAGAATAACCTGATGCTTCCTTCTTCTCGGCGTCACACCAACGCAACTATCACCGATATCGAGCATACATGCAAACAAACAAGTCCACAATAAAAAAAGGAATTCAAGCATCAAAACCATACAGCAAGAAAATGACAATACAAGTTTACAAATCAGTAGTGGTGTTGAGAAAATGGAATAGAAGGATTGGGAGCATGTCTTGGAACATTTGAAGGAAACCATATGGGTTTCATAGTCTAGAAACTAGGGATGAGAGGGTTTTGGACCAAAGACTTATTCTATAAGGTACCATTGTGAAAACATGATACCAACAGATAGGTATTGATAAAATGAAACCAACAAAAGAGGTTTCACTATTTTATCACCTACCAAAGATTTATAGTGAATAAGACTCTAGTTTTAGGAAATAATTCACCAGAGAAGTTCTGGAGCTTCAAAAATTATTTCCTTGGATGGTTAGGTAGGGCTTGATGTAATGGTTCACTAAGAGTTGGAATCCAGTCAGGATAATTACCAGAATGCCCTCAGGAAATTCCCAAAGGCAGTTCTGTAGCTATTTTTTCCCCAAATTAAATCTACAGAAGCTTTTGATTTGATTCCAAGGACACATGGTAGGTGTTTAGAATAACTTTCTGTAGAAATTAGAATTACTCAATTTGGATATCCAAAACTATTGGAGTGATTTTATTAGTGAAATTACCAAGCACAGAACAGATGAATTCACAATAATTCAACTGTAGCTTAGAAAATGATGGGCTCCTGGGATTTGATAAAATGGATGGAGTTCATCTAGGGGAGTTGGAATTGGGTCAATATCTATCTTGGTTTGTCCTGGAGAAAATCCTAAAGCCAGATTGTGACTTTTTTTGTTATTTTTGTTACAGGCAAAACCTAGCTCAACAAGGCAGGAGATAATTATTCACTAATAGGTAAAACAAACACCTTTCAGAGGGACTTAGGTTTACTCTATTTCGAGATGTGAATCTCCCTGAGGGATTTAAGGAGTGTTTTAAAAACTTCTGGGCACTTGATTTAATATATTTAATCCATACATGTTCTGAGCTAACCAAGGGTATTGGGTGTTAGGGAAAACATACATGTACTTAGAAGAATTGAGATATGGGCATTGTGTGTTGATTACCATTTCGAAAATGATTTAAACTAGATTGCCAAAACAGATCTGGAAATGTACTTAAATAAAAGAGAAACTGGAGGGCAGCTCGGGCTGGACTTGCAGAGAAATGGGCCACACAGGGGCAGGCCGGCCCATCAATGCGTCACAGTAGGCGGGAGCGGGAGCCTCATTCAAATCGCGAAGGAGAGCCCGGTGGTCAGCGACTCAGGAGGTCGAAGAGGTATGGGGCTCTGTGGTTCGTCGGATTAGGAAGAGGATCGACGACCTAGGGGTCGTCCTCCTCACTGGGACACGCATGGCAGTGCTGGGAACCCTAGGCGATGGGGGAGGCTCGGTAGCTCACCTGGGGGCACGAGGGTGTGGAGCCAAGGCTGCAGGATGACGCGGTCCACTGTGGCGACCATAGCCATGGCCAACAAGGCCCTATTCGGTGACCGGAGGCATCTCGCACGGGGGCGCCAGTGGTGATGCTCGGAGGATCGTCGGAGTGGCCCTAGGATGCATGCATGTCGACAGTGAGCGTGCAGGAAGGACGCTGGGGCCTTGGGGAGCTCCAGGAGGTCTCCGGTCATGCAGAAGCTGCTCGAGAGGGTCGGGGTCGCCGGAGGAAGATCCCTTCAGGTGGGTGTCAGCGGTGGTGGTCTCCGACCTTTCCTGGAACAAAATAGAGAAAGGGGAGGTAGGTTAGGGCGCGGAGGTCACGAATCAGCAGAGAGAGGGGCAAAGGAGCGGCTTGGGGTGAGGGCATGCTCAACTCTTCGAAGAAGGCCGAGAGGATATTTCCTCCTTTTCCATGGTGATGGGGAGCAAGGGATCTAGATCTGGAGCCTGGTGCGAGGTAGTGGGAGTGTGGAATGAGGAAGAGGGTGGAGACTTTGGTGGCCAGGGGCCTTCTTATCCGAGAGGGACATGGTCCATGGTAGTCTTGGTCCATTTTGGACATGAGCAAAGGAGGGAGCAGGGGATAGGGCAGGAGGGGTGGTGGAGAGGTGATGTGGGGCCAAGGACACGACCATAGGGAGAGGTGAGGCGTGCTGCAGCTGTTGTGGCTTTTAAGACCAAGACTTAAATTTCCTAGGCCTTGTCTCTCTTTCTCTCACTTACAAAGGCAAGAGACAAGGGAGAGGGGAGTGCTACAGTGCATCTCGACTAGAGGGATGGTGGTGGGACTGGGTGGAGTGACGGAAGGACCTGGTGATGATTTTAATTTGGTCGAGGCCACTAATTCCTTAGTTTGCCACATTTGAACAAAATGAGGCTTGTGAATGAAGTTTAATATTTTGCATTGGGAAAGGTGGGAAGATGGTACTGGTAGATATATGAGGTCAAGGTAGATATCCAAGAATTATTTGGGATTTTTCAGAGGATTTTATTCCCACTTACAATTATTTATTCAAAAAGTACAGAAGTATTTTCTAGAAGGTCATTTGATATAATTACATTGGACAAGGTTATTTTTTGGTGTGAGAGGGTCCGAAATGTGAATGCACACTTAGGGGAATTTTCCCAAGATTTATTGGAAGATAAAAGCATTTAAAACAATTATTATTCCAATTCAGCCATTTAAGAAAATGGGTAAAAAGAAATAATAAAGCTCTTCGAAAATATTTATTTTTGAAGTGGGAAGATGGGGTATGATATATAGGACTCCATTGTGCTTAAAGTTAGGTAAGTGTTTTGGAAAAACCAAACTTTCCCTGGAGAAAGGTGTTTTGGAGATTTTGTCTATTAAGGAGATTAATTAGATTTGGAGCCATAGTAATTATGGATAATATTTTATAAATCTTGATGATCAAGGTAGATGATGTAGAAAAGGTGTAGCAAGCATTTGCAACCTTGGGAATTGGAAATCCAACTTGAATTGGATGGAAAAACAAGGGATTGAGGATCTAGGGTGATGTTATTTTTATACCACCAAAACATCGGTGTATCTTGGAGCTCAGGGCTCCCCCTTGGGGCATGGGATATATGGATGGATAGACCAAGTGATGTAGATTGCAATGGTGTAGGGGTTTGAGCTTGATCCTGCTTGAGCTCACCAAGACAGTCTTTCACACTTTGAATTAAATAAGCATGCCAAAGCAGATTAGACTAGCCTTCAAAACCTTGTGGGTTTAAGAAACACAAAGATCCTATTGGAACAAGTAAAGTGGATATTGATAGACCCATATGATTAGAGCACAACCATGCAGAGAGTTTTTCGGTAGAAGGGTGGATGATGGTGTGAGCTTCTATCAAAGTAGGCATGTTGACTAGATTTGGAGGATTAGTTATTTTCTTGCCTGCAAAACCATCAAGAACAAGTAGGTTGGAGGATGATCTAACCAAGGGAAAGAGTGGTACTTGGTAGTCCTTAGGATGTTTAACAACATGGTTCAGATGCATTTTCAAAAATGCACAAGGGTTGAGAAAGGAAAACATTCAAAAAGGTGATGTTGGAAATAGTTTTTCCAGACTAGCCAAATTTGGCAGATTTAGGGATTTTGACTAGAGTATGAGAGGGGATGTTTTTGATGGGGTGCAAGGTACCCAAGCATCATCAATTGGATTATGTTGAAGTGTAGATTGAGTAGAAGGGATCCATGCTTGATATTGGTCTTCATTGACTTGGAAGCTTCTAGAAGGGATCACTTCAGAATTGATCTAGTTAAGGGTTTTAGATGATCACCTAGTGGCTAGAGATCAGATACATCCTGTGTTCTTTCTTAGGATTTGGTGATCTTGAGGTATCTTCATCCTAGAGGATGAGCTCTTAGAGTAGCTCATACTACTTCTAAGCAATCAAGTCAAACAGCAGATCAAGGCAATTCATCTTACAAACAATTTAACTACCACTAGGGTTACCATCAACCTTGGCTCGAGGTAAGGTTGGGTATTTCGAAGAGGTTGTAGTTTGCAATAAGATGAGGGTCTCTTGGTATCTCTACCAAGGGTAGAATTCAAATGCTTCATAAAAAGGTTTTGTTAAATCTAGAGATAAGAATAGTAGAAGGTTCTATCTTGAAAACATAAGGAGATTATGTTATATAGCTCGCCATAGTTTGATCAATAGAAGCTACTAAAATAGTTGGTTTGAAAAGGCTTCTTGGTTCAGGTTTTGAAATGCTAGAACATTTGAGAATATGGAAATTAAGCCAAGACTGTTTTGGGAAGTAGCATTTGTCAACTGGTGTTAAGGTAAGGAGTATATCATTTAATACACATTCATATACATAAGCATATCCAAACAAGAAGAAAACACTTCAGCATTAAACAAGAAAAAAGTTTTTGTTCCCCCTGATTTTTGCATTCTGGACAACTAATCAGGGTTGCTGAAAATGGGATGTTACACCTGCTCTCGCACACCATCTTGTTTGTAGTTGATAACTTCACAAGGATGCATATTTATTGATGAAGCATCACAACATAGTGTCGACACTCATGACATAATGTCGACACTCACCCCTGTCATAGTGTCGACACTCACCCCTTAAGTCCCGGTTGGTTTCTTCAACCGGGACTAAACATGCTCGCGCTGGCTCCAGCCTGCCACAACCCTTTAAGTCCCGATTGGTTTCTTCAACCAGGATTAAAGATATTATGTGACATAGTTGCAAAAAAAATTACCAAACTTGGCTCATCCTCTATCTTCAGAACAATGTTGCATAGATTTATTACATTAAAGGTTTAATACATTATTACACATTACCAACCACCCTATCTAGTGTTGTGGTTTTCTTCTACGCCATAGCCATGGATAATCTTCATCAACTAACATAATGCTTGGGTTAGTTTTCACTTTGAAGGGCGGAATTTCATGAAACTTATTATAATCTTCTGACATGTCTGTCTTGCTATCCACTCCCACGATGTTTCTTTCCCTGAAAGAACTATGTGGCACTTTGGCTCATCGGACGATGTATTCTTTTGCTTATCTTTCCTATTTCTCGGTTTGGTAGACATGTCCTTCACATAGAAAACCTGAGCCGCATCGTTGGCTAGGACGAATGGTTCGTCCATGTACGCATGATTGTTGAGATTCACTATTGTCATGCCATACTTTTGGTCTACATGTACCCCGCCTCCTGTGAGCTTGATCCATTTGCACCGAAACAAAGGGACCTTAAAAGTAGGTCCATAGTCAAGTTCCCATATCTCCTCTATGTACCCATAATATGTGCCCTTCATCCCATTGTCATATGTTGCATCAAAGCGGACACCATTGTTTGTGTTGGTGCTCTTTTTATCTTGGGCAATCATGTAAAATGTATTCCTATTTATCTCGTACCCATGGAAAGTACATATAGTCAAAGATGGTAACCTGGCCAAGGAGTACAACTGATCTCCAACAGTGGTGTTATTCATGAGATGTGTCTACAACCAACTGCCGAAATTCTTCTCGTGTTCCCCTTTAATCAAGGAGTCAGGCTTCCCCGGGTTTTCTGAGCGTAGAATATTCTTGTGTTTCTCGATATACGGAGCCACCACAGTGGAATTGTGTAGAACTGTGTAATGTGCTTGAGTGAAAGAATGCTCGTCCCTACATACCATTGATTTCCTTCCCTGTGTGCCTTTTCCAGTCAGCCTCCCCTCATACCGAGATTCAGGAACACCAATCGGCTTAAGGTTAGGAAGAAAGTCAACACAAAACTTAATGACCTCCTCTATTCCATAGCCCTTGGAGATGCTTCCTTCTGGCCTAGCATGATTATGAACAGATTTTTTTAAGACTCCCATGAACCTCTCGAAGGGGAACATATTGTATAGAAAAAGAGGACCAAGAATTCTAATCTCTTTGACTAGGTGAACTAAGAGGTGCGTCATAATATTGAAGAAGGATGGTGGGAACAACAACTCGAAGCTAACCATAAATTGGACCACATGAATTTGTAACCCTGGTAGACTTTCTTGATCGATTACCTTTTGAGAAATTGCATTGAGGAATGCACATACCTTCACAACGGCTAGTCGAACAATTTCTGGCAGAATTCCCCTCAATGCAACTGGAATCAATTGCGTCATAAGCACGTGGCAGTCATGAGACTTTAGGTTTTGGAATATTTTCTATTTCATATTTAATATTCTCTTTATATATGATGAGAAGCCAGACGGGACCTTGATACTGAAAAGGACTTCAAAAAAGATTTCCTTCTCTTTTTTGGTAAGAGCGTAGCTGGCAAGCCATTGAAACACTGGATGCTTGTCGTCTCGTCCTTTATGATGTTGCTGGTCCTCCCGTGCTGCCGGGGGATCTTTTGACTCTCCATACAAGCCCACGAACCGTAGAATATTCATGCAAAGATTCTTCGTCAGGTGCATCACATCGGTTGTAGAGCGAACCTCATGCACTTTCCAATAGGGTAGCTCCCAAAATATAGATTTCTTCTTCCACGTGGATGCGTGTCCATCGGCGTATTTCGGAACAGGTTGTCCTACAGGATCCTTTCCAAAGATTACATTTAAATCCTTGACCATACGAAATACATCAGCACCAGTACGAGGGACATGCTTCGTCCGGGTTTCTGCCTTGCCATTGAAATGCTTGCCTTTCTTCCTTAAGGGATCACTGGGCGGAAGAAAACGACGATTGTACGGATACACATTCTTCCTACATTTATCTAGATATATGCTTTCAGTCTCATCTAAACAGTGCGTGCATGCATTGTATCATTTGCTTGCCTGTCCTGAAATGTTACTAAAAGCAGACCAATCATTGATGGTTACGAACAACAATGTTTGTAGGTCAATTCCTGTTGTTTGTCATCATCCCACACACGTACACCTGGTTTGGCCCACAATTGTAAAAGTTCATCAACTAATTGCCTTAGGTACACATCAATATCGTTGCCGGGTTGCTTCGAGTCTTGGATGAGCACTGGCATCATAATGAACTTCTGCTTCATGCACAACCAATGAGCATGGTTGTAGATACATAGAGTCACGTGCCAGGTGTTGTCGCGAAAATCTACCGCGCAACGCTAGAATAACCATTGTGCTTTCGTGTTGACGAACAGATGATTTTTGAACAAATCAACAAAGAATTCCTGGCTTTCGTGGAGGGGATCCGACCGGTTTTCAGGACAAAATGACAAAGATTTAGCCAAACCCTAGACTACTAGAGTTTAGCCAGAGAGAACGAACGGAAATAAAGTAGTACGTAAAATAGTAAAATAGATGTGTTTTTGTTGATAGATCGATTGTTTTTTCGTTCAATCGGCCAAAGCCCTTTATATAGGGTGCGGGACTTTGCGTATAAGACAGGAGTTATCGTACATAAATAAAACTCTACCAAGCTAAAACCGATCAGGATTGTCGTATCATGACCTGGTCGTTTGGTGTGAACCTTGGCCTACCAAATAAACCTGCTCACGTAGCAGTACCAAAGCCTAATTAATTCTCCATTTGGCCCACAAAGAAAAATACTAGTATATCCGGCCACAGTGCTAATGACATCAGCTAATGAATATGATGGTCCGCTCCATGCTGCATGGCCCTTACGTGACTTGCACCCTCGGGTTAATTGGCATTTGAGTTTTAACAAGACAGGTCCGATGTAGCTGCCACCCCATGCAAAACACCATGAGACGATGTCCAAAGAACACATCGACACTAGGTTTCCAAATATCCTTGAACTGAGCTCGAACTTGTCCTAGGTTTCTTCTAGTCCATGCAAAATACTTCAGGTTGGCATCTGATTTCTCTTAGGACTTGTCGCTGATAGCATTGCTGTGACTCGAAGCATCCCTTGCTGTAGCTAGGTCTTGCCCTCTGTCTATACAAAAATCTGCCGCAGTACTTCAACAATTTGTCAATCAACTGATTAGCTTGTTAGACTATTAATTTGGCCCATATATTTCTACTAGCCAAATTTTGTAGTTAACATATGCCCCCCTTTTTTTGGTACAATTGTAGATATTGACCAAAAACACTACAATAATTACCTTGGGATGATGTCGCCATAAAAATGCTTAGGGCGATGTCCAAAGAACACATCGGCCAAATTTCTTAGGACGATATTTCAAGTAACATATCGGCCAACATTTTCTTAGGATGATACTCCAAAATAATATATCGGCCATGACATCATTAAGCCTCCTGCCACATGCTAGGATAATACTTTTTCAAGTCTTTTCCATTGAGAGCCTTTGGCAATTTTACTCCCTGCAAAGATTGTACAAAATATAAATTTTCAGGAACAATCTCTACAATACTATATGGTCCTTCCCAACTCGGCGACCATTTGCCGAATTTCTATCTCTCGTCCCAATCGATAAAATCGTTTTCCACACTAAGTCTCCTATCTGAAACCATTTTTCCTTTACCTTTTTATTATAAGCCTTAGCTACTCTTAAATTTTTTTCAATCTCTCGCAAGGCTCTTAATCTTTCTTCTGGAACATCGTCTATTCTATCCATCGTCAAATTATTGTAATCTACAGCTGACAAATCATTTTGTCTGGCCACTCTAAGAGCTTGTAAATTAACCTGTATAGGCAACACCGCCTCCTGTCCATACATTTGCTCATAGGGTGTCACTTGAGTTGCTCCAAGCTTAGATATCCGATGAGCCCATAGTGCTTCCGAAAGCACCTAATGCCATCTTTTAGGATGCTCCTCAATTTTCTTTTTTATAAGCTTAATTAGAGTCTTATTGCTAGATTTGACCTGTTCATTCGCTTGAGCATAATAAGGCGAAGAATTCATCGGCTTAATTCTAAATGATTCGGCAAACTCACGAAATTGATGGGACATAAAAGAAAAACCTTGATCAGTAGTTAGAGTTTGGGGAATACCAAATCTATGAATAATATGCTCCAAGATAAAACTAATCAGCTCTACATGAGTCATATTTTTCAAGGGAACCGCTTCAATCCATTTAGTAAAATAGTCGGTGACTACTAGGGCGAAGCGATGCTTTTAGAAGAAGGGTGTATTTCACCAATAAAATCTAAGCCCCATCCTCTGAACGGCCACGGCCTAATTATAGGATTCAACATAGCCGCGGGTGCTAATTATATATTCCCGAATTTCTGACAGGCTTCACATCCTCTATAGTACCGAAAACAATCTTCTAACAAAGTCGGCCAATAAAACCCGTTCTTTTTAATAACCATCGTATTTTACGAGCCGACTGATGTGTCTAACATATACCTTCATGCACCTCGCCCATAGCTATTTTAGACCGATCAGGATCTAAGCATTTTAGAAATAATCCATCTATAGTTCTGCGATATAATTCGTTGTTTAACAAAGTATATTTTATAGCTTGTCGTCGAAATTTTCTATCTCTTGTTTGACTCGGGTCTTTCAAATAATTTATTAACGGAACTCTCCAATCTGTAGGTTCTAAGTTATTTTCTAATTCGGTAGCTTCTAACTCATGCACCGAATCATGATTGCCATACCATGCATCAAATAACTACATATATGAAAGTGATGCACTTCAGCGATAGATTCGTGCCTCCACGTCATCCATGGAACTGTAGAAACGTTCTACAGTGCTGCACGGTTTGTCCGGCGATTTGTTTTGCCTTTTTCCGCTATCATATTTCGTTTCAATCTGACGCGATGGTCAAAGCGGTGCCAGGTTCCAGAACCATCGAGGAGATCCCCACCTAGAAACGTTCTACAGTGCTGCACGGTTTGTCCGACGATTTGTTTTGCCTTTTTCCGCTATCATCTTTCGTTTGAATCTGACGCGATGGTCAAAGCGGTGCCAGGTTCCGGAACCATCGAGGAGCTCCCCACCGCGGACTGAGCGGTCTCCTTCGTTTAGCCTCTTCGCCTCTTTCCCAACGCCCCCGCACATGTCCTTCCGGGCTCCGGCCGTCCTCCTCTGCCTCTCTGGTCGCCGTGCTGCTTCCTTTTCGTCCGACCTACCCATGCGTCGCGAGGCCGTGCCAAGAGGAGCAGTGCCGACGCGGCGGCGGCGGCTCAACAGCGGGTCACACGAGCTTCGTGGCGGCTCCAATAGGAAGAGCACATCAAGCACGACACGCGGTGAGTCCGACTTCCGCGAGAACTCCCGCCGTCCTCCTTCCAGGCGGCCCGTTCCTCTCCCAAAAGTTTTTCCTCCCCCCAAACATCTGATTCCATATCTTCTCGATTTCTGCCACCGCTACTCCTCAGGCCCCTATCTTTCTCTCTTCCTCGCAGCAAGTCATGGAAGGCCTCGAACAGCCGTTGGTCCTCTGTGACCCATGGCTGTCCGCTTCTCAGCGGACCAGATCGTCACCCCAACACCAAGTTCCGGCTGCTGGAGCAATCGATCGAGGAAGGGAATCATAATATTGTGTTCCCTATGTCCCGTGCCACTGATTTCTCGCCGCCACCGCCACAACCTTTTCCCCCTCGATGTCACGCAGCAGACCTAGCCCGTCTGCTTGGGTGCCATGGCATGTTACACGGCTACCAGCAATTGATGCATGGTCGCCTCCTCCCTGCGCTCCTTGCCATGCTAGCCGCCACAAGGGTGGAGAGCGAGATAGTGCACGGGTGGAGGAGTCCCGGTGGCGGCGGTCGACATGCATAGTGGCATTTCTTCCAATTAAGAACAAGATTAGTTTCTTCACATCTCTACAAAACTTTATCAAGATTGTGTAGACAATTATCAAAAGAAGTTCCATAGACAAAAAAGTCATCCATGAACACTTCTACAATTTCCTCACAAAAACCATGAAAGATAGCAGACATGCACCTTTGAAAAGTAGTAGGAGCATTACATAAACCAAAAGGCATACGTCTATAAGCATAAGTTCCATAAGGGCAAGTAAAAGTAGTTTTTTCTTGATCTTGTTGTTTAACAGCAATTTGAGAGAAACCAGAATAACCATCAAGAAAACAAAAATGGGTCTTTTTAGACAACCTTTCCAACATTTGATCAATAAAAGGAAGAGGGTAGTGATCTTTCTTAGTAACTTTATTGACTTTTCTAAAATTGATGCACATCCTATAGCCTACTACTATTCTTTGAGGAATAAGCTCATCATTATCATTAGGAACAACAGTAATACCTCCCTTTTTAGGAACACAATGAACAGGACTAACCCATTCACTATCAGCAATAGGGTAAATAATACTAGCATCAAGGAGTTTCAATACCTCATTCCTTACCACTTCCTTCATCCTAGGATATAAACGTCATTGGTGCTCTACCACCAGCTTTGCATCTAGTTCTATGTTGATAGAATGCTGACATATAGTAGGTGAAATCCCTTTTAAATCATCCAGAGTATAGCCCATAGCTCCTCGGTGCTTCCTCAAAACCTCTAATAGCCTTTCTTCTTCCTTTCCTGAAAGTTTAGCGCTAATAATAACAGGGTATATCTTTTTATCATCAATATAAGCATATTTAAGATCATCAGGGAGAGGTTTTAGATCGAAAACTGGATCCTTTTTAGGTGGCAGCGTGGTACCCAAGTCTTCTATAGGCAAGTTATGCTTAAGCATCTTAGGCTGATCACGGAGAATCCTGTCAATCTCATTCCTTTCTTCCATGAAGATTTCACTTTCATGATCTTCCATAAATTGCTGCAAAGCATTGTTAGGGGCAAGAGAAATAGAAGCAAGTTGTTCAACTCTAAAATCCTCATTATGGGTTTCCTCTTCACAAGGTTCTTTAGCAAATTTCGAGAATTTAAACTCATAAGATTCCCCAGCAAACTTAGTCAAGATTTTCTCCCTTTTGCAATCTATAATGGCTCCACAAGTACCCAAGAAAGGTCTACCAAAAATAATAGGATAAGTTTTACTAGCAGCTGAACCGAGTACTAGAAAATCAGCAGGGTACTTGATATTACCACAAAGAACTTCCACGTCTCGTACAATACCAATTGGAGAGATGGTCTCTCTATTAGCAAGGTGAATAACCACATCAATCTCTTCCAACTCGCAAGGACTGATTTCATGCATAATTTCTCTGTAAAGCTCATAAGGAATAACACTAGAACTTGCACCAATATCACATAAACCATAATAGCAATGATCACCAATTCTAACAGAAAGCACAGGAACACTAGCCTTTTTAGTTCTATTAGGATGTGAAACAATATTAGAGGCATCCTCACAAAAGACTATGTGCCCATCTTCTATGCTTTTAGTGACCAGGTCTTTCACAATTGCTACCACAGGTTCAACGTTTATTTGTTCATCGGGTTTTACAGATCTCTTTTCACTTTTGGTGATTACATTAGTTATCATAGGATGGTCCTTTACCTTTTCTAGGAAAGGAATCTTCTCGATATAAGGTTCAGGTAAGATGGGATCAATAATGCAATACTCAGCACTCCCAATAGGAACACAGTCAACAATATCTTTGTAAGGTGCATGGTATTTATTCCATCCCCTTTTTGGAATTTCTATATAGGAAGCAAAAGCTCTAAAGCACTTCGTAATAACTTGCAAATCAAGACCATAAGCATTACTAATATTTTGAAAGTCATCAGTTCCCATAAAAGATTCAATGCATTCATGATCATAATTTATACCTGACTTTTTACCTTTGTCATTCTCCCATGCTTCAGCATTGTCTTGAATACGGTCTAGAAGATCCCATTTAGCTTCTTCTTCCATGCGAGTGAATGATCCAGCACAAGAAGCGTCCAATAAATCCTTGTCATGTAGAGGGAGTCTTGCATAAAAGTTATTGATAATAATATTGTTGGGGAGCTCATGAATGGGACATTTGAGCATTAGTAACTTCAATCTCCCCCAAGCTTGAGTTGTACTCTCTCCATCAAGAGGCCAAAAGTTGTATATTTGATTCCGATCTTTATGAATCTCACTAGGAGGATAAAACTTTGAATAAAAGAGAGACACTATTTCCCCCATTTCAGAGCTTGACCATTCTTCAGCAGCTTATACCATTCCACAGCTCTTCCTTTCAGCGATAATGAGAATAACATCTTCTTAACTTGATCTGTAGTAATACCTGCACACTTGAACAACCCGCATAATTTGTGTATAAAGAGTAAATGATCACCGGGATGGACAGTTCCATCCCCAACATAGTAGTTATCCATAACACGATCAATAATTCTTGTAGGTATTTTGAAAGCATCATTCTCGGCAGGTGGTGGCTTATCTACTACCTTAGTAGTGGTAGTAGCATTACCAAATAAGAAACTCAACAAATTATCCATAACAAAAATAAAGCAACTAACAGAAGTAAACAATACTCACAGTAGAAGTTTCCTTTACCAGTTCCACTCTCCAATAGCACTTCACTCCCCGGCAACGGCGCCAGAAAATAGTATTGATGACCCACAAGTATAGGGGGTGTATAGCAGTATTTTCGATAAGTAAGAGTGTCGAACCCAACGAGGAGCAGAAGGTGCTGGCTAGTGGTAGGAATTCTCTGGAAATACTTAGCAAACGGATTTTTAGGGGTTTTTGATAAAGCAAGTAAACAAAGTACGAGTAAATAAAAGACAGTAGGAATAAATGCAGGAAGTGGCCCAATCCTTTATGCAGCAAAGGACAAGCCGGTTGTATTACTTAAGATGACCAAACGTTCTCGAGGACACATGGGAAGACTGTCAAGTGCTTTCGCTTCATATAGTTGATTAATCTTCTTTAGCTTGCTAAGTGTTGTGTGGGTGAACCTGTGCTAATGTACCGACTCATCCAGGACTAATACATACTTGTGATTATACCCCTTGCAAACATCCGTAAGTACAAGAAAGTAATTAAGGTAGAAATCTAACCACATCTTTAAACTCTAAGACCCTTATGTCCGTTGTGCAATGGTTTCCTAATGGGGGTTCAGGTTTCTGTCACTCCGGCAACCCCTACGATTAGTAGCCAAATACACAATGCATTCCCCTAGGCCCATATAGGTGAAGTGTCATGTAGTCGACGTTCACATGACACCACTAGAAGAAGTACACCACAACTTAAATATCAAACTATTGAATCTTTCTCAACACAACTCCACTACTAACAACATGACTTCTCCCATGACCTCAAGAACAAAATAAACTACTCACAAGACATCATATGGATCATGATCAGAGATGGAATAATGATGTATAACAATCGGAACATAAATAATAATTCAAATAGCATCAACTACGAAGAGTAATCAACACCGGAAAAGTTTCCCCTATGAACTAATGCAAGATTCAACTCAACTTTTACAGCAATATGGAGATGGTGATGAGGGTGCTGATGGTGATGATGGTGGCGGTGATGATGATGATGATCCCGATGAAGTCCAGCTTGATGGTGGTGTTGATGGCGACGATCTCTCCTCTCCGGGAAGGAATTCCCCCGGTAGAAATCTGTCTGCTGGAGAGATCTTTCTCTCTTGGTGTTTTCCGCCCCGCAGAGGCGGCGGAATCTTTCTGTGGTCGCTCCCCGAGTCTTAGGGTTTAGGGAGGATGATATACACCAGAGGAGAGAGCCAGAGGTGGGCCAGGGCGGCCACACCACGTGCTGGCGCGACCTAGGGCTGCCCGCGCCAGGGGGTGGTGTGCCCCCTTGTGGCCCATCTCCACTCCGTCTTCTGGCATCCTTAGTTTTCTGGAAAAATAGGATTTTCCGTATATTTTCCCGGATTTTCTGATCTTCGCGAATTTTGCCTCCAAACAGCATCTTTTCCATCAGAATCCTGACTGCAGCGGTCCAGGCTCCAAAAGTCATCAACCATGCAAAAACAGATAAAATAACATAAGTATCACATCTCAATACGAAATATATCAATGATAATAGTGAATTAGGGCATATAATAGTGATACAAAATGGACGTATCAGACACAACTGAGGTCCTGGTTTAGTTCTCGGTGTGACTGACATAAAATATCCGCCCCATGAATTTCCTGGCCTGTGCTGATGGATTGCTGTTGTAGGTGGAAACTCCCTATACCTAGCCGAGAAAACCTTCTGCTGACTAGATGGACAATCAACTTCAAAACTCCTGCTACTTCTCACACATAGACCAACAGATACGTCAATCGGCTTATTATGGCATGGACGTGCGAGTGGCTCCTCCGATGGTATGGATTTCCTATTGCATGCATGTACGAGCTGCTTCTTTGATTGTGCATGCACACTAGACTCCAAATCATGTGGACTAGTATCTTTGATTTCAGTATTATCTGTGCACCTTTGCTTAGGTTCATCACGTGTAGCAACACTTGCCTGGCTATTGTTATCTCTGCCGGTTTCTACAGTGTGCCCCAATAGTGTCTCTTTCCAAACCAGACGAGATCCTTGATGATGATGTATACTACCACCCACTATAGCCGTGTTCGATTCTCCAGATTTCACGGCATGGCTAGCAGCAGACCCATCTGAATCATTAGGGTTTATGTTCAGCAGACTTCACCAGTACCCACACCGCTTGCCGTCATTGTTATAATTCTTGCCACCAGCACCACGACTTAGCGATTGGTTCCTTTGGACAACAATTGCATCACGCGACCGAATCTCATGATCAAAACGAGCTCTTGTCTCATGTATATGTGGTCTGAACGAAGGTCTCGGTGGCATCCATCCTGGCTGAAAATAACTTGCTGACCCTGCACGATATGACGCCCACGGATAGAAGCCCCATGGAGGAAACTGAGGATACATCGGAGGTGGAAACCTCCAATATGTCTGCTCCATTGGAAAATAGGGTTGCTGATTATACTGATTTCCTCGCCAACGCTCATGCCCTCTAGAACTAGAAGGAGACCTCGGACGTTTATTACCTCCAAGCCGATTAAACACATTATCGGCCTTGCGCGATGTATATTTTTCTAGCAGCATATTAACAATCGGCTTCGGTCTCGGAGCCAGTTTATTCCTTCCATTGACTTTCCACACTCCTACTTCTCGATTTTTTGGCTTGATCATCCTCAGAGGAGCGTTATCATCAACAAGATTTTTCTCTCTCGCGGACTCGGCCTGATCGGACCGAATAAGGATCTTATTTTCCTCAACTTCAATTACATTGATAGGAAACGGGTCACTATAGAGCTTCATCTTAGAACCCTCTGTAAATGTCAATCGTCCGTCATTAATGGCCAATTGCACCTGTCGATGAAACACATTACAATCATTAGTAACATGAGAAAAAGAATGGTGACACTTACAATATGCTCGTCTCCCCAATTCTTCTGAACTCGGAATTACATGAGCTTCTCTTAGCCTAATTAATTTTCCTTGCAATAATATATCAAAAATTCTATGACAGTTGCTAACATCAAAAGTGTATTTAATTTCTTCACTTCTAGGAGGTGTAGGTTTCAAAGTAGGACATGCAAAAGGTTTTGACTTACATGATTGTACCCATTCGTTTATACATATAACAATATCATCTTCACTAGCCGAATCATCATCACAATCTACAACATTAACCGTGCGGTTCTCTTTCTCCTTAATTTTATTATCTTTAAACCGGCTATATTGTTAATATCTTTAGCCCGGTTTTCTTGCGCCAAATCCTTTTGCAAAACTTGATTAACATCCAAAAATTCTTGACCTTCTAACTTATCCTTAATATGATTGAGCAAACCCGAAAAAGCAAGATCAGCTAAATCCTTTTCGACGATGTTAAGGCTGAAACAACGGTTTTTAACATCCCTAAACCTCATGATATACTCATGAACACTTTCATTATATTTTTGCCAAATCATAGTTAAATCTGAAAGTCGAAGTTCAGTTTCACTGCTATAAAAGTACTCACAAATTTTTTGCTCCAATGATGCCCATGTTGAAATAGAATTAGGAGCAAGCGATGTAAACCAAGTAAATGCAGTACCAGACAGAGACAAAGGAAATAATTTTATCCTATAACATTAGTTTAACCGATATCACTGTATTGTCCTAAAAATTGACCAATGTGTTCAAAAGTTGATCTAACATCCTCACCCGTAAACTTAACAAAATCTGAAATTCTAAAACCACGAGGATATGGTGTCACGTCAAATTAATCAGGGTATGGATTCTGATACGCACGTGCTCTACCCTTAGGTTCTAAACCAAATTCCCTTAGTATAATAGTAAGTTGATCTTTTAAACTATCAGTGGGTTGTGGAGAACTATTTTGTGGAACGGATGGAATAAAAGTATGCGGTGGCATCTCAGGCAAAGCAGTTTGAGCATATGTGGTTTGTTGCGGAGATGTGTTAAAATATGAATGCCTGTAAGGGACCCTGAAACCAACCGGTGGCAAAGGTGGTGTATTATATGCTACCGTTTAATAACTAGGCTGCTGCAAATTAGAGTTGAAACCTATGTTTCGGTTATTGCTATTGTAAGCTTATGGAACCAAAGTTGAAAGAATGGCAGGAGAAACACTAGGTACAAAATTATTGGTTGAACTGCTAGTATAATTTCGGCCAGTTTGATTATTGTTGAAATTACCGTGAGGTTGTGCTACACTAACCGACGCACCGGGTGTATAAGTTTCACTAGGTAAATTAACGAATTCATTATTTTCTGGAAGCATCGGCCATTTTTTGTGATGCTCATCATTGATTTGCAGCACTAACGAGCGAACCTGGGGAGATAAACTATTTTTGATTTCTTTACTGAACTGCTCCTTAAACTCGCCAAATTTACTAGCTAATTGAGTAGCGGTGCGCGACGCGTCTGTCATGTAAGAACCTTACTTGCTAGCTACGGATACATCAATTAGGTGAGCAATATCTTCGGTTGAATTAATTACCTTTGAGCCGAGTGCAGGAGAAGGGCTTGGCGCCGTTACCTTTTTGACGACGATGTTCCTGTAGTATCGCTTCAGCTTCTCGGCCTTATTCGCTTCAAGCTCCCGCTCAAGCTCGCGCCGCTCATCCTTGGATAGATTCTTAATCGTGACGGCCATGATGTTGTCCTGGTTGAGGTCGCATGAGTTCTTCGGATCGGAGTCCATCGTGTCTCCTTTGTTCTTCTTCCCCAGTGGAGTCGCCAATTGTGTTGTCGTGAAAATCTACCGCGCAACACTAGAATAACCGTCATGCTTTCGTGACGACGAACGGATGATTTTCGAACAAATCAACAAAGAATTCCTCACTTTCATGGAGGAGATCTGACCGTTTTTCAGGACAAAATGGCAAAGATTTAGCCAAACCCTAGACTACTAGAGTTTAGCCAGAGAGAACGAACGGAAATAAAGTAGTACGTAAAATAGATGTATTTTTGTTGATAGATCGATTGTTTTTTCGTACAATCGGCCAAAGCCCTTTATATAGGGTGCGGGACTTTGCATACAAGACAGGAGTTATCGTACATGAATAAAATTCTACCAAGCTAAAACCGATCAGGATTTATCGTATCATGACCCGGTCGTTTGGTGTGAATCATGGCCTACCAAATAAACCTGCTCACGTAGCAGTCCTAAAGCCTAATTAATTCTCCATTTGGTCCACAAGGAAAATACTAGTATATCCGGCCGCAATGCTAATGACACCAGCTAAGGAATATGATGGTCCGCTCCATGCTGCATGGCCCTTATGTGACTTGCACCCTCGGGTTAATTGGCATTTGAGTTTTAACCAAGCTAAAAAATAGCGCGCTATGGTATTTAGCGCCCGGCTTCCTAGGATGCTATACACGCTATAGCATGTTATAGCCCACACTATTTAAACTAGCGTTTGAAAAAATAATGATATATTTTGTCTAAACATAAATTATTTTAGCATCTAAAATTTGTCTAGGAACAATTACATGCATAACAAAGTCAAGAAAAAATAATGATATATTTAGTCTAAACATAAATTATTTGAGCATCTAAAATTTGTTCAGGAACAATTACATGCATAACAAAGTCAAGAATAGGACCAATCCATGACATAAAAAATAGTCACGCAGTTACACTATCATACCCATAAATATATTGAGAATAGAGAACTATATAGTTTTAAGGCAGTCTAACAACAACATAGCATAAAGTATTATTCAGAATCAGATGAATAATCCACGTGGAAGCAACCGTCGCCACCACTCGTCAATTGGAGATGCGCCGTCGCCGCTCGCGCATCGATTTGGTGATTATAGGAGTGATCTGGTGGGGGTTGAGATTAGGTTTGCCTATGACTCAGGAATGGTTTTGGCCTTTTGGACTGATGAGCTATAGAGTGCAGTTTTTAGCGTTTTTGCAGTAGAAAATATAACGACAATACAACGTTTTGATAAATAGCGTGATTTAGTGTGCTATTTTGAAATTAGCGGCATAGCGTTTAAAATAGCTTAAACGTAGAGTCGACACTTCAACTTTTCTATAGCTTGCTATAACGTGTCCTATAGCGCGCTGTTTTTTTTCCTTGGTTTTAACAAGACATGTCCGATGTAGCTGCCACCCCATGCAAAACACCTTGAGACGATGTCCAAATAACACATCGACACTAGGTTTCCAAATATCCTTGAATTGAGCTCGAACTTGTCCTAGGTTTCTTCCAGTCCGTGCAAAATACTTCAGGTTGGCATCTAATTTCTCTTAGGACTTGTCCCTGATAGCATTGCTGTGACATGAAGCATCCCTGGCTGTAGCTAGGTCTTGCCCTCTGTCTATACAAAAAATCTGCTGCAGTTTCTTGCTGTCTATACAAACAATTTGTCAATCAACTGATTAGCTTGATAGACTATTAATTTGGTCCATATATTTCTACTAGCCAAATTTTGTAGTTAACACCAGGTGATGTGACTGCAGCTCTGTTCCCCAAAAGGATTCATTTCATCGGTACTTAGACCAAACCATAAGTTTCTTGCGTCACGAGAGAAGTCCGGGAAGTCTCTCTCGATTTTTCTCCACTGCCAACCATCAGCAGGGTGCCTCAACATCCCGTCTTTCTTACGGTCTTCTATGTTCCATCGCAACAAATTAGCATGCTCTTTGTTTCTCAACAAATGTTCCAACTATGGTATTATAGGAGCATACCACATCACCTTGACAGGAACCCTCTTCCTTGGTGGCTCGCGCTCAACATCACCAGGATCATCTTTTCTGATCTTATACCGCAATGTAGTGCATACCAGTCATTTATCCATATTCTCGTACTTCTCACCGCGGTAGAGGATGCAGTCATTAGGGAATGCATGTATCTTCTGCACGTCTAATCCTAGAGGGAAGACAATCTTCTTTGCTTCGTACGTACTGGAGGGCAATTCATTATTTCTTGAAAGTAATTCTTCATTATTACCAGCAACTTTTCAAATCCCGAATTAGTCACACCGGTCTCTGCCTTCCACTTCAGCAATTCCAATGTGCTACCCAGCTTCTTCTGGCCATCTTCACAAGTTGGGTACAATAATTTGTTGTGGTCCTATAACATCTGCTCGAAACTGCAACCTCTCCTTTTTTGTGTCATAGTCTCGCTTCGTATCAGAAATGACCCGACCAAGATCATAAGCGGGCTCATCTAGTTCCCATTTTTCACCTCCTTCTTCTTCATTGTCTTCCATTGCGATATCCGCGTATTTAGGTAACATAGATTGGTAGTTGTCATCATCGTTTTCTTCTTCATCGACATATTCCATCATAACCCCTCTTTCTCCGTGTTTGGTCCAAACATTATACCCGGACATAAAACCGGACCAAAACAGGTGGCTCTGAATGACTCTCAAGGAAGTGTAAGCTTGCTCATTCCGACAGTCAACACATGGATAACATATAAAACCATCCCGCCGCTTGTTCTCCTCAGCCACATGGCGAAAAGAACGCACGCCTTCTCTGTAAGCGTCAGAGCGTCGGTCACCATACATCCATAGATGGCTCATCTGTATCATACAACCATATATATCAAACGCAATCACGATGCTAAAATTAGTACCACTCTAAACAAGAAAATAGTTGCTAACCTTTTCGGACACTTCAAAACAAATAGGAGAAACCTTAAGCGTGGCTCGGGAAAACGAGAAAATGTTTGTCTTGTGTGAACTCAAGTGGCATCGCTCTCACAGGCATGTCATTGAGCACCTCTAGTGCATATGAAGAGAAAAAACCTAATACAAACTATGTCACCTTTCCTCCATGAAAAAATGGAGGAGCGTTATGCCATATATAGGGTCAGCCCATTTGTCCTGGTTTGAGATATAAACCGGGACTAATGGGGGTGCCCATAGTGCGCAGCAGGGACCAGACCCATTAGTCCAGTTTGTATCTCAAACCGGGACTAATAGTCTATAATGGGCCAGGACAAATGGTGTCCCGGCTTCAGGCTGCTGGCGTCTAGACCATTAGTCCCGGCCCCAGCCACAACCGGGACTAAAGTCCCGGACGAAAGGCTGGTTTTCTACTAGTGAGTGCTGCTCGGAGCTTTTTGTTTGTCCTGTCCATGGAAGATATGTGCTGGAGACACTTATGTAGGTCCGAATGCAAGAGAAACATCCCATCAGCGACTTTGCTCATCATTTCATCTAGTTCCTTCTTTCCTTCAAGATCGAAGAGGCGCTTGCGCACGATTGATGTCTACGCACTTCTATTCTTGTAGACAGTTGTTGGGCCTCCAAGTGCAGAGTTTGTAGAACAGCAGCAAGTTTTCCCTTACGTGGATCACCCAAGGTTTATCGAACTCATGGAGGAAGTGGTCAAAGGTATTCCCTCTCAAGCAACCATGCAATCAAGATACAAGAAGTCTCTTGTGTCCCTAACACACCCAATACACTGGTTAGGTGTATAGGTGCACTAGTTCGGCAAAGAGATAGTAAAATACAAGTGGTATGGATAATTATAAGTGGTAACGGTGATACAAAATAGCTTGATGGCGTGGAAAATACTAAAGTAAAACTGAAATAAAGATGGAAGCAAGCAAACATGTAACAGATCTAATTGCAAACGGTGTTTCAATGCTTAGAAACAAGGCCTAGGGATCATACTTTCACTATTGAACACTCTCATATAAATATATTATCTTCATGATACTACTCTAAACTATTCTCCGGTTGAACAGTCTAATCATTGGTAGGGCTATAACAGCACACCTGAAAGTTCATCTTTCTCATCTAGAAAACCCCACACTGTCACCTTGAGCACTAGATGGTTCAAACAAACACCGCAATTTCATAAAGACATCGAACTCCAAATATAACTCATCGTTGGGGATATACATTCCGGGTATCCTCACAGTTCCTCACTGACTAGGGTGGCCCACTTCGGGTTAGAGCTTTGCTTCACGGGCGGCCCAGTCAGGGAGAAAGACAGAGTACAATCCGGCTATGGGAAGGCCCAGAAGACTTACCGACTTAGGCCCATAATGTTACTTGTAGTTCAAGATGTACTCTATAACCAACTCTTAGTCGTAGCCGGATAGATCTCTCCTGTAAACCCTAGGCCGGATATCTATATAAGCCGTCCTAGGGAGAGCCTTTAGGGCACACCTCAATAGTCTACAATCTCAACTCGCACAGGCAAAACCCTTGTAACCCATATTCCGGCTCTGCCATATTACTGGATTGCTAGCAGGAGTAGGATCCGTCAAAAGCCGGCGGATTCGAACCCGGGTAAACTTGTGTGCTCACCGTCCCGGAATACCGTACGTCTCACACCCCTCTCTTCTGCACACCTCGAGGACCCCCTCATGGCGTACTTGTCATCAATCCGACGACAGTTGGCGCCCACCGTGGGGCAAGTGAGCTTCGGATCTGCGTTCCGAGCGGAATCTGCAAGAATCAGAATCGGCGAGACTATCGCCGTCGGTCGCATCCTCTACACTAGCGACGTCCCTCTCATCGTTCTCGACAAGACTTGGATTCCGGCTAGGGAGGCCGTGACTGCCTACACAATCATGTCTTTTGGCGAGATCACTGTTTACATCGGTTTCGCTGAACCTACCCAACCCACCCCAGCGGTGATGATAGATGCAGAAGAATCCTCAGATGAGTCGATGACATTAGCAGATTTCTGAAAGTTCTCCGCGGAATATGAAGAGGAGTATAACTCCAAAGCTGCAGAAGAAGGAGAAGCCATGGATGAAGGATCCGGGGAACACTCTCCCAAAGCACAGGATGACATGGACGTCAGAGATAATTCCGAGGTCCAGATGCCCGAAAGTACCGATCAGAGCTTGACTCCGGGAAATGGACCCAAAGCCGTCTTCTCTACCGGCGCTGCCAAGAAGGCAAAGAAGAAGAACAAGACTCCGGCAAAAGACCCTCTGACAGAGGAGGTGATCGCCGAAGAATACGAAGAAGACTTGGATGGAGCACTTATCCCAGAAGAGCCGAAAAAAGAAGAATCGGTGGATGGACACGTGATCACCGAAGGTGCGCGTAAACTCATCGATGCTGCATTAACCACACCTATCCCTATAACTGCAGAACTTACTGCCGACGAGCTGGACGAAAGGGCCCAAGCCCTAGAAGCGCGTCGTCAACAACTCCTTGATGAAGCGAAAAACATCGAGGAGGAGAAGAAACACATGGCAACTAAGGATTACATGTCTCGGTTGCATCAGAAGGCATGGAAGCATCAAACTAATGACGACCAATTCCCACATGTCCGTGTTGTCCTTTTCGGGGATGAGATGGGGAAGCCACGGAAAGATAGCAAAGGGGATTGGGTATATCCAACCCCAGTACAGAATATCGTGGCGGCCCGAGAAATTCTGTCGGCTAATCCAGGACCGGAGGAGATCCGTTTGGTTATCAAACTATTCAACAAGGGACTGGAACAGCAAAAGGTTGCCCTGTCCGGAAGTCAAAAACTGGTCTCGGATTCCGACCAATGTCGCTCAGATCCGGCATGGGCTGATGTAAGACCACATCACGTCCGGGAGCAGTATCATCGCCCCGAACACTAGGAAGACAATTATTCAAGAACCGGATCGTCAGGACAACATTACAGAACTACGCAGAACTGGAGCAATGTCGCTCCAGCGGCCGAAAAAGAGGCCATTGCTGCAGTGAATCCGAGGAACCCTCCCCGACGAGAGTCTAACGATCGAAAGGGAAAAGATAAAGAGAAACGTCAGGAGGAGGATCGTCAAAAAATGCCACCTCCTAGACATACAAGTCGTCCGGCGGAACCTCACCATGGTGGGAATGACGGACGAAGGAACGAAGGAAACCATGCTGGTACAAGCCGGCAGGGGGACTCGTCGTAGTGAAGACCCTCCCCAGAACCGAAATAATTACGCTCCGGACGGAGGCCGGCGATCAGCCGGAAACAATTCAGCTGCTCCACCCTCTCCACCAAGCAGTCATCACAACGGCTCCCAAGGGGGACAAGGAGGACGACGTGGCGGAGGAGGTGGTGGCAGAAGCCGAAGTCTGGCTCCAAGGCACCGTAGCCACAGCCGGCATTCGGGACGATCTCTATCCCCGAACGACGCAAGGCGCAGGATCAACTCCAACATAGAGGCGCGGCGCTACGAAAACGATGATATCTACATGGGCCCAAAGTGCTTCGGACCATGCATCAGAGCTAAAAGATTCCGGGAAGGATTTGCTATCTCAAGGCACATCCAAGCCTACGACGGCATTGCTCGGCCACATACTTGGCTACAGGATTTTTTCCAAGCTTGCTGCATCGCCAAAGGCGGAAACAGCCTAGTCGCAACCCGATATCTCCCACTTATGTTGCGGAAGACGGCGTGATCATGGCTCAATGAACTTCCGGAGAACACCATCCATAACTGGTATGACATGCAAAGTGCGTTCTTTCGGAATTTTGAAGGCAATATCGGAGGCCCTGTTCGGTCAGAGACCTACAGCGTTGCACCCAGAAAGCTGGAGAAACTTGCCGGGATTACCTCGGACGATGGATCGACAACAAGAACTCCTGTGAAGGAGTAAACGATCAAACCGTGATTGAAGCTTTCATCGCAGGGCTCCCAATTGGTCTACTACGTCACCGCTTGAAGTGTGACAAGGTCACTGATTTGGGAGAGATGATAGAACAACGAGCAAGTATGTAGATGATGACGACGATGCAGAGGGATTACTCAATGTCCTAGTTGTGCCTCAGTCGGCAAGCCAACCAAAGCAACAAGCTCAAAAGTGCAAAAATATCTCGGAAGAAAAACCCAATGCGGAAACAGCGGTGGTTACTACTGTTTCCGGGTCTGGAGGACGAGGAGGACGCGGCGGAGGCCGCGGGCGTGGCCGTGGGACCTCAAGGGTCCAAGGTAGAGGAGAACAGCAACCAGGCAAAACCTACTCTTGGGCCGACATTGCCAATAATCCATGTGTGCATCATCTAGAAGCCAATGGGGGCTCGTCCCACACCAACGCTGAATGTCGTTTCAATGACGACATCAAAAGAGATGATACCGCGGACTGCAAAGCTAAGCGGAGGAAGGTAAAGAAGAATCCCGAAAAAGAAAAAGAGACCAAGGAAGATTCTGACATGGAGGAAGCTGATGCTTCAAATCCCAAGCTGGAAGGGAAAAAGACTTTTCCCACCAAGAAGGACACTTACATCACTTTCCTCGAATCTCAACCAACAAAGGTCAAAAAAGCAGTTCTCCACGAGCTCAATGCAACAGTTCCGGCTGTCCCCCAATACTTGGACTGGTCAGAAGTGGCAATCACATTTGACCACGCTGATCATCCGCCTAAGTTGCACAGGCGAGGAAAATACGCCTTAATCGTCAACCCACTTATTGACGATTATCGTTTCTCCAAGACCCTCATGGACGGTGGTAGCAGCATCAATATTCTCTATGTCGAAACGCTACGCCAGATGAAGATCTCGGAAACCCAGCTGAACCATAGCTCTGTGATCTTTCACGGAGTTGTCCCAGGAAGACAAGCTAATTCCCTGGGAGAGATTACTTTGGATGTCACCTTTGGAACTCCAAAGAATTATCGGACAGAGGCACTTTCCTTCGAAGTGGTCCCGTTCAAGAGCGTGTACCACACTAATATTCGGACGCCCGGCTTACTGGGCTTTTATGGCTCGTCCGTATTACATTTACAATATGATGAAAATTCCAGGTCCGAACGGCGTGATCACCATCAGGGGAGACCTGAAGAAAGCGCGAGAGTGCGAGGATGGAAATGCCGCCTTTGCTGAAGCCATGATGCACGCCCAGGAGTACCAGGAGATCAAGAAGAGCATAGATCCGTCCGAGATGCCCGCAACGAAGAAGGAGGTGACAAAGCCAAATCCGGAGTTCAAGGCATCAAAAGAGACAAAGAAGACGCAGTTGAAGGATGATGACTCCTCCAAGGTGACCCAGATAGGCGTAGGCCTAGGTAGCGTATAGGAAAGCGCGCTCGTCAAGTTCCTCCAAGCAAATCAAGATATCTTCGCATGGCATCCATCTGACATGACCGAAGTACCTAGGGAACTTGTCGAACACTCTCTAAATGTAAACCCGAATGCTAAACCCGTCAAATAGTCCCTACGACGGTTTGGTGATGAAAAGCGTAAGGCAATAGCTAGGGAACTAGCACGGCTCGAGTTAGCCGGATTCATAGAAGAGGTCATCCACACTGAGTGGTCGGCCAATCCTGTAATGGTCCCTAAAAAGGACACCACTGATTTAAGGATGTGTGTTGATTATACTGCCTTGAACAAGGCTTGTCCAAAAGATCTGTTCGCTCTGCCTAGAATTGATCAAGTTATCGATTCTACGTCAGGCTCGGAACTCCTCTGTTTTCTCGACGCATATTCGGCTATCAGCAAATTTGGATGAAGGAATCTGACAAAGTCAAAACTTCATTCATAACCCCTTTCAGAACCTTCTGTTTTGTTATGATGCCTTTGGGGCTGAAGAACGCAGGAGCTACGTACCAGCGCACGATGCAGCGTTGCCTCCATGATCAACTCGGATGCAATGTACATGCATACGTGGATGGTATCGCGGTAATGTCCAAAAAGAAGGAAACACTGATTTCCGACTTGGAGGAAACATTTGCCAATCTACGAAAATACAACATCATGCTTAACCCGAAGAATTGCTTCTTTGGAAAACCAGCCGGAAAATTGTTAGGTTTCATCATGTCTCAAAGAGGCATAGAGGTGAACCGAGACAAAATCAGGGCTATACTCAATATTTCCAGGCCAACTCGCCTGAAGGACGTACAAAGGTTAACTGGTTGCATCGCTGCGGTCAGTCGATTTGTAAGCCGGCTTGGTGAAAGAGCTGCACCATTATACATACTCCTGAAAAAGACCAAGGATTTTGTTTGGACAGACGAAGCTGAAGCTGCACTACAAGAGCTGAAGAAAGTACTCTCATCTGCTCCTATCCTTGCAGCGCCGGAACCTAAGGAACCGATGTTGCTCTATCTTGCTGTGACAAATAAGGTCGTTAGTATCGTCATGGTGGTGGAAATACCAGAAGAAAATCAGGAACACCTGGTGCAGCGTCCGACTTACTTTGTCAGTGAGGTCCTGACAGAATCAAAACAGCAGTATCTGCACTATCAAAAGTTGGCTTACTATGTTTTTCTAGCATCCCGTAAGTTACGACACTACTTTCAAGAGCATCCAATTACCGTGGTGAGCACAGCTCCCATGAGAGATATAATCAACAACAGTGACGCCACAGGACGCGTTGCCAAATGGGGAATAGAGCTCTCAGCTTTTGACATTGAGTATAAACCTCGGACAACAATCAAATTCCAGATCCTTGCTGACTTTGTCGCTGATTGGACAGAGACGGAGGAGAACATGATCCTCCCTGAGTCGGAATATTGGCCCTTTTCTTTGATGGGTCTAAGGCTTGTGGGGGCTCGGGGGCCGGCGTGGTGCTCAAATCACCCCAAGGAGATAAACTTCTATACGTGTTGCACATCCACTTCACAGCAACAAACAACATTGCCGAGTATGAAGCACTGCTACATGGAATCCGGATTGCTAAGGATATTGGCATCCGACGTTTGATGTGTTATGGAGATTCAGATCTTGTTGCTCAACAAGTGTCGGACATTTGTAATGCAAATAAACACATGGCAGCATATAAAGCTGTCGTGGATGATTTATCTAAATCGTTCGAAGGGTTTGAAGTTCAACACATCCCTCGAGCAGAAAATGAGGAAGCAGACGCACTATCTCGGATAGGTTCTGCGCAGAAAGAGGTCCTGGATGGCGCTTTTTTAGAGCACCTCAAAGTTCCCTCAATAAAGGGAGTATATGAGGAATATCCGACCAAATCCGACTCACCTTTGATAGTAGTTCTGGCTGTAATTCCTAGCTGGACTCAACCCTACCTAGATTATCTGGTAGATGGCAAATTACTCAAAGACGATGTTCTGAGCCGGCAGATTATCCGACGAGCAAAAGCCTATACTATTGTTAAAGGTGAGCACCATAAACGGAGTATTTCTGGGGGTTTTCAGCACTATGTATCTCCGGAAGAAGGAGTGGAAATCTTAAGAGAAATCCACGAAGGCAAGTGTGGTAACCACGCTGCAGCCAAATCTTTAGTGGCAAAAGCTTTTAGACACGGATTTTTCTGGCTTACAGCTCAGGCAGATGCCGAACGATTAGTCAAGACGTGCAAAGGCTGCCAAAAGTACGCCAAGCAAGCTCATGTTCCGGCTGATCAGCTTCGAACAATACCTATAACATGGCCCTTTGCGGTCTGGGGGCTTGATATGGTAGGACCATTTAAACGAGCTCCAAGCGGATTTACTCACCTCCTAGTGATGGTGGATAAATTCACAAAATGGATTGAGGCTAAACCTGTCACTAGTTGTGATGGAGCAACAGCCAAAAGATTTGTCGAGGATGTTATACGGTATGGTTATCCACATAGCATTATCACGGACAACGGGAGTAACTTCTCTATGGGAGAATTGGCTGAATTCTGCAACTAGCAAAATATCCGGCTTGACATTGCGTCAGTCGCACATCCACAAGCTAATGGACAAGTCGAAAGAGCAAATGGTTTAATCCTACAAGGGCTAAAAACCAACACTTGAAGCACCACTATGACGTGCTGTGGGGGCTTGGGCAGAGGAACTACCCTCTGTAATTTGCAGTTTACGAACAACTCCAAACAGGTCAACATGATACACACCTTTCTTCTTGGTCTATGGCGCAGAAGCAGTTCTTCGTAGTGATTTGATTCATACTTCTCCTAGAGTGTCTGCATATATCGAAGAGGATGCTGAGATTTCTCGACAAAATGATCTCGACTTAGTCGAAGAAGTTCGTGTCGTTGCTGAAATGAGATCTACAGCCTATCAGCAGAAGTTATGCAAGTATCATAGACCGAGAGTCCGAAATAGATCTTTCAATAAAGGTGATTTGGTTCTCCGGCTTGTGCAACAAAGAAAGCACAAAATTTCCCCAGTATGGGAAGGGCCCTTTTTAGTTAGTCGAGTATTGCACAATGGATCGTACTACTTAACTGACATGAGGCCAGTCAAAGAAAGACCTGCTACTAAGAAGAGAAAGAGAGCTGGAGGTAGTACAAATCCGGATGAGTTAGACAGACTGTAGAATATTTCTCAGCTGCGTCCCTTTTATTCTTAGTTTATCCTTCTTTGTAATCATATATATGTACATGTACTGTGAGAAATAAAAGTTTTGGTTGCCTCAAGTTTTTCTGAGAAGTTTTTACCATCTTATTTCCGAATGATCATGTCATAGTCGAAAATCCCAGAATCCTTAAACGTACTTTATGCTCATGTTCGTTCTGGTCTAGATTTCCGATTCTATAATTGATACCTTCGGGTATAACTCTAAAATTTCTAGTCTTTACTTTGGTTATTAGTCTGATTGCTGGATGCGGGCATTTTCCGAGTAGTGAATTGTTGGTACTGGAAGCCGGCTTTGTTTCCGAGTTTAAACTGGTTTAGCAATTGAGCTCCATTGCTCGGCAAAGTTTCCGGTAAAAGGTTTAGCCGGCTCACGAAAGGGACGAGACGGAAAGCCAGATAAACGATAAGTATGGGGGGAAAATACAAGTGCTTATGTAAACATTTCAGGCACGCAAAAAGTTTAAAAGCCAAAAGTGCTGAATAGATCAAAAGCTTAGCACTAGCAAAATAATAGTACTTCATATTTACAAACACATCATGATTTTTTCAGATAATACAAAATGTTTCTGGTAATCTATGATGCAGGAGGAGATGAAGGAGCTGCCGGCTCGCTAGAGACGCCGCCTTGGTATCATTCCGAGATGTCCGCGTCCGAGTTGGTGCGTTCATCGTCGAAAACTTCTGCTGATTCTTCTGGAGGAGGAGGCAGAGTATCCACACGGGTGAAGAAAGGGGTCTCGTAGCTGGTCAGGTCAGCCACGTGACACCCATATCTGGCGCAGGAGTGCATGATGGCTGGAAGGTCCTGCTCCTGGCTGTCTTCATCTACTTTGCAGTACCCTCTAGTCACTTGCCATATTTCCATGTTTCCATGGTGGCTCATGACCATGGTGAGAGCGTTCTGCGCCGCAGCCCGCGCGTAGGACATGTTCCAATCCCGAACAAGTTGAGGCATCTCCTTTGCCTTGTCCCGCACCTGAAAATCCGACATGCTGTGCATGTCCGGAATCTTGAGAGCTTTGCCGATGTCCTGAAGGGATTGGCGGAAGTCATGAAGCAGGTCACCGACTTGGGTAAGCTGGTGGGTGCGGGGCTCGGTGGAAGAAGTGTTCGTCAAGTTCAGAGGACCAATACACAAAACAAGTTAAGAAAAATCCGACATTGATAGAAGTCGAAGAAAAAGACAAGTCAGACAGATGGAACGTACCGAAAATGACATCGTCAATTTTGGTCTTCTCTTTCCGGAGACTCTGGAGTTCAGCCCTGAGCGCCTGGGAAAGGTCCCTGTCTCTGCTAAGTTGATTATTGAGGTCCGAGATTGTTTTATCTTGAGCAGCGATCTTGCGATCACGCTCTTCAGTAGCCATGGAGGAGGATTCAAGGACTTGAGCTATGCTCTTTTCATGATCCACCTTGAGCTTATCCAGCTCTTGGCGAAGCTCCTTGTTCTCCACCACCAAGGTCTTGAGGTTCTCGGCCTCTTTGATCATGGCGCATGATTGTTTCACCAGCGCTGTAAGTCAAAAAGAACAACAGTTCAGAAAAAATCGACATTGAAAAACCAAAGACAAGGTTTGAGTCTCGAAATGTTTACCTTCGGCTTCATCCTTGGCAACTTTAAGTTCAGCATTTTTAAGTCGGAGAGCCTTGATCTCTCTCCGCTTATCACAAACATTCTTCAATAAATCCTAGTTATAGGAATATACTTTCTGTAAGTCAGAATACCGAAAGTCAGAAAGCTACTAAAGACTCGGGCTAATATTTTTGCTAATATCAGCACGAGCCTTGGGGGCTACACTAGTTCATTCTTTGGCATCCTAATGAAGCATAAACCCGGATTATTTATCCTACTTCATGCTTGGGGGCTAGAGGATATGATATGAAATAAAGGAAAAACAGGAGTTGGAATTCCGACTTACATATTGTTCGCGAGTGAGTTTATCCAAACTCACGTTCACCTCAATGGCAACCTTCTCAGCGAGAGTCAGAGGGGTGACAGGAGCAGTTGGAAGCTCCCCGGACCTGATCCTCTCGTTGCGAAGAAGCACTTGTTCAAGAATATTGGAGTGCTTAACGTCCTCTTCTTCTTGCGCTTCTTCTTCGGCAGATAAAGTACTTTTCTCCAGGCATTGCCTGGCGAGCCGCTGGATTTCTTCAGCAGATTTCTGAGACAGGCCAAACTTGGCAAGTCCTGGATTGCTGATGAGGTTTTCGGCGAAGGTTTCTGCCGAGGGATCATTACCCAAATAGGGTTCACCCTTATCTAGATCTGACTCACCCATGGTGACGACAGTTTGCAATTCAAGGATCGCGGGCTCCGTTGAAGGAGCCCGGTCATCTGCGACAACCGGAGAAGGAATGGTCACCGGCGTTGCAGAAGGTTGAGGAGCTAGGGCAGGAGAAGCTATGTTGAGCTTCGTCTGTCGCATGGGCTTCGAATAAGTTCCCTTTCCCTTGCCCTTGATGATCGATTTTTCTCTGAGAATGTAGTAAAGTCGGAAACATTACATCTCGGAAAGAAATTTGAGTAAAGTACATAGGCGGAAGTTGTGATTGAATGTTACCTCTTCATGACGGGCACCTCCTTTGTGCCAACGGCCACTGTCGGAGCTTTACGCTTCTTGAGCGCAAGGTCCGGCAATGGGACTACCCCTGTCTCCTGAGAAAACTCAGGAGGATATCCTTCGAGCGGAGCAAATTACGACTTGGGGAGGTCAGCAAGCTGAAAAAAAGAAAACATATTAGTATTGCAGTGTAACTCAAAGATTGAAACACATAAAAAGGTGTACTGATAGAAGCTTACCGGCACTACGGGGTTTTCTGCTGAGTGCATATCCAGAGAAATCTCTGGGATCCTCCTCTCGATTCGCTCCCTGACCAGCCACTTGATCTGGCTTATGTGGCACTGAGTGGTGTAGGATTTGGGGCTGATGCGGAGGGAGTCTTCCTTAGATGACCTGATGGAGTGCATCAGTCGATCCCTGTGGTACTGAAGGGGCTAGATCCAGCGTGAGACCCAGCATTGGACTAAGTCGGATCCGTTCAGTCACTTGTGTTTGATCAAGTATTCGATCCGCCTCTTAGCGAGGATCAGATCGTCGGTGAGAGCCGGAACAGCCTCGTCCCAGGACGGTTGGGCCGTGGCAGCTCCGTCAACAAAAGCCGGCAAAGCAGTAGCTTTGTTAGGAGCCGGAATATCCCTATGGTAGAAAAATGTGGCTGGCCATTGTTTGACCGAGTCACTAGCTAAGATTTTGCGGTACGCGCGCTCGCGTCTAAGCGAAAAACTAATAGTACCGATGATGTAAGGAATACCGGCAGTAATAGAGTTTCTCCGGACATGAAAATAGTACCAGAAAAGAGTCAAACTCGGCCTAATGCCGAGAAAGCCCTCACACAAAGAAGCGTAAGCGCTCATCTCTAAGAGAGAGTTAGGAGGAAGATAATGGAGTTGAACTCCGTAATGATTAATCACCTCGGAAAAGAAATCCAAGGGAGGAAACGACAAACCTCTATCGAGGTGGGTGCCAAAGTGGACCCGCTCACTGGCACGCGGGTTGGCGATGGTTTCTTCGAAGCCGCTCCGCCAGTCACCGGCGCGGAGGAGCCCTTCCTTCTCCACGTTCTTGAGACCCTCGTCGTTGAGCACGGTGGGAATCCAGAGCCCACAAAAGCTCTCTTTCTCCGCCACCGCTTCCATCGCTACCGCCGCCGCCGCTGCCGCCAAGCCAGAAGAGGAAGATGAAGCCATTTCTCAGGCGAGCAGTTGACCTAGAATGGGCGGCGCTGGAAGTTCTTTGGGGGAGGAACGGGGGAGCTCTGTGCGCAGGGAGATTGGGAGGAGAGGAAAAGGCAAAGGACTGGTGAAAGGAGAAGGAGAAAATCCTAACCCCTTATATCCACCTAACTACGCCAAGATTCGTGCGAGTGCTACAGTGTAACCGCCATGCGTCGTGGAAGGAACTGAGAAGGACCCACGCGATGATTATGTCGCCTCGATCTCCATGCACGCATTGAAATGGCGCCTCGATTCCGCGAACCGCGGACCCACCAACGGTCGTGCTGACGGAATGCCTGTCAGATGACGTGACTTGACCATGACTTGTGGTAGATGGCGTTAGAGACCAAGTTCCGGCTTAGTTTGAAATCAAGCTAGAAAATCCAACTAACCTGTTGATAGGTCCGACTTATTTTTTAAGACCCGGATCGTATTTTTTGTTTTGAAGTTTTAGGAACCCTTCATGACTCTGCAAGCCAAAGATCAAGCTAGACGATGATAAATCCGACTTTGGACCTTGGAGGCCTCCGGGGGCTGCTGTAGGGGATATACTTTCCAGGTATCCTCACAGTTCCTCACTGACCAGGGTGGCCCACTTCGGGTTAGAGCTTTGCTTCACAGGCGACCCAGTCAGCGAGAAAGACGGAGTCCCATCCGGCTACAGGAAGGCCCAGAAGACTTACCGACTTAGGCCCATAATGTTACTGTAGTTCAAGATGTACTCTATAACCAACTTGTAGTCGTAGCCGGATAGATCTCTCCTGTAAACCCTAGGCCGGATATCTATATAAGCCATCCTAGGGAGAGCCTTTAGGGCACACCTCAATAGTCTACAATCTGAACTCGCACAGGAGAAACCCTTGTAACCCATATTCCGGCTCTGCCATATTACTAGATTGCTAGCAGGAGTAGGATCCGTCCAAAGCCAGCGGATTCAAACCTGGGTAAACTTGTGTGCTCACCATCCTGGAATACCGTACGTCTCACACCCCTCTCTTCCGCACGCCTCGAGGACCCCCTCATGGCGTACTTGTCATCAATCCGACGACACTCATAACAAGTATTTGAAATCTCTAGCCTAAGTGCCACCATGGTGTGCACGCTGTCACTTTCACACACATGGGGAGAGCAGAGATCTATTAAAGCACTTTAGCAGCAAGGTAGACCTATAGATTACAAGCTCATGATCTCAATAAGATCATGCATAGAGAGAGAGATGAACACGTAGATACCTGTAGAACCCTTAGCCTCGAGAGAGAACTACTCCCTCCTTATCATTGGAATCAGGAATGGTGATGGGGATGGCGGTGGAGATCGATGGAGATGGCTCCGGGGGCACTTCCCCGTCCCGGCAGGGTGCCGGAACAGAGACTTTCTGTCCCCCGAATCTCCCCTTCGGTAGCGGCGGCGGAACATAACTTTTCGTGGATTTCTGATTGACTCTTTAGGATTATTGAATCGGGAGGCATATTATAGGCGAAGAGGCAAGGTCGGTGGGCGGCCAGGGGGCCCACACCACCTGGTGGTGCGGCCAAGGCTAGCCCGCACCACCACATGGTGTGGCCGCCCTATGGCCCATCTCCGTCTCGTCTTCTGGCTCCGTGAGTCTTCCGGTAAAATATCGACTTTGGCTTTTGTCTGGTCCAATTCCGAGGATCTTCATTTTCTGACTTTCCTAGAACCAAAAACAGCAGAAAACAGGCAACTGGCACTGTGGCTCTTGTTAATAGGTTAGTCCAAGACATCATATGAAAAGTACTCCAAAGTGTGGACAAAACATAAGAAAGTTGATAAAACCAAGCATGGAACATCAAACATTATAGATACATTTGCCATGTATCAACGATCTCCCTGTGGATGAGTTCTTATTTCTAGTACTTCTCTATCTTGTTAAGACGGTGCTCATTATCCGGGACGTGCATACAAATTGGTACGTCTAAAAGGTTGACCCCAAGTCCTCTTGCGGTGTAACGCTCATGTGCGCATTCATAGTGATCTTCTTTGTTGTCGATGTATGAGCCATAGTTTCCTGATAGGTTCCTGCAATGGAGTTGTTGCACTTCTTACGCTTTTGTGACGAGTAGTTAACGGAGATGAGCTTGAGTGACTCGGTGCACCCCTTACCATGGGGTTTCTTGGATTCCTCCTCATCTTGAGGATTCACCATTGCCAAGTAGTCTGGTTGCTTCCATCCCATTTTTGATTGCTCCATGAAGACCTGGAACTCCTCATCTTCGGAATCATCATTGGAATCATACGTGGACTTCTTGTTCTTCGGGCTTAGGCCTTGAGCTTCACGATCATCGGCTTCGATGGAGGAGGTCTGGAAGATATCCCACAAACAATCTATGAGGTTTAGAGGCTTGCCTTTGCCTTGAATCCAGTAGCGCATCAAGTAGATTAGATCTGTTGATATAAGAGAGAGGTAGATCTCTAAAGAGACATATAAAGGGTTAGAGGCAGAGTAAAATTTTTGCTGGGGGAAAAGGGTCGCGCAAGAAAAGATTCCTAACAAATAAGGAAACAAATAAATGCAAAAGAAGGAAATATCGGTCGTAACGACCAATGCGTTACGGGCAGCGTCCGTACGGCACGCCTGTACCGGGTCGTTTCCAAAGTCGGTACGTTACGAAGTCGGTAAAAGGGCAACCGACTAAGTGGTATGTGTCGTCGGATTGATGACAAGTACGCTATGAGGGGGTCCTCGAGGCGTGCGGAAGAGAGGGGTGTGAGACTTACGATATTCCGGCATGGTGAGCACACAAGTTTACGTAGGTTCGAATCTGCCGGCTTTGGACGGATCCTACTCCTGCGAGCAGTCAAGAAATACGGCAGAGCCGGAATATGGGTTACAAGGGTTTCGCCTGTGCGAGTTGAGATTGTAGACTATTGTGGGGGTGCCCTAAAGGCTCTCCATAGGGTGGCTTATATAGATATCCGGCCTAGGGTTTACAGGAGAGACCTATTCGGCTACGACTAAGAGTTGGTTACAGAGTACATCTTGAACTATAAGTAACACTACATGACTATGTCGATAAGTGTTTTGGGACTTCCCGTAGCCAGAATGACTCAATATCTTCTCCTTGACTGGGCCGCCCGTGAAGCAAATCTCTAACCTGAAGCGGGCCACCATAGTCAGTGAGGAACAGTGAGGATACCCAGAAAGTATATCCCCAACAGCAACCCCCGGAAGCCTGCAAGATCCAGAATCAGATTTCATCATTGTCTAGCTTGATCTTCGGCTTGCAGAATCTTTAAGGGTTCCTGAAACTTCAAAAGAAAGGATAGGATCTGAGTCTCAAAACGAGTCAGACCTATGTGTACATTATTCGAGTTTCGAGCTTGAAATTCAAACTTAAACCGGAACTTGGTCTCTGAGATAACCTGACATCAATCAAGGTCAAGTCATGTCACAGCCAGACATTCTTGACAGCACGACCGTTGGTGGGTCCGCTTCACGCGGAACCAAGGAGTCGTTTTAATGCAAGAACGGAGATCGAGGCGACATAATCCTCGCAAGGAAGTTACCCAACTCCTTCCACGATGCGTGGCACAGATACTGTTTATCTTGCATGAATCTTGGCACAGGCAAAGGATATAAGGGGTCTAGATTTCTCCCTTTCCTATTAACCAGCGCTAGTGCCTTCTCCTTCCTCTCGACGCTTCCTGTGAAAGAGCTTTTCTGCCTCCCCCAAATCCCACAGCGCCGCCTATCCTAGGTTAATGGCGCCTAGAAATGGAAGAATCCTCATCTTCTGCCACGGCGGCAATGGCGGCGACGGCTCCTACGGTGGAGAGGGAGAGTTTTCGCGGGGTCTGGATCCCCTAAATCCTTGATGACGCCAAGCTTCACGTCATCGAGAATGAAGGTCTCCGCCGCGCCGGCGACTGGTGGAGAGGTTTCGGACAAACCATCCCCACCCCCAACGCCGACGAGCGAGTGCACTTTGGCACCCACCTCGACAGAGGTTTGAGCTTTCCTCCCTCAGATTTCTTTTTTGAGGTTATAGATCATTATGGTGTGCAACTCCACCGTCTCCCCCAAACTCTGTTTTAGATATGAACACTTACGCCTCTTTCTGTGAGGAGTATCTCGGTATTAGGCCGAGTCTTATTCTTTTCCGGTATTACTTTCATACCCGTAGAAATTCCATCACCGCCGGTAATCCTTACATTACCGGAACTCTTAGTTTTTCTGTTAGGAGAGAGCGAGTCTATCCGAGGATTAAGGCTAGCGAGTCGGTGAAACAGTGGCCATCCACGTTCTTCTATCACAAGGACAGACTGGCTCTTGGCAAAGCTACCGGTTTGCTGGCTTTTGTTGACGGCTCCGCCACTCCCCAAGAGTCCTAGGATGCAGATCCTCCCGCTCTCACTGATGATCTGCTTCTTGCAAAGAGGCGGATCGAATATTTGATAAAACATAAGGTTCTGAAAGCATCCGACTTGGTCTACTGCTGGCTGGCGCGCCAGATCTAGCCTCTCCAACACCATGGTGATCGTATCATGCATTCAATCACCAAGAGTAAGGCGGGCTCTCTCCGGATATGTTCCATTCCTTATTCGTACAAGGACTATGAGTCCCAGATCAAATAGTTGATTAGGGAGCGGGTCGAGGATCAAAATCCTAGAGCTGTCCTTGGACATGCATATGGCTGACGATCCTGTGACACCAGTAAGTTTTTCAGCAATCACTCGAATATGTGTTCATCTATACATTGTTGTGTATTTTTGCAATACTGAGATATTTCTTCTTTTCAACTTGCTGACCACCCCGAGTCGGAGCTTGATCCTCTCGAAAGGTATCCTCCTGAGTTCTCTTAGGATGACGTAGAATTGATTGCACTGCCGGAAGTGCTTACTCGAAAGCGTAAGACTCCGACAGTGTATATTCGCACAAAGGAAGTGCCCATTGTGAAGAGGTAAAAATCTTCACAAGGTCTTTGTATTTTGTTTCTCATTCTTTCTGAAGTGTAAAGATCTTTGTTCTATTACCTGTTCAGAGCTAAACAACTCACCAAAGGCAAGGGGAAAGGCACCTCGTCGAAGCCCCTGCGCCATTCAAAGTTGAATTTGACTTCTCCTACCGTAGCGCCTTCGACTCCTACCCTACAGCCTTCTACAACACCGAAGGTTACTCCATCTCCCAGTGTTGCAGAAGATATAGCTCAGCATTGTAACATCCCAGCATTAGATCTTAGAAATAAGCTGAGATAAGGTGTGTGCATTGCATCCATGCATAGAAAATCCAGGGAATTTTCACGCAAAACTAAAAGAGATATAGAGGGATCGAGATCTCTCTTGTTCGGGTGGAATTGTTAGGGTAAGTGTGATAGATTTCGACAAGACCTCTATGGAACCTTTGTGTTTTGAGGAAGAGTGATTGAAATTCAAATTCAAATATGAGTCATAGTATAATTGAGTATTCAAATGATATATTTGAATATAAAGATATGTGAAAATGAATGATAATAATAAATAAATAAATGAATGATTATTTATAAATAATATAAAAATAGTTACAAAATTCTAGAATACACAATAAGAAGTTAGACTTTATTTTATGACAATTACAAGTATAAATAAATTACAAGATAAATTGACTTTACAATAAGAGAAAAAGTTTAACTTTATTAAATAAGTTATACAATATTACACTGTCTTTACATTATCCAAACAGAAGATCAATTACAAAGGAGTAATCTAAGTTGTCTCTTTATCTTCATTAGTCTTGTTCCTGCAAATAAGATAAAACAACTAAAAATACACAAAATATTAGTTGATTAGTTTTACTCTCAGTGATGAACAGTGAAGTGCACTGTTCATATTACATCATTGAGTAATTCAAAGGGGCAAGTTTCACCAGTGTGTAGTATCTATTCTTTTAAGTAAATATTTCTAGTATAAGCCAAATATATAAGTGATAAGTTTCACTAGGACTGTAACCAGTAAAAGGATAGGCAGTGAAAACCATTTTACTTGATCTGATCCATACACAGCCAGGCAGCAAGGCGGCTTAGTCATCTAACTGCATGTTGTGTGCTCTCGACACAGCAGCAACAACAAATGCAATCAAAAGGGAAGTGCACAGCCAGAGCACATGTCTTAGTAGCTCGTTCCTATTCTCAAGCAGAAAGCCAAGAACATACCAAGCCTGCCAAAGCCAAACAGAACCACCAGCCAAGCTATAAATCAAATCATTTAAACATCTAGTAGATGGTGACATAAGGGGGTGGAGTAGGTGGACAGCAAGACCAAGATCAAGATCACAGGAACCAGAAGTAGTAGGAGCAGCACCAGGAGGTGTAGAGCAAACAAGCCAGCTAGATCAACCAGCACCATAGGCACAACACCAGCAACCAAGTTGTGTGGTGAGTACACATAAAACCATCACATGATCAAATCATCTATTCTAGATTCTCAAGCATGTGTTGCTTTATGTGAAAACCTCTCAGGATCACCCAAGTGAGGTGTATCCATAACAGAAGGTTTTGCATAAAGACCAATGACTAAATCTTACAAACAAATCAAGGATCTCAGCATGTGCATCATAGATCCTGGATATAAAGCTATATTTCCACATCCCAACATAACCACATCCCTAGATCATGATTTCTGGGCACATCTCTTAAAAGAGTAGCACCTCAGAACTCAACAAATATCAAGGATTCATATTAAACAGTAAGAATACTAGTCATTTTATCAGTGAACAAAAAACAGTAGCTGGTACTAAATACCAGAACATATCCATGGGGGACAACAAAGCAGAATCTAAGTTTCTATTTAGGTTAGCCTCAGACCAGCATCATAAGCTAAAGAAACTCCATAGCTATCATAGGCTAATTTTCCCAGTAGAAGCTTTCAGCTCATCTTAGTACCAAGCCACTCCAGGACACTGATAGAATAACACTAGCACTAGAACAAATTCTTGTGTACCATTCCAAAGAAGATGTCACAAGGATATATTCTAAGCCAGCATATTCTACATAGAAATTTCACAATAAAACCCTGTAGAAAGATATTCAATCATTTTCCTAATATAAGAATTAGGACTCATAGTCTTTGCATCAAAGTTATATCATCGGGGGCATTAACAGTAAATGCCCAAGAAACCAAATACAGGTTCCATTACTGAAATTAGGTAGCCAGCATCAATAACTAGACATCAGTCTTGATCAGAGCCATATTACCATAATTTTTACAATGATAGATACTAGGAATAGATAAAAATTTATCCGACAAAGCCACTAGCAATTCCAACACCAACTGTAGACAGTAATCAACATGGTATAATCATCACAGATACTTCTATGTCATTCATCATCCTCAATAATCAACACAGAAGGGTGAGGCCCTAATCGAAGCATGAAACCTAATTAAGGATTGCCATCAGAAAATCATAGGGGGAAGAGGAAAGCACTCACCAATGGTCCTCGCTAACGAATAGAAGAGGAAGCAGAGGGGCCGACGTGCACACGTCACCACGTGGAGCACCCGAAAGGCGCTGTAACCCGCGCTCAGCCATGGCAGCGTCCACAACAACATCAGTGGTCGAACAAGCGCCCCCACATCATCACGAACACCGCACAAAATCACGGGAGCAGCGGAGAGGACACCACCGGTAAAACCTCAAACCCTAGGGTTCGGGGTGGAGCTAGCCTGACCGAGAGAAGGGTATAGCGGCAAATAGAAAAGGACCAGACGACAAAGCGGCATCGACTACCTCACCATACACCACAGCGGCGGCCGATGAGGCCTAAGGTGGCATGAATCGAACGGCGATGGCGTCGACAGCCCAACGCCACCGCAAGGTCGAGAGACAAGGGAGAGTGAGCGCTGAGAGAGAGGAGTAGGTGGTACTGGGCAACTCGTCCATAGTGGGTTTAACCAGCCCAAGTGGGCCGAGTCAGGGCTGGGCCAGCCCAATAGGCTTGGACCAGATTTAAAAGAGAAAAGCTTAAATGATCTATTAAAAGACCAAAATACCCCTATCACTTAAAAAGTTCTACGAAATAAAATAAAAATCCTAAAAATATAAATAAGATACCAACAAACTCCTCAGATTTTTCTCTATTCACAAATAATAATAGAGAGAATTTTAGGTGATTGATATTTGAAATTGTTATTATAAATATATATGTTCTAGTTGGAATTTTATAAAAATATACAAAACTCTTAAAATTGAAAAATAAAAAATTTCATTTTTTTAAGATCCTAAAAGAAAGTAATACTAGAGACAATACTAGTTTGAATTTTTGAAATGTAAATCAAGTGTGATAAAAATAAAGTCTTATTCCTTAAAGGAATTCTAGTTAAATATTTAAAAGAGTTAAAAAACTAAATAAATTCATTTTTAAACTCCTAAAATAATACTAGTCATTATAAAGATAATAAATATAATTTTTATGTAAATGATCACATATATGTCTAGGAAACATATATCTTTACGTAATTAAGCTAAGTAAAATATGAATAAATATTAGCACCCTTAAATCCTTAATAAAATCTTATAAATTAAGGAAAAGTTCTAAAAATGAATAAGAATCATTTTTGCTTATGAAAATAAATCAACCATTTTACAAAAATACTAACTTAAATTTTTTATAAATAAAATTTAAAGCAAATATTCTAAAGATATTTAATCCTTTTTGGAATTTTAAAAAAAAGAATAATACTTAAACATAAATAAAAAATCATTTTTAAGATCAAGATTAAAATAGTTTACTAGAATAATACCAAATATAATATTCCATAAGTTTTTAAGATTTTAAAGTAATAAATCCTAATTTGTTATATAAAATACAATTTTTAGAAACAATTCTTAAATAAGAAATAATCACAATTTGGTACTAAACGTTAACTCTCTTATATGTAAGTACTAGTTCCAAAGTCATCACTTGGATAAACTTTAAGTGTAAGATAAGAACTTAAAGGAGAACCTTTTAAAACAATAACTCTAAGTTAAACCAACAATTCAAATAAATTATCAACATCATTCACCTATATGAGTTGTGAATACTCTTTATCTTTTTAACCAGGCTTAATATGATTTTAAAACCCTAACACATTAATGAGATCATCTTGCTTTCTTTAATAATACCAATCATTTTTTTATAATAGTACATCACATTTAAACTTATCTTTCACTTAAATTGGAAGTGAATGAATTCACACTCTTAACCATCTTTATATTAACCCTAGAATTCAAACATAATCTAGATACATCAAAACCCTAAGTCTATTTATGTTCCTTTTAAAGTTAATTTTTCTCTACCAAAGTTATAAGCTTAAGAACTAAATTATATTATGTTTTTATAGTTAACTTTTGTCTATTCCAAATTAAATAAAAATGCAGCTCAAACCCACGCTTATCGGATAAGTGCAAATGATATCGATCACATTCGATGAACCACACACATGGTTTAAACCATAACAAAGAAATATTTTCTTCAAAAGTTATTCGTTTTGCCACTTCAAACAACAAACTTATAATAAGTCCTTTAACTCTTAACCACTTAATATAATAATTTCCATCAGAATTACCAGATAGCAATCCACCTAAATCTTAGAATATTATTATACTTCACTTATATATTTTGCATGTTAAAATTTAAATACCTTTACTTTGTAAAAGTAACCTTTTCCGTGAAAGTTATTCCTTTAGGAAACAATATAAGTAACCCTTAAACACTTTTTGAAAGTTCTAATTGATTAGTAATCTTGCTCAAGAAATATTTTAGATACCATGCCCCATTTGAGTGATTTACTATTGTATACTACTTGTTGTATTTACATATCATTTCACACTCTCACAAGCCTTAATAAGAAGCAGAAGTGTGAAGCTGTTATAAAAGTGCAAGACATTCCTAAGAATTCATCACAAATTCCAAAACCCTAGATCATATATGATTAGTCCGAGGATTCACATTTATCAAATTGCATTACATTACTTATGCATAATTGCATCTTGTTTCTTTAAACATTAGTCCTTATCGGACCAATGCCGTTATTTCTAGATTTTGGATCTTCTATTGTCTTGAAGACCGTGAATGCATAATCTTGCAATCACAAAAGGCAAGTTCACAACTTGCTCATGTCCTTTGATTATTTCCTATGCTTGTAACTCAAATGTGTCATCACCTGCATTTCAAAAAGGTCAAAACACTATTTTGACAATTAACTGGAAATATCGGTTACTGATCCAGGGTGATCAGCTAATCTATCTTAACTGACAGTGGAAACGCCATTGTACAGTAATGTATCATCTAGGACTTAACAACAAATGTCGCTAGTGATTCTAGCGCCATATATTACGCGTCAACCATGAGATTTGGGATGGGATAGAGAAGTCAGCTGTATCTTCTTCCTTTCGTATGGATGGATGACCTTATCGTGTGGCTGTTGATTTCTCGTGGAGTTCCACAGAATCCAGCACATGGGTGGGACCCCTTAGTTCCCCGCGAGCTAGGTGTCTAGATTATTTGTGCAGGTTGTCTGGGTTGGAGTTCACCATAGCTGATGGTGATCGCTATCCAGAGTTGCTTATAGAGTCTTCAGAAACTCATCAGGGTTGTAGCTTGCCCGAAAGGGGGCTTAACGGAGATGTAGTCAGCCCCGAAGGATCGTGTCTTCATGTGGGGTCGCGAAGGGGGCAGTGATTGGCTTGGATCTTAAGTTGGGCCTCAAACCATGGAAGTTTGAACGGGGACATACTCCCGGCTGTGCAACAAAGCTTAAGGTCTCTTGTGGGAAAAGTGGCGCACCTCTGTAGAGTGTAAGAATTGTGACATGTTACTATCTGTTCATGGAAGGAGCTTTGAATGCGACAGCAAAGGAACCCCACGAAGGTTCTAGTCAACCTGTGAAGGCTGTCAGACATAATTTTTAGAATAAAAGCAACCTTTGAAGAAATGTTTATGAAAACCTGCATTGCCTACGACCTTGATCTGTGGCTGTAGAGATAGTGCATCATACACTCCTTTTTAGTGAACTTGCTGAGTACGCTCGTACTCAACCGTACCTTCTTAACCCTTGCTAGGTTCTAAGACATTGAAGATGACATCAACATCAATTTCTCCTCAAGAAACCATCATCGCCAGCTCAAGTTCTTCGATGAAGTCAACATATAGAACAACCGAGTGAAGGCAAAGTCTCTGTCTAGATAGGAGTAGATACTCTAGCCATAAAACCTACTTCTATAGAGCATTGCAATAGCATCAATGGCAAGCATGATAGTGAATATGCTAGTCTTAGTTACCAGATATTTCTGAGTTATTATTTCTAGTTCTTCTTTGTGAGAAGTTCTTTCTCTCTCTTTTGAACCTAGTTGTTTTCTGGATCTTTTGTAAAGTGTCAAGTTGTAATCTATAATCATGTCTTGGACCCTCTATGTTTCTGTTGTACCACTCTAAGGGATGTAATACTAGTGAACGGTGTTTCATTGGTGTTATGTCAACGACTATAGTGTACTACATCATGCAGTGGTATGCTAGGTCACCGCAAGCATGCTCAGCCAGTGAACCTTCATTCGCAGACCGACGTCACCATGGGTGACTCGGAAATTGATAAGGGTGAACCCTCAAAGGGTAATGATCCCTCGACAGAAGTTTTCGCAAATAACCTTCTCAGTAATCCGAGTCTTGCCAAACTTGGAATTTCTCGGAAAACTGTAGAAGAGATCCAGAAGCTGGCTCAGCAATGCTTGGAGAGCCAAAATATATTTGCTGAGGAACAGGCCCAAGAAGCAGAGGATGTAAAGCTCTCCGGGCTTCTTGACCAAGTCCATATTTGTGACGAGAAGCTGAAGGCCGGCGTGGCTCCACCACCTCTAATAATCCCCGCTGACTCTCACCGAGAAGGTTTCTTCTGAGGTGAGCAAGAGTCTGAAGAAATTGACCCATGAACACTTTATAAGTCGGAATTCCAACTCACAATTTTTTACTTCATTATATGTCATATCCTCTAGCCCCCAAGCATGAAGTTGGATAGGAAATTCAAATTTATGCTTTCGTAGGATGCGAAAGAATGAACTAGTATAGCCCCCAAGGCTCGTGCTGATATTTAACTTAGTTAAAATATAAGCCCGAGTCTCTAGTAGACTTCTGACTCTGTGTACTATTCTGACTTACAGAATAGTATCTACAATTAATGTTTATAACCAGGAATTGTTAAATAATATCTACAATAAACGAAGAGAGATCAAAGCTCTTCGTTTAGAGAACACTCAACTTAAGATTTACAAGGATGAGCCTGAAGGTAATCATTTCAGTCCTTAACCTTGTTTTTTTTGATAGTCGAATTTCTATTCAACTATTGTCTTTTACTTACATCACTGGTCAAACAATCATGTGCAAAGATTGAAGAGGCCGAGAACTTTAAGACCCTAGAGGTGGGGAATGCCGACTTACGACGGGAGTTGAATAAGCTTAAGGCGGATCACAAGCGCAACATTTCTAGCATTGTCGAATCCTCCTCCATGGCCACCTAAGAACGTTATCGAAAGATCGCGTTCCAGGATCAAAAAATCTTGGATACCAATGATGAGATATTCAGAGAAAAGGACACCACCCAAGCTCACCGGGATGAACTCTAGAGTCTTCGAGCGGAGAAGACCAAACTTGATGATGTCATTTTTGGTATTTTTCCTTTCTTTTGTATTTTCGTTCGTCTGACTCTAGGTGTTCGGATATATTTTTCTGACCTTTGCTTTATATGCACAGGTCCTCTGAACTTATTGGATTCTTCCTCCGTCGAACTCGCACCAGCCGGTTTATAGAAGTCGGCGATTTGCTTCACGATTTCCACCAATCATTGGAGGATATTGGAGAAGTTCTCAAATTTCTGGACATGAATTGAATATCCGCCTTTGAGGTGAGAGACAAGGCCAAGGAGATGCCCCAGCTCATCCAGGACTAGAACATGTCCTATGTGCGGACCGCAGCACATAATGCCCTCACCATGGTTATGAGCCACCATGGAAGCATGGAGATCTGGCAAGTAACCAGGGGTTATTCAACTATGGATGAAGACAGATAGAAGCAAGACATCAAGGCCATCATGGACTCCTGCAACGATTATGGATGTCATGTAGCAGATTTGGCCATCTACGACACTCCTTTCTTCACTCGCGTGGAAATGCCTCCTCCGCCTCCCGAAGAAACAGCAGAAGTTTCCGACAATGAGCATACCGTATCCAATTTGCACATCTTGGAAAGATATCAAGGCGAAGGCGATTGTCGTGGAAATGGCCACAGCAGTCGCTGCCATATGTAGCGATTGATAGAATCAGGGGCGAGAGCTGACGGCCATCTATGGTGCGAGATGGGGGCGGATGCACATGGATTTACCCAGGTTGGGCCCCCCGAAGGGTAAAGACCTACTCCTGCTAGATTGGATTGATGGGGTGCGAGTTACATGGGTGGCAAGCGCGGTGTCTAAGAAGCGAGTCGCTTGAAAGGGTGTATGATGGAACATAAGTCCTCAAGCTAACCTAGGGAGGTTTATATATGGGACACCTCGCTAGGGTTTACAGTTTACAAGGGAACAAGATATTGATTCAGAGGCTTTGACCTAATTCGAATTGGCTTCAGCCACGCTTCTAGGTCCCCCAGTCTCCAGGCCTTCTCTTCAGTCGCGTTCTAGTCACCGTCCTACAAGCCCACTCGCGAGGCCTTTGGACCAATCGGAACGTCCTGCTAGGCATACCCCATTCGGCATATCCCCATCAGTAGTCCCCAAGGCCATTGTTGTTTAGGACGCAGGTGTCCACTTGGCGGTCGGAGTAGGCGAGTCCAATTTGGACGCCCAGTCGAATCGGCGATGGACTCTGTCGATAACCGAGGAAATTTTCCACCAGGCTTCCAGTCACAACTTTCACGAATGCACTCACTATCGAGTCACTGCTCCTATTGACCGAACAAGGCATAACTGTAGGCGAGTCGAGTGGGAGGAGATGGACCATTAGCTCGGTCAAACTAGCCATTGGGTAATCCAACGGTAACTTCAACACGATTACCGCGGGTAATGGCTATCCCAGGATTGGAGGGTAACTCTTCTTTATAAGGGGAGCGTTGGAACAACCCTGTTGATCCTTCCTCCCATTTTCCGTCTTCGCGCATCCATTCTCTCTGTCTCTCTCTGATCTAGATTCCCTAGATCAAACAATCTTGCTTCTTCCCTGATGGCGCCTCGAAAAGACCTATGGGGGAAGTCTAAGTGTACTACGGCGCAGCTCAAGTCATTTGTAGACGCGGGGGTCCTCTGTAAGGGGAACTGGCGGATTCCTATGCCTTTCGAGGTCGAGCCGAAGCCACGCGCCGACGAGTTCATCTGCTTCCCAAGCCACTTGGAGAGGGGCTTGGGATTCCCCACCTCGATATTCTTCTAGTGGTTCTGCGCGTACTACGGGATCAAGCCGTCGGATCTCGGCCCGCACAGCATCGAGCAACTGGTGATCTTCGTCGCCTTCTGTGAATTCTACCTCGGTTGCCGGCCGTACTTCCCCCTATGGTATGAGCTGTTCCAAGGCTGCATCGGGCGCGAGGGGTCCAGCGGCCTAGTCTTGGTGGTAGGTGGCATCATATTCCATTTGAAGCCGAAGGCCAACTTCGTCAAGCTCCTGTTGCCGAAGAAGGCCACGAGCAAATGGAAGAAGAGCTGGTTTTATGTGAAAGAATCCATCCCCTCCGGTGAGGTGGCCCTCCCCGAGTACGTCATGGACAGAAGCGAGCCCCACTGGTTGGCAGCAGACAAGCTCCCCAACGATCAGAGAATGGCCATCGCAGAGATGATGGACCAGATCCAGCAGTTGAAGGACCAAGGATTGTCCACAATCAATCTGTACAACTGCTGGCTCGGGTGGCGCTTGGTCCCATTGGCGACCCGGCCCCATTAGATATATGAGTACACCGGGAAGAATGATCCTTTCAGGACCAGAAAGGAGTCGTGGGATGCTTCGGATTACAAGTCTGCCCTTAAGAAGATCACCGACACGGAATTTACTACCATGCCGGCCGGGCTCGCCCCGTATGTGCCTTAGAAGAATGAAGCTCCTATGGTAAGCCTCACTCACTAGATTTATCATCAGTCATGATTCTCGCAGTGCAATTTGCAACCGCACCCTTTGATGTTTGTCATGTCCATTCTCAGTTGTTTCGGGTTCTCGAGGGTTGTCTTCCTCCACTCGATGAGGAGGTTCCTAAAGAGCTCGAGGAGGGGTCCGAAGGGGACTCCTCCGGGTGAGAACGAGAAGAGAGGGAGCTTCCTCCCCCATTGCCCATGGCTCACAAGACTCACATGGAGAGGCAGAGCAAGATAGATGCGAGCCACATTCTTGATGAGCGGGATGACGATGATGACATTCTGCAAGAGCACATCTCGCGGCACACCGCCACATCGGCGAAACCCGTGCGCAAGCCGAAGTTGCCCGTGAAGAAGCGTGCTCTGAAGCCGGCATCGCCACCTAGGTCGGCGGTGGCGTTCGATTCGAACGATGAGTCTGATGGTGATGTCACTAAGGTCTCTCCCAAGGTCCCGAAGGATCCGACTCCGACGATGGGATCGAGCATAGTAGACGCAGCGGTGGAGGTGGAAGTTCTGCTTGCGGTGATCGCGCCGACTGTCTCGGCCGTGTCGGAGCCAGGAGCTGTTGGGGATGCGATGACCAAATCGCCACGGCCGGCAAGGACGACCGTGTCGTCCGGCCCAAAAATTCCGAAAAGCACGGCTTCATCATCGAAGAAGGCCGCGGTGTCATGGGCCTCAGATGTTTTTGAGAAGGGTCTCTCACGCCAGTTGGGCCCAGAATTGGACAAACCTGCCCACATCAGCACGGGGTTACACGTTCTTCCAATCGCCAAGTGAGTCGCGAGTTTTCCTTTCTACTCTTTGGTGCTTTCCTGTATGATTTCCTTGCTCACTTTGGTGATTTCGTAGGTCTGGCGCCAAGAAGATAGGTCGCCCTTTTGTGGATAAGATTCCGCCAGTCGTCCCCACATGGGAAGGCGATCTCCCTAGGAAGAGGAAGCCTGCTGCGAACATCACACCTGCTGAGGGAGCGAAGAAGCAGAGGGGTGAAGTCGCCGATGCTGCGGTAGAAGACAGCGCCAAGTAGAGTGGCCCTGCCGCCGGTGCCAAAGAGGTGGCGGTCACTCAATCGGAACCAGCTAAGGAGAATCCGATGACAGAACCATCGGCCCCCACGACTAGCGCCCTAGTGAGGGCTTCTGTATCGTTTCCACGCTTCATGGCGAAGGGGTTTTTGATCATGGCGGAGACCTAGTCTCCGCAGATGCCAGAGATCATTGATGAGGACATTGGGCCTCGTCGCGGGCGCACCTCCTTTGTGGTCCCTTCGACGGATGCTAGTGGGCTTCATAGCATGCTGGGTGCCTCCATTTAGGTATTTCGATTCCCCTAGTGTCTTGTCGCTGAATTTCAGAGGCTAGGCACTGAATTTCTTCTAGTCACCAGTCCCCGAGTGTCTAGTCGCTGTATTTCAGTGGCTAGGCACTGAATTTGTGGTTTTGCAGTTGCTCATTATTCATTCTTCTTGTAGGGCTTGCAGAGGGATTCAGCTGATCGACATGCTATGAAGGAGTGCTTGGAGCGTGATCTGTGCGTGGCGCAGGAGCCTAACCGGTGACTCTAGGAGACTGCCGGTGAGTAATTTTTTTTACTTGGCGATCGTGAGCTGTTGGTGTTTGCGGGAACTGAATGTTGTTGCTGTTTCTTTTAGATGGTCTTCCAGGTACCATTGCCAAAGCCCGGAGGGTTATGTCCCAGCTGTGCAGCTAGACATAGCGAATGGGCGGATCGACTCGTTTGTGAGGGAGTTGGAGGAGGTGAAGGCGTCGATGGTCTCTTCTAAGGATAGGGCCAAGGCCATAGTCGTTGCGGCGGAGGAGGAGCGGAAGGCTGCTGACTCAATCATCCTTGGGCTGCAGAGCTATCTTGCTGCCTTGGAGAAGCATTTGACGGAGAACTGCTGGAAACTCCTTGGTGAGTGGTTGCTCTTATCTTTGATATATGTGGTGAGTCCCCGAGTGGGTGAGCCTATAGTGACATTGGGTGTCTGACATTGCAACTTTGATAGGGCAAGGCGATCCGGTGGTGCATACCTTCAATGCCTCCTAGTGCGTGACCGCAGTGGTGAACGCGGCCACCGCCTCGGCGTTGTGCGTCCAAGATGTGCTTCAAGGGATGTCTCCCACCGAGGTTATACCTGGGGGACTGACCGAAGTATGGCGCTACATGGAGGAAGCGCCTGCTGTTGTGGAGTGGATGGCACATTCGGCCTTCAGGCGCAGGGCCACTACGGCATTGAGCCTAGGGCTCGCACATTTTCCTGACAACTGCGATCTCGACAATATCACCAGCGGCTATCCTTTGGTGACTGGCTCGGTGGAGATGTCAAAGGTGTTGAAGCTGACCGCCAAGGCGATGGGGGACTTGCTCCCGTACCAGGAGACCATGGTGGCGCCGCGCGACCCTGAGCCGGAGCATCGTGACCTGAAGTCGGAGCAGCCCTTCCGGTCAGTGCTGTCGAAGTCGCTGACGACGTACCCGGCGAATCTGTGGGAGCCGTTCGTCCGGGTTAAGGGCGGTGGTGATCCTTCTTCGTCAGAGCCTGCAAAATAGGTGTCTGTCCTAGGGGCTTTTGTAATGCCTAATGTCCATTTTGTGATATGAACAACACATATTTATAAAAGTAAGGGGAGTCTGTCGACTAGCAATGCATGGTCAGTTATGTGATATGTTGGATTTTGTTTGAGCGAGTCCCCGAGCGCGTCCACCCTTTAATGGGGTATAACTCGTTTATGTGTATGTGTGTTTGAGTTGGGTTTTTGTTTTGTTTTAGGCCGGTTTTCTGTGGCGTGTTGGGCTGGTCGCCTTGCGACTTTGAAGAGGCGGGTGCCTGAAATCGAGTGAGATCAGTTTTTAGGCGAGTCCCCAAGCGTGATACTTAGCCGTCTTGGGCATGCGCCTATTGTAAGGTCTGATGCATTGTTTGTAATGCGTCTCTTCCCCTAGCTCGGAAAGCCAGTCGCGTGGCGAGTCCAAGGCAACTCTCTTACTTGGTGTGTTCTCGAGCCGCGTGAGGTTTTTCTGGTTGTGAAATCCTCGTGCGTGATACTTAACTGTTCGATTTGCTTTGCACGAGGATGGGAAGGACAATTCGCCGTGGGAAGCGTTTATTGGTCGTATTGGCCCGGTAGGCCAGTCGAGCGTGGCGACTCCGATGGTGGCTCCAGGTTGGTGTGTTCGTGGACGACATAAGGCCCAAGTATCCTCGGTGCCCTTGGGTCGCACTACTTAGCCGTGCCGGTTGCTCGACCAAGGGTTGACCTCCGTGGGTACCATATTGCTAAATGTATGAGTGCGAGTGGCACAAGAAGATGTAGGCACAATTTGTGCGATCCGAATATATTTCATTATATATCATCTAGGTACAAGTTTGAGTTCTATGTATAGAACTTTCGGAGGAGGTTTACATTCCATGGCCTCCCGACTTCAAGTTGGCCATTGCCTCGTATGTTGATGAGCTAGTAGGCTTCGTTGCCAAGGACATGCCCTATGGCGAATGGCCCCTCCCATGGGGGGGAAGCTTGTGCATGCCCTTCTTGTCTTGGACCAGTCGTAGGACCAAGTCACCTTCCTGGAAGGTGCGGGTCCGGACTCGGCGGCTGTGGTAGCGGTGGAGTCCCTGCTGGTAGATGGTGGTGCGGGAGTGTAGCATCCCATCTGTCTAACAAATGTAATGCTACTTGGTCTAGTAATATAATGGCTACTTACTACATATAATTGTTGCATCATAATTATATCATGCTCATGCCATCATGCCACCTTGCATTTGAGCATCATATAAAACCTTTTTCCCTTTTGGTTCTTCTCTCATATGCAGTATTAATTGTATTTGCCTCTTGATATATTGTATTTGGTTCTTGATAAATGCTTGATGCCCAAGTTGAGTTGGGGGCATATCTTTTATTAACTCCACCACCTTTCTTGTCACCACCCCATCATTCCACCATTCCACCATATGCAAGCATTGCATTTTATTTGAGGTTATCTCTAGGTCATGTGGGTTGGAATGGATCCATTCTATTTCTACATGCTCTCACACTAGCATCTTGATGTTTTCACATGATTGATATGTGGAGCCACATGGGCATGCTTTGTGAGTAATACCCTCTTGCTAGCTTCCATATGGATTGGTTTGGTATAATTGCTCATGTTGGAATATTTTGAGGATAATATGCACATAGTGGAATATACACACTAGCATGTCCAAAATATATTCAAATATGATCATTCCATCCACTCCACATGGAACATTCTTTTAAATCCTTTTAGCTTGGCCCTTACCACATATTCTTGGAATGCACCTGTATAAATGCCATGTTTAATTATATTGTTTTTCACAAGATTAAAACATGGCAATTAATGCCTTTGCATGGGCCATGCAACCATCACCACCATTTGTTCTCCTTTGGTTTTTATTTGATTTTTGGAGTGGATCCTTTCCTTGTGAGCTCTTTTTCCCTTCCTCTCACCTCTCTTTCTCCCACACCCTACCTATCCAACCATACCTCTTTTCTCCCTCTTCAACCTTTCCCTAATCCTAACCCCTTCTTCTCCTAACCAAATTCTAACACCAACCCGAGGCCATGCGGCTAATTTTTTTCCTAACCCCTACAACCTTGGCTTGCCTTGCAAGAAGAGCAGCCAGCTTGGCCGCAGCCCCTCCTAACCTGGTGATTTACCCCCTCCTAACTAAGTAGAGAGAGGAGAGGAGAGAGAGAACCCTACCCCTACCGATCCCTCCCTCCTTCTCCTCACCAAACCAGCCAACCCTTCCCATGTGCCTCCACCCTCTCCCTTTTCGTCACCCTTACCCTTAGCTCCAGATCCCCACAGCCCCTTCTTCTTCTTCTTCACGTGGTCGAAGCCATGCCAAACCCTAGCCCGAGCTCGGCCAACCCCTCCCTCTTCTGAGCTGCTGCACCCCAGGCCAGCCAAGCCCGCCGGAAGGTTCCTCGGCTTCGCCGTCGATGCTCCGCGCGGTTGAGGTGGCCAGTAGATCGCCGGAGTCTCGCCGTCGCCGCCGTGTCCGTGAGGTGGCCGAAGGATCGGACCGCCAGCACCGCGACCGTACCCCGCCACCCCTGTTGCCACGGCTTCGCGGGCGCACTCACGTGAGCATCTCCTCCCTCCCGGACATCTCCCTTTCCTCTCTAGCTCGCCGCAACGCCGCCGCGCTCCACCGAGCAGCCTCCATGCACCGCCGCGCGCCGCGCAGCAGCAGCAGTAGCCGAACGTCAGAACATCAGAAAACCCCCTCGCGCACCCTCTGTTTTTTGGCAGATCCCGGTCGCTGTGGTCCGCCTCCGTGCGTACTTGCTAAACAAAAGTGGTAGCCCGCACCGCCCACTGCAGTTTTCCTTTTTGTGGCTTGTCGAGATTCGCCGCCGTTTAGTCGCCATCGTCGTCAGAACTCCGGCCGATCCCCTGTTCTCTGCTGAAGGCGCGCAGCAGACAGTCCAGCATCGTCATCATTTTCGTAGAGAGACCCCTGCCCTTTTTCCAGCCTCAACCCGCAGTCCCAAGAGGCCCACCTGTCTTTCTCCCTTGCGTTTTTACAGTTAGGGACCCGGGTTTTTCCGCTTTTGGTCGCGCCTGCCGGGGATCGCCCACGTGTCGCCCACAGGCTGGCCACGCGTGCGAGTGGCCCCGCACCTGGCCAGGCCCGTTTGTCGGTCGTTGCGGGTAGACTCCCCGTGGGTGAGGAAAATCCGACCAGCCCGCTACGCCCCACCTTGCGCTGAGTCAGCGACAGCCCACCCGTCAGCGACTCGGGCTATATCCCTCCGAGTATAAAAAGTATTTGTTCTTTTTCGGTTCAATAGAACAATTTCAAAAAATGTTTTAATATGATTTAACTTCTGTTTTTAATAACTTTTAATTGCTAATTCCAAATAATACATATAATATATGTTTTTGAATCATAAAAATGTCAGGAATTCAAATATGCCATTCAAAATGTTGTTTGAGCACTTTAAATTTTCGAGATGAGTAAAATTACAATAAAATGCCCCTTTTCTTAATAAATTAATAACTTTAAGTCTACAACTCCAAATTTGACAAATAATATGTCTAAATCGATCAGCGCGACGGTCCCGTTCCATCTATGCAGTCCTTGTTCTGAATTGAAGCATGCATCATGCCATATTTAAAAATAAGAACTGTTTATGGCAATAAAACTTGAATAAACAAATAATCAAATGCTTTATTCTTGTACCCCACACCTCACCATGCCATGCTACTTTAAGGCCATGTAAATTGTGCATCATTCATCATGGCATGCTTGTTTGCTTGTCGCATTTTTATTCATATGCTTGTGCACTTTATTTATGTTGGCCCTTGTTTGTTTGGTTCTTCTTCGAATAGACGCCCAGCAGGAGAATTACCAGGAATCACAGGAGTTCTACCCAGATCCGTCTCTTGCTTCAACTGAGCTGCCAGGCAAGCACTACCTAATGCTTGCATACATATAGTACCTATTGCCTCTATCTTATTCTTGCATCATTGAGTCGCGATTGCATTAAATTGAATCCCAAGTACTGCATAGCCTTTACTTTTAAACCCCACCGAAGCTTGTTCCTCCATCCCATGAGGCATTACTATAGGAGTTGCTTGAGCCATGCGAGTCATAGAAAAGCATGTGTAGGGTATGTGAGTGTCTGATGGATAACGAGGTACCTAAACAACTTAACATGAGTAGTAATGGGATAACTAATGAAACAGGCACCGGTGAGCAATATCTGCTATTTGGTTTTTCATGCTCACTTGTGTCCCGTAGGACCCCGAGTACTTGATTCCTGTTCCTTGACTATTCGCACTATCCACATCCGGGAGGCCTTATGGACCCCCCTGAGCCAGAGCTTGATTCATTCTTATTTCTTGGGGCCACAATTAGTTTGGGGCTTTATTACTATCCTGTACTTATGCCATGTTACTGCTTTATTTAAGATTGTGCGTGGAGCACCTGTACTGTTTTCGATCGCGCCACGTTTTCGTGGTATCGACAAGCCCAGTCACACTTTTGGGTTCCCAGTCGTTTACAGCCGTCGTCGCAAACCCTGGGTCCGTCTCGGAGCCGGCCAACTTCGTTGCGGGTAGCTTATTGGGGTGGCCCCCTGAAATATTTCTGAATCCTGTGATCGCTTTGTCGTGAATGCCTCGTTGGGTTTTGAGTTGGTTTTTCCGAGGTTGATCGAGTATGTGTTGCTATTTGTGCACCCCTGCAGGGTAAATCTTTCTGAAAGCCATGTCCGCGGTTATGGACGACTTGGAGCACAGTTTCTCGATCATAGACAAGTCTAACTAAAGTACCGCTTTTAAATTGACTAAGTACTGAACTAGTAAATAGTGCAATACTCATGGGATGGTTAATAAAACTGCCAACAGATGGGGGTTGTTCGTCCGCTTCCTCGTTGGTAAGCGAGGAGGAGGATGGATCTGTTAATTATACTGTTATAACTGTTGTTCTTAATTCACGGAGATCCGTCTATCATTGGTTAGGCGGATGGTCAGCGGGTATCTATAGACTTGTTAGATATTACCTTTTGCTGCAATTGCGTCACCCCAGGTTGTGTCCCCTTTGGCGGCATAAAGACTTGCTGAGTACCCCTAGGGTCTCACACGATAAATTGTTTGATTCAGATGAACAGGTGTACTCGCAAGATGGATACTGGGTGGAGGAGATAGATGAGGTTGGCAACGATCACTCGGTGTAGATATTCCAGGAACGGGGATCCATGAGATTTGTGGGCGGGATGTGTTTATTTATGCGGCATCTTATGCCGATTTGCTTCTTATCCGTACTCGGATCTTGTTTTCCGCTTCCGCCTGATACTCTGATGTTTGATGTATGAGGAGCTATCAGAATCTATTATGTCTATCTAGGATATTTGGATCTTGCCATATGGAGTTGCAATATTTCTATTTCATCTAGATGGAATGGCTCTGAGGACTGTTGTATGTGGCTTGCATACATACTCACTTGTGTATGTTGTTGATCCCTTCGCCTGCCGATTACGCTGCTCGTTCTTGTCCCGATGTTCTGAAAGTGGTTAGGACGGCCAAAAGGTCTACCGTGAGTGGCCCCGGGCCCCACCGTACTATTTTAACCACTTTCGCTCATCCAGGCATGTAATTAAGAGCGTAATTCGTTGAGGTAGTTACAATTGGTATCAGAGACATCCCGTCCTTCAGGGTCTCAGCCAAAATGGTCGTTGTCAGTCTAGCAAATATTTTTGGTAGTTATGTATACTAGGGAAAAACAAACATGAGAGTAGGACTGCTTCCATTTTTCTTCTTACCCACCCACCCACCCTTTTTCTGGTAAGGAAGTGTAATGTTTTCAATTCTCTTCTAAAATTCAAACTAGGATTCACGTGTTCTGGGTTCCGTAGTACCATAGGTTGTGTGTGTGTGTGAATTCCTTGTCTATCTGTTGCATCCAACTTGTTATCGCTATCTGCCTTTTGGTTATCAACTGTTGGTACATTCCATACCGACAGGCCTTTGTAAACCGACGTGATCTATCTGATTCGTTGTATACCGATGCGATCTGTCTTACTCTTTGTTATCCGACGTTATCTTGTTTGGGGTGTTCGTTTCTGTAGTTACTAATCTTTAGGTTCATCTTAAGAAGAAGGTGTTGGGATATGTGTTTTACTGATTCATGTGCGGAGTAATGATTTGAGTGCGGGATGGAGTCGCGACCATACCACTACTTTTATCATTCGCTCTTGTATATTGAATTGGTAGAGTTACTAATCTTGATTCGTTAAGTGGTTTTGCGCATATAGTGGTATTTTAATGCCGAAATTGCGGAATTTTTTTCTTTGTTAGTTTGTGTACCACACTCCTTGTTTAGTCGTGTGCGTTATGCTTAATATCTTCTAGGTGCTTTGAACTTTGTTGATATTTTAATATCATCTTAGTGAATTGTATCCTTTAATCTCGGTTAATTCCATTTTGGTACTATTTTGGATTATTATTATTCTCCATTATAGTACTGACTTGTGTTTTATATCAATCACAGGATGGCACCACCACGCCGTTCTGAGGAGGACATACCACCTGAACTGGGGGCTGCTTTGGCAAGTATTGCAAATGCCTTGGGCACTATGCAACAGAACCAGCAGTGCTTCGAAGAAAGCGTGAGGAGGAATGAGTTTGTTCCGCTACCTCCACCTCCCAAGCGAGGAGACATCAAGAGTTTTCTCAAGTTCAACCCACGCCAATTTGAAGTGTCTGATCAGCCACTTGATGCGGATGATTGGCTTCGTGAAGTATCAAGGTTGCTGATGACTGCGGATGTTCCCGAGCAAGAATGGGTCAAATGTGCCACTCACCTTCTGAAGGGAGATGCAGCTCTGTGATGGGAAAATTACCTCAAGGCAGACCTCTCTGGTTTTCAGCCTACTTGGGAGCAATTCACTGTGGCTTTCAAGGAGCAATATCTGTCAGAAATTGTCATGGAAAGGATGAAGGAAGTGTTTCTCAACCTCAAGCAGGGCACTGACAATGTCAATACCTACATCAGAAACTTCATGAACCTTTCTCGGTATGGTGGCGATGAGATCTCTGATGACAAGAAGAAGCAAAAGAGGTTCCGGCAAGGACTCAATGCTTCCATAAAATATGCAATCGCTCATGCAAGGCCGGGGTCTTTTCTGGAACTCCAACATACAGCTCTGCAGGAAGAAGCAAGTAGGCAAGTGTTTGAGGAGTCAAAGAAACACAGCTGCGATGCAGCAAGCTCTTCTGCTATGACAACTCCTTCTAAGCGTCGTGTCTGGGTTCCTAACACCCCACCGTCACTCCCGGCTCCACCAAGACCATCAAGCTAAGCGGCAAGGCCACCAAACTCCCTTCACTGCGGCTCCCAGGGGCTACAACCACAACTACCCTAGAGCGCCTGGCGGAGTCCGTGGCTATGTTGCTCCACGTCCACCTGGTTCTTGCTACACTTGTGGAAACACTGGGCCTCAGCACTGCAATTGTCCAATGAACAACAAAGCTCTTCCACCACCACCTCCAAGACCTACGGCAAGCTTTTCTATGGTTCGTGCACCTCCACCTCGGGCTCTCAACATCAACACCAAGCCCGGGTCTACGGTTGCTCGTGCCAACTGTGTCAACGTCGCTCAAGCTGAACATGCCCCTGGAGTTGTGATGGGTATGCTTCCTGTTAACTCAGTTCCTGCACGAGTTTTATTTGATTCTGGTGCTTCACATTCATTCGTGTCATACAAATTTGCGGAGAGTAATGGGTTACCTTCTGATGCTTTACCAACTCGCCTCATGGTGCAATCTCCTGGATCAAACATGAGGGCTTCTAAAATCAGCCATGGCAATCAAATTGAGATTGGTGGCTCTTCGTTTCCGGCTTCCCTAATTATTCTAGGCAACTCTGACATTGATGTTATCTTGGGCATGGATTGGTTAACAGCAAATGTAGCTGTGATTGATTGTGCTGAATGTTCGGTTTCTCTAAAAATTCCTGAAGGCCATATAGTCTATTCTCCAAGTCTGACTCATGCAATTCAGCTTTTCTCTTTGGCGGCTCTGAATGATGATGCTATGGAAGGTATTCAGAGTGTTCCGGTGGTCTGTGAGTTTCCAGATGTCTTTCCTGAAGAGTTGCCAGGTATGCCTCCGGATCGTGAGGTTGAGTTTGTGATTGAACTTGAACGTGGTACCGCTCCTATCTCCAAGCGGCCTTATAAAATGGGTCCTGCTGAGTTGGGTGAACTCAAACGTCAGCTTGATGAACAAGAAAAGTTGGGTTTCATTCAGCACAGTACTTCTTCTTGGGGTAGCCCAACCATCTTTGTGAAGAAGCGAGACAAGACTGATAGACTTTGTGTTGACTATCAGGCTCTCAATGCTAAAACCATCAAGAATAAATATCCTCTTCCACGGATTAATGATCTCTTCGATCAGCTAGCTGGAGCTGTGGTATTCTCTAAGCTTGATTTGAGAAGTGGTTACCATCAAATCAAGATTCGCAAGGAAGATGTTCCCAAAACATTTTTCACCACTCGCTATGGCCTGTATGAGTACACGGTCATGTCTTTCGGTCTCACCAACGCACCTGCCACCTTCTCGAGGCTTATGAACCCAGTTTTCATGGAGTATCTTGATAAGTTCGTTGTGGTCTATCTGGATGACATTCTAGTCTATTCTAAGTCAAAGGAAGAACATGAAGAACACCTTCGGTGTGTCCTAAACAAGCTTCGTGAGAACCGCCTGTATGCAAAGTTCTCCAAGTGTGAATTCTGGCTGCCTCAAGTCACCTACCTTGGTCACGTCATCTCTGCCAAGGGCATTGCCGTCAACCCAGAAACTATTAAGACAATTGTTGACTGGCTTCCACACATAAATGTCAAAGAAGTTCGGAGTTTCCTTGGTTTGGCTAGTTACTGCAGTCGCTTCGTTCAAAACTTCTCGAAGATTGCGAAGCCTCTTACCGATCTCCTCAAGAAAGGCAAGAAATACCTTTGGACTCCTGCATGTCAAGCAAGCTTTGAAACACTCAAAGAGAAGATCACTTCCACACCAGTCTTGGTTCCTCCAGATACATCAAAGCCTTTCCAGATATTCTGTGACGCCTCATTGCAAGGATTGGGTGCGGTCCTTATGCAAGAAAAACAAGTTGTTGCTTATGCCTCTCAACAGCTGAAGACGCATGAGATCAACTATCCTACACATGACCTCGAACTCGCAGCAGTTGTCTTTGCTTTGAAAGTATGGAGGCATTACTTGCTTGGCAACCGTTGCGAGATCTTTTCTGATCACAAGAGTCTGAAGTATATATTCACACAGCCTGATCTCAACCTTCATCAGAGGAGGTGGATTGAAGCAATCAATGATTTCGATTTGACCATCAACTACACTCCGGGCAAAGCTAATGTCATGGCCGATGCTCTCGGCCGAAAAGCTTATGTCAACAACCTCATGGTGGAAGAACAACAGCCTCTCTTGTGCGAGGAATTCTGCAAGCTCAACCTTAAAATTGTGGATCATGGGTATCTTCTGAACCTTCTGGCAACCCCACTCTTGGAAGAAAAAGTTCGCTCAATTCAACTTGGGGATCCTTACACTAAAAAGATCATCTCCAACATTCAGCTTCCGAAGTATGAGTCTTTCCTCGTCGACGACCAAGGCACTCTTTTCTTTGAACACCGGATGTTTGTTCCGAACTACCCGGGTTTAAGAGAGCAAGTTCTTAAGGAGGCGCATGATTCTGTTCTTTCTATCCACCCTTGCAGCACTAAGATGTACATGGACTTGAAAACACAACATTGGTGGCCTGGGTTGAAACGATATTGTGCCAAGTATGTCTTAGAGTGTGATGTCTGCCGTAGAGTTAAAGCTGTCCATCAAAAACCTTCCGGTCTTCTACAGCCATTGAAGCCTCCAGAATGGAAATGGGAGAAAGTAGAGATGGACTTCATCACTGGTTTTCCAAGGTCGCAGAAGGGCAACAATGCAATCTTTGTTGTCATTGACACGCTTTCTAAAGTAGCTCACTTCTTTCTAGTCAAGGAAACAATTTCTGCAATTCAGTTGGCTGAGCTCTATATCAACAAAATTGTCTCTCTGTATGGGGTTCCTCTTGAGATCAGCTCAGACCGTGGAAGCATCTTCACTTCCAAGTTCTGGGGAGGTTTTCAAAATGCTTTGGGAACAAAATTGAACTTCCGCACAACTTACCACCCTCAGTCGCAAGGACAAGTTGAAAGGATCAATCAGATTCTGGAAGATATGCTCCGTGCTTGCGTTATCTCTTTCGGCATGAAGTGGAAAGAATGCCTTCCTTATGCTGAATTCTCTTACAACAACAGCTTCCAGAAAAGTCTAAAGATGGCACAATTTGAGGCTCTCTATGGTCGCAAATGCAGAACTCTGATTGGTTGGTCGGGCGCAGGTGAAAGAATATTGTTTGGCCCTGACATTGTAACTCAAGCGGAGGAGAAGGTTCACATCATTCTTGAAAACCTGAAGATTCCTCAAAGTCGCTAGAAGAGCAATTATGACAGAAAGCACACGGACATGGAGTATGTTCCTGGTGATCTCGTTTACCTTCGTGTCACTCCCATGAGAGGCACACACCGGTTTGGTATCAAAGGAAAGCTGGCTCCTAGATACATCTGTCCTTTCAAAATTCGTGGAAGAAGAGGAGAAGTTGCTTATGCTCTTGAGCTCCCTGAAAAACTCAAGGTCCATGATGTTTTCCATATCTCTCAACTCAAGAAGTGCTTTAAGGATCCCGGCAGGACCGTGGACCATGAACTCATCAATCTCCAAGAAGATATGTCTTATCAAGAACACCCCACAAAAATCCTTGAAGTCGCAGAAAGAAGGACTCGCAACAAGTCCATCAAGTTCTGCAAGGTGTAGTGGTCGCACCATTCCGTTGATGAAGCCACTTGGGAACGCGAGGATGAGCTCCGTGCCAAGTATCCTACCCTCTTTGAGTCTTCTTCTTCTTCCTAGAATCTCGGGGCAAGATTCCTGTTTAGTGGGGGAGAGTTGTAGCATCCCATCTGTCTAACAAATGTAATGCTACTTGGTCTAGTAATATAATGGCTACTTACTACATATAATTGTTGCATCATAATTATATCATGCTCATGCCATCATGCCACCTTGCATTTGAGCATCATATAAAACCTTTTTCCCTTTTGGTTCTTCTCTCATATGCAGTATTAATTGTATTTGCCTCTTGATATATTGTATTTGGTTCTTGATAAATGCTTGATGCCCAAGTTGAGTTGGGGGCATATCTTTTAGTAACTCCACCACCTTTCTTGTCACCACCCCATCATTCCACCATTCCACCATATGCGAGCATTGCATTTTATTTGAGGTTATCTCTAGGTCATGTGGGTTGGAATGGATCCATTTCTATTTCTACATGCTCTCACACTAGCATCTTGATGTTTTCACATGATTGATATGTGGAGCCACCTGGGCATGCTTTGTGAGTAATACCCTCTTGCTAGCTTCCATATGGATAGGTTTGGTATAATTGCTCATGTTGGAATATTTTGAGGATAATATGCACATAGTGGAATATACACACTAGCATGTCCAAAATATATTCAAATATGATCATTCCATCCACTCCACATGGAACATTCTTTTAAATCCTTTTAGCTTGGCCCTTACCACATATTCTTGGAATGCACATGTATAAATGCCATGTTTAATTATATTGTTTTTCACAAGATTAAAACATGGCAATTAATGCCTTTGCATGGGCCATGCAACCATAACCACCATTTGTTCTCCTTTGGTTTTTATTTTATTTTTGGAGTGGATCCTTTCCTTGTGAGCTATTTTTCCCTTCCTCTCACCTCTCTTTCTCCCACACCCTACCTCTCCAACCATACCTCTTTTCTCCCTCTTCAACCTTTCCCTAACCCTAACCCCTTCTTGTCCTAACCAAATTCTAACACCAACCCGAGGCCATGCGGCTCATTTTTTTTCCTAAACCCTACACCCTTGGCTTGCCTTGCAAGAAGAGCAGCCAGCTCGGCCGCAACCCCCTCCTAACCCGGTGATCTACCCCCTCCTAGATAAGTAGAGAGAGGAGAGGAGAGAGAGAGAACCCTACCCCTACCGATCCCTCCCTCTTTCTCCTCACCTAACCAGCCAACCCTCCCCATGTGCCTCCACCCTCTCCCTTTTCGTCACCCTTCCCCTTAGCTCCAGATCCCCATAGCCCCTTCTTCTTCTTCACGTGGCCGAAGCCATGCCAAACCCTAGCCCGAGCTCGGCCAACCCCTGCCTCTTCTGAGCTGCTGCACCCTAGGCCAGCCAAGCCCGCCGGAAGGTTCCCCGGTTTCGCCGTCGATGCTCCGCATGGTTGAGGTGGCCAGTAGATCGCCGGAGTCTCGCTGTCGCCGCCGTGTCCGTGAGGTGGCTGAAGGAACGGACCGCCAGCACCGCGACTGTACCCCGCCACCCCTGTTGCCACGGCTTCGCGGGCGCACTCACGTGAGCATCTCCTCCCTCCCGGACATCTCCCTTTCCTCTCTAGCTCGCCGCAACGCCGCCGCGCTCCACCGAGCAGCCTCCATGCACCGCCGCGCGCCGCGCAGCAGCAGCAGTAGCCGAACGTCAGAACATCGGAAAACCCCCTCGCGCACCCTCTGTTTTTTGGCAGATCCCGGTCGCTGTGGTCCGCCTCCGTGCGTACTTGCTAAACAAAAGTGGTAGCCCGCACCACCCACTGCAGTTTTCCTTTTTGTGGCTTGTCGAGATTCGCCGCCGTTTAGTCGCCATCGTCGTCAGAACTCCGGCCGATCCCCTGTTCTCTGCTGAAGGCGCGCAGCAGACAGTCCAGCATCGTCATCATTTTCGTAGAGAGACCCCTGCCCTTTTTCCAGCCTCAACCCGCAGTCCCAAGAGGCCCACCTGTCTTTCTCCCTTGCGTTTTTACAGTTAGGGACCCGGGTTTTTCCGCTTTTGGTCGCGCCTGCCGGGGATCGCCCACGTGTCGCCCACAGGCTGGCCACGCGTGCGAGTGGCCCCGCACCTGGCCAGGCCCGTTTGTCGGTCGTTGCGGGTAGACTCCCCGTGGGTGAGGAAAATCCGACCAGCCCGCTACGCCCCACCTTGCGCTGAGTCAGCGACAGCCCACCCGTCAGCGACTCGGGCTATATCCCTCCGAGTATAAAAAGTATTTGTTCTTTTTCGGTTCAATAGAACAATTTCAAAAAATGTTTTAATATGATTTAACTTCTGTTTTTAATAACTTTTAATTGCTAATTCCAAATAATACATATAATATATGTTTTTGAATCATAAAAATGTCAGGAATTCAAATATGCCATTCAAAATGTTGTTTGAGCACTTTAAATTTTCGAGATGAGTAAAATTACAATAAAATGCCCCTTTTCTTAATAAATTAATAACTTTAAGTCTACAACTCCAAATTTGACAAATAATATGTCTAAATCGATCAGCGCGACGGTCCCGTTCCATCTATGCAGTCCTTGTTCTGAATTGAAGCATGCATCATGCCATATTTAAAAATAAGAACTGTTTATGGCAATAAAACTTGAATAAACAAATAATCAAATGCTTTATTCTTGTACCCCACACCTCACCATGCCATGCTACTTTAAGGCCATGTAAATTGTGCATCATTCATCATGGCATGCTTGTTTGCTTGTCGCATTTTTATTCATATGCTTGTGCACTTTATTTATGTTGGCCCTTGTTTGTTTGGTTCTTCTTCGAATAGACGCCCAGCAGGAGAATTACCAGGAATCACAGGAGTTCTACCCAGATCCGTCTCTTGCTTCAACTGAGCTGCCAGGCAAGCACTACCTAATGCTTGCATACATATAGTACCTATTGCCTCTATCTTATTCTTGCATCATTGAGTCGCGATTGCATTAAATTGAATCCCAAGTACTGCATAGCCTTTACTTTTAAACCCCACCGAAGCTTGTTCCTCCATCCCATGAGGCATTACTATAGGAGTTGCTTGAGCCATGCGAGTCATAGAAAAGCATGTGTAGGGTATGTGAGTGTCTGATGGATAACGAGGTACCTAAACAACTTAACATGAGTAGTAATGGGATAACTAATGAAACAGGCACCGGTGAGCAATATCTGCTATTTGGTTTTTCATGCTCACTTGTGTCCCGTAGGACCCCGAGTACTTGATTCCTGTTCCTTGACTATTCGCACTATCCACATCCGGGAGGCCTTATGGACCCCCCTGAGCCAGAGCTTGATTCATTCTTATTTCTTGGGGCCACAATTAGTTTGGGGCTTTATTACTATCCTGTACTTATGCCATGTTACTGCTTTATTTAAGATTGTGCGTGGAGCACCTGTACTGTTTTCGATCGCGCCACGTTTTCGCGGTATCGACAAGCCCAGTCACACTTTTGGGTTCCCAGTCGTTTACAGCCGTCGTCGCAAACCCTGGGTCCGTCTCGGAGCCGGCCAACTTCGTTGCGGGTAGCTTATTGGGGTGGCCCCCTGAAATATTTCTGAATCCTGTGATCGCTAATGCCTCGTTGGGTTTTGAGTTGGTTTTCCGAGGTTGATCGAGTGTGTGTTGCTATTTGTGCACCCCTGCAGGGTAAATCTTTCTGAAAGCCGTGTCCGCGGTTATGGACGACTTGGAGCATAATTTCTCGATCATAGACAAGTCTAACTAAAGTACCGCTTTTAAATTGACTAAGTACTGAACTAGTAAATAGTGCAATACTCATGGGATGGTTAATAAAACTGCCAACGGATGGGGGTTGTTCGTCCCCTTCCTCGTTGGTAAGCGAGGAGGATGATGGATCTGTTAATTATACTATTATAACTATTGTTCTTAATTCACGGACATCCGTCTATCATTGGTTAGGCGGATGGTTAGCGGGTATCTATAGACTTGTTAGATATTATCTTTTGCTGCAATTGCGTCACCCCAGATTGTGTCCCCTTTAGCGGCATAAGGACTTGCTGAGTACCCCTAGGGTCTCACACGATAAATTGTTTGATTCAGATGAACAGGTGTACTCGCAAGATGGATACTGGGTGGAGGAGACGGATGAGGTTGGAAACGATCACTCGGTGTAGAGATTCCGAGAACAGGGATCCGTGAGATCTGTGGGCGGGATGTGTTTATTTATGTGGTATCTTATGCCGATTTGCTTCTTATCCGTAGTCGGATCTTGTTTTCCGCTTCCGCCTGATACTCTGATGTTTGATGTATGAGGAGCTATCCGAAACTATTATGACTATCTAGGATATTTGGATCATGCCGTATGGCGTTGCAATATTTCTATTTCTTTTGGATGGAATGGCTCTGAGGACTATTGTGTGTGGCTTATACATACTCACTTGTGTATGTAGTTGATCCCTTCGCCTGCCGATTACGTCGCTCGTTCTTGTCCCGATGTTCTGAAAGTGGTTAGGACGGCTGAAAGGTCTACCGTGAGTGGCCTCGGACCCCACCATACTATTTTAACCACTTTCGCTCATCCAGGCATGTAACTAAGAGCGTAATTCACCGAGGTATTTACAGGGAGCGAGCTAAGTCGCGTGCTTCGTCGAGCTGGTCGATGCTGGCTTGGTGGGCGATCTCGTTTGTCGACTCGACGTAATTGGAAACTCGAGGTGAGTCGTGCTCCATGTCGGTTGGCATTACAGCCTTGGTGCCGTACACCATGAAGAAGGGCGTGTACCCCATGGAATGGTTGAATGAGGTGCGGATCCCCCATATTACGGAGGGGAGCTCTTCGACCCAGCATCCTAGGGTTCGCTCGAGGGGCACTTGAAGTCGCGGCTTGAGCCAGTGGAGGATGCTCTAATTAGCGTGTTCTACTTGGCCGTTTGACTCCGGGTGGGCGACTGAGGCGAGGTCGATTCATATGATGTGTTCTTTGCAGAATTCTGCCATGGCGCCCTTGGCAAAGTTGGTACCGTTGTCCATTATGATGTTGTGCAGGAAGCCATACCGATAGATGAGCTCGTGGAGAAACTTGGTGGTCGTCTTGTCGTCACACTTTTTGATCAGCTTGGCTTCAACCCATTTGGTGAATTTGTCAACCGCGAGCAGGAGGTGGGTGAAGCCGGATGGGGCCTTCTTGAAAGGGCCGACCATGTCCATGCCCCATACGTCGAATGCCAGGTGATGGGGATGGTCTTCAGTGCTGAACCAGGTAGATGCCTCTAGTTGGCGTACTTCTGGCACCCGACACATCGTTGGACAATGTTGGTGGCGTCGGCACGCGCAGTGAGCCAATAGAAGCCGTGTTGCATGGCCTTGGTGACCAGCGACTTGGCGCCAGCGTGATGGCTGCAGTCGCCGACATGGATGTCCTGGAGGATCTTGCGTCCTTCTTCTGGCTGTACGCAGCGCTAGAACACGCCGGTCACGCTGCGTTTGTGGAGCTCGCCGTTGATGATGATGAAGGATTTGGAACGGCGCACGATCATCCGTGCTTCCGTGTCGTTGCTTGGGACGATATTGTGCTCGAGGAAGGCGACATATGGTACTGTCAAGTCGCTGGGCTCCATGATCATGGTCACTATGGCCGGCTCGGGCTGCAGTGGTATCCCAATGTTGATCTCCTTTGGCGAGGAGACCAAAGGATTGTGGATGATGTCGAGGAAGACACCTACAGGTGGTGTTTGCCAAGCCGACCCGATGCGGGAGAGGGTGTCTACCTCCTCATTTTTGTGCCTTTTATCCACTCAACCGAGTAGCCAGTGAAGTGCCCTCCTAGCTGGTCTACCGCTTGGCGGTATGCTTCGGGGAGACGGCATCGCAGGTCCCCGTGACTTGGCCGGCGACTAGGTCGGAGTCGCCATAACATCACAGGCGATTGACATTCATCTCCTCGGCGGCCCGCATACCGTGAAGGAGGGCTTCGTACTCGGCCATGTTGTTGGTGCAAGGCTTGAAGTTGAGGTGGAGCACGTAGCGGAGCTTGTCTCCCTTGGGGGAGGTTAGTATGACCCCGGCCCCTGCGCCATCGGCTTTCTTGGAACCATCGAAGTGGAGCGACCAGGAGTGGAGGTAGGGGAGCTTCTCCGGCTGCTGCGCCTCTTCCCAGTTGGCGAGGAAATCGGCCAAGGCTTGCGATTTGATTGCTTTGCATGGCTCGTACTTGATGTTGTGGATGCCAATCTCGAAGGCCCACTTGGCGACTCGCCCAGTCGCCTCGTGGTTGCAGATGATGTCCTACAGCGGTGCAGAGGAGACGACCGTGATGGGGTGCTCCTCAAAGTAATGCGGGAGTCGACGCTGTGCCCTGAAGACCACATACACCAATTTTTGGTACTGCGGGTAGCGTTGTCTTGAGTCTGTCAGGACCTCGCTGATGTAGTAGACGGGGCGCTGTATGGTGCGCTCCTTGCCCTCTTCTGGTCGTTTGACGACCATTACGGTGCTGACGAGTTGAGTGGAGGCCACGACGTAGACGAGCATCGACTCTTTGTCGATTTGGGCGGCGAGTAGTGGGGCCATGACTAGCACTTCTTTGAGTGCCTTGAGCATGTTGTTTGCCTTTCTGTCCCATTGGAACTTGGGGTTCTTGCGCATCAAGCGGTATAAGGGCATTGCCTTGTCGCCAAGCCGGGGGATGAAGCGACTGAGAGCCACGACTCGCCCGGCCAACTTCTGGACGTCGCGTAAGCAGTCAGGTTTCCCGAGCCGCGTGATGGTGTCGATCTTGGTGGGGTTGGCCTCGATGACTCGCTTGGAGATGTCAACACCCAGAATTTTAATCCCAGATGCCTGTTATGCGATACATCGCAATCCTAGGATTACCATTTTTGCCAGACATAATAGATTAGATATCACAGTATATCATCCATTACAAACCATAATAAGGTCTTACACGAATAAAGGATCTCATGATCTAGTCTTAATACAACAATCAGCGGAATAATTAATAAGCGTAGCCGTGGGGTCCATCTTCAGAGTCACAGGCAATGCTGACGATGGAAGATAGTCCTAGTTATCACAGCGGTCCTGCTGTCCTTCATCTTGGTAATCTTCTTCATAGTCTAACCATAGGAATAGCCAAGGACAAAAGCCATGAGTACTCTTTAAGTACTCGCAAACTACCACTAACAAGTAGGATAGTTCTAGTGGGAAATGCTAAGTTCTAAGTCTAGTGACAAAAGCTATGAGTACTCTTTAATTGTCATAGTCACAACTCTGTTGTGGTCAAGTCATGTCACACTTCATTTCATAAGTTGTTCTGAAAACATCTAACAACGAAACAGTATTGCCACTCCAACTGTCCATAACCGTGGACGCGGCTATTCGAATAGTTTGACACTCTGCCTAGGTGGTACATTTTCACCACAAGATTCGATACATCTGTCAGGGATAACCCTGAATCATCATACTTAGTATGCAGATAATCAAACATAACCTTTCCTTTGCACACCCTAGTATAAGCACCTATCCTATGAGCATGGCCTCCCAACCATGATCATCTTGGGCACTGCATAGGTGGACATCATTGAGAGGGAGCCTCAGCTCAAACCTCTCCCGTGAGGGAACTAATACTAATGCATATAAACTTCTGGCTAAGCCTTACCCAATTCAGGTATTGTGGTTGTACGGTAAAATTGGAATGGTATCGCATCCGAACCCAACCATCAGTTTTGTAAAAAGGAAGGCTCATGCCTCAACATTTTCATTATAAACCATTTGTGTTTCTCAACACATGTCAAAACGTCTCAATAGAATGACTCATCATTCCAAGGTTTTAACAATTCATTTTCACCAAGTATTCCTATCTAAAGTGAATCAAGTTTTGGTTTAGCTCTAAACTACTAAGTTAAGAGTGTTCACTAATATGGGATGCTAATCTCAATCTCATGCCATAGAATGACATCTAAATCTATCTAGATAGGTCAAGTTTTATACTTTTTATGCTACCTTTAAACAAGTAAAGAAAGTAATGCTTGGAAATAAAACATGGGGTAGGTAATAGTCAAAGTGGTATAACCAAAGCATGCCTAATACATTTGCTTAGATTATCTACCTTGCAAGGGTTAGCTTGCATTTTTAATGATGGCTTTCCTTAAGTAGTGCAGTGGTTGAAGTTTTCTTCCTCCTCCTCTTGGTAGAACTCCTCCTCCTCGAAAGCTTGGTTGGTACTATCGTCTATAAATACATACGGGATACACAATCACCACACAATACTTACCTAGTCGACTTAGCATACTAGGACACACATTTGATGATCTATTATCATCACCAGCATCACAAGGTTTAAATAACTAGCTTCATTCTTTTTATTTAAGAAAAGCAATTTCTACACATTGAAAATAACTAAGATTTAATATTCTCCAATTAAAATATGGGATCATGTGGACACATGTCATCACCACATATTCTAACAATAGGTAAATTTATTTAAATGTTGGATCACATTTTAATAAGTTTAAGTTTAATATTTAATGATTTAAAGTGACTAGAAATGCCTATATAGCATTATTTTGGTACTAGTCCAAAGTCACTGCATCCAAACCTTAATGTTATTCCATATTCAGATAGGTATGGATAAATGTGATTTTTGAGAGTTGGAATCAACTCAAATGCTATTATGGTTGATTTTATAAAAATGTTTGAATGTGCCAATGCTTCTGTCTTGTTATTTTTACTAGGAGGGATCTCTACTTCTAAATGATTTAAATCCAACGGGCTTGGGTAGAGTTTTAAATTATCTTTCCAACAAAATTGGAATCACTCAATTTGGATTTGTAAAACTCTCTGAATTGATTTTTAAACTAAGGGACATAATTGATTTTAAGTCTAAAAAGAAAAATCCTAATTTGAATTACTAGGTCAGCGCGGGAAACTAATTGGGCCGACCCTGTGACAATCAACGGCGCAGCGGGCAATTGGCAAGGGAGGTCCATATGTCATTGGCACTTAAAACCCGAAGTGGTACAGGGTGATCAGGACCACAAGATTAGAACCAGATCTACGGTCCACGGTCGTCGTCGACGACGGACTCGTCGCCGACGAGACTGAACCCTAAGCAGTTGGTGGGGGTCTACTGGGGACGTACCTGGGCTCCAGCTAGTGTGGCGAGGCGGGCAAACGAACTAGACGACGACGGCGGGATCAGGCGAGGTCGCGGCAGGGGCTGAGGTGGACGTAATCGATGACCACGTCTCCTCCTCTGCAGCGGCTACCTCTGGCGGAATTCCGGTGATGTGCTGCTCGAGCAGCTCCGGCGAGAGAGGGGAAACGGTCAGTGGAGAGAGGGGAGTGAGATGGTTTGATGAAATGGTGCTGGGGAGGTCTCCTTATATAGGCTCGACGGTGAGGCAGTGAGGTATGGGCGCGGCTCATTGGTGACGACGATACAGGGGGATACCGGCTTGGGCGAGGTAGGCGGACTACGGCGTAATGGCGATGCTAGGGGCGGTGGCAATTGGTCAGGAGCTTCCCGCACTCTAGGAGACAGAGGCGGTGCTCGACGTGGTTCCCAGTGACTGTGGGTCGAGTGGCGGGGTACGGTTGTGTCTGGTGGGTTGCTGGGTTCAAGGAGAAGCGCCGCACGCGATTTGGTGTCGATGCATGGTCTGTGCCGTGCTGGCAGCGATCACGCTCTGGCGTGCTCTAGCTGCACGTAGAGAGGAAAGGGCGGCACGGCTCTGGGGTGGTTCAGGGGCTGGCATTTATCGAGGGGTGGACAGGGAGTCGCGGTATGGTTGGGCGGAGCTAGTGGGTACGCTGGAATGGTGCAGCACGGTCTGCGGCGAGTTGCACATGCTCTGCCGGCGGTGACCAAGTTTGGGCGGCTTGCAACTGCTGCAAATGGGTAAGGGGTAGGCCGGTGAGGGTGTGGTTAGATCTAGGGGAGACAGGGGAACCAAATGGGGGTCAAAAACTCGATAAAGTATTGATCATCAAACAACAAAAGTTAGGCAGAAAAATCTTGCCTGCCACCTGTTCGATCAAATGGCTGCAAGAACAAAATATTTGAATTTTGGGATGATTTTTGGTGGAGTGGTGTAACTTATGCTTAAGTATCTAGGTTTTCTTGGGATTTTAAAATGGAGTCCATTTGAGTGGTTTTTGAAAAAGTGGTATCTAGACATATGAACTAGATTCAATTTTCAAAGGTCATTTAAAATTAGAGTTCCAATGTTTTGGGGAGATCAAAAATTCGGCCTTGGCACATCACTACTTGTACAAGGAAGGGGTGCAAAGAACCACAATTGTCTCTGTTTGAAATTGAGTGCTAGGAATAGCCAAAGTAGGCTAGGTGATTAAAATGGCAAAAGTGACCATTTCCATTATTTATTCTTTTTGATTTATTTTTCTTTGGGATTTAATTGGGGATGATCTAGATGATGTGTAATTCACCTTAGAATCATTTTACAATCAATAGATCACTGAAACACGGCAATTCAAAACAACTCCTATTTTAAATGCACACACATATGAATGCTTAAAGATTTTTAAATGGAAAAGTTTTTGTGAACCCTAAATTGGGTAGATTTGATCTTGATTAAATTTGGATTAAGTTTTGGGATGTTACAGGAGACCACGTACCCCAGGAGCTATCCAGTAGGGATGCCAAAGGTGCATTTTCCTGGGTTGAGCTTGATGTTGTACCTCCTAAAATTTGCGAAGGTTTCTGCCATGTCGGCGAGCAAGTTGACCTGGCGGGTGGATTTTACCACCACGTTGTCGATGCAGACGTGGATGTTGCGGCCAATTTGGCTCGCGAGGCACTCCTACATGCACCTTTGGTAGGTGGCACCAGCGTTCTTGAGGCCGAACGTCATGGCCGTGTAGCAGAAGGCGCCGAATGGCGTGATGAAAGCCGTCTTCTCCTCATCCTTGACCGCCATTTTGATATGGTTGTAGGCAGAGTATGCGTCGAGGAAGCACAACGACTCCGATCCCGCGGTCGAGTCGATGATCTGGTCGATGCGCGGTAGGACGAACTCCTCCTTCGGGCAGGTTCTGTTGAGGTTGGTGTAGTCAACGCACATTCTCAAAGTGTTGTTCTTTTTCAGGACTAGGACTGGGTTTGCCAGCCACTTGGAGTACTTTATTGGCCGAATGAAGCCTGTGGCTAGCAGGCGCTGTACTTCTTCAGTGATTGCTTGGCAGCGCTTTTCATTGAAGGGCCGCAGCTACTGCTTTACTTGTTGCACTTTGGGGTCGGCGTTGAGTTTGTGCTCAACAAGTTCCCTCGGGACACCAGGCATATTAGATGGTTTCCATGGGAAGATGTCGCGATTCTCACGGAGGAACCAGATGAGCGCCCTTTCCTATGCGGGGCTCATGTGCGCTCCAATGGTGACCGTCTGGCTAGAGTCGCCCGGGACGAGCTTGACGGTGCAGGTGTGCGTGGTGGCCTCGAACGTGGAGCGACCAGTGGTTGGCTTCTTCATAATGGTGGGGTCATCCTTGTTGATGTTGCCCGCGTATTTCACGAGCTCTTCCGCGTGGTCGGTCTCTGCGGCGATGACAATGTCGGCGAGCTTGGTGCCTTTGTCCTCGCATTCCATGGCCATGCCGGGGTTGTCGTGGACGCTGATGATGCCGCTTGGCCCTGGGAGCTTCATCATGTTGTAGGCGTAGTGCAAGGTCGCCATGAACTTGGCAAACGCCTAGCGCCCTAGGACGCAGTGGTAAGGCCTGCTAAAGTTCACCAGCTCGAAGACGATCCATTCGGTGTGGAAGTTTGCTAGTCTGCCGAAGGTGACTGGCAACGTCACCTTGCCAATCGGATACGCCTTCTGACCGGGGACGACTCGATTGCTGATTCCGGGAGGTTCAGCCTCTTGAATGTGTCCAGGTACATGATATTGATGGAGCTTCTGCCATCCATCAGTGTCGGTAGCCAGTAGTCGACCACTTTTGGCCTGACCACCAGGGTGACTCGCCTTGGGTAATCGATCCTAGGCACGTTGACAGCGACTGCGCGTGAGAGCACCTTTTGCTCCCGCTTGGTGCCGAGCCCGGTGAAGGTGTGTAGCGAGCCGATGGCGTTTCCGAACCCGCCAGCATTAGTGTTGTCCCTTGGCGGGTTGTTGTTGGGGTCCTCCCTTGCTCGTCTTGCCTTTTTGATCTCTTTGAGAGAATGTCAGTCTGCGGTGGTGTGGGTGGCAGGTTTCCCCTCTCCGCTATGATAGACGCAGGGCTGGTTAAGCAGGGCGACGGGGTCGAATTTCGGCCTCGTCGTGTTGTTGGCGCGGTAGTTTCCGCTATCGCGGTAGTTCCCCCGGTCACGGCAGAAGTTTTTCGGGTCGCGTTGGCCGTAACTGGCGTTAGCGACAAATTCGACTCGCTCGTCGTTGCGGCAGTTCCTAGTGAGGCGGGTGTTGCGGTAGCGCATGTCGTGCTGTCACCCGTTGTCGTGGCCGCTTAATCGGCATCTTCCTCCCGACTCGTCGTCCGAGTCCTGGTTTGGGTCGTCCTCTGCGTAGCGCTTGGTGATCTCGATGAGGTCGAGGATGTTGTCGAGTGTCCTATAGACCCTCTTGATCTTAGTGACCAGGGGTTCATACAGACACGCGTTGTTCAAGCAGTGGATCACTATGTCTGGGTGGATGCCACGGGCATTGATCCATAGTTCCTGCCACCTCTGGATCCAGTGGCGGGTCGACTCGCGCTGTCCCTAGATGCATCGCTCCAGGTCCTCGATGGTGGTGCCGCGGGTGTAGGAGCCCTCGAAGTGCCGGACGAAGGCGTCCCGCATCTCTTCCCACGAGTCGATGCTATCGGCGGGGAGGGTGTTGATCCATTTCCGGGTCGCTCCTTCCATCATCAGGGGGAGGTAGCGAGCAGCGAGCAGGTCGATGTGGCCGGCGATCCGCATCACCATGAGGTACGTGTCCAGCCACACCGCTTGGTCATACGTGGGGTCATAGTTTTCGATCTCCTTGGGGGCCTTGAAGCTGACAGGGTACTCCTCGCCTCGGATCATTGGCCTGAAGCATTGGGGGCCGACTCGGTTGAGCGAGCCCCTTGGTTCGTGGTCGCCGCGGTTGGTGAGGGTGTGCCTAGAGTCGTAGGTCTGGCGCGCTCGCTAGTCCTGGTTGTTGACGATTGGCATTCGAGCGTCGATGGGTTGCCCATTGGTAGCGACCGTCTTGTTCACCGGCCGCGGCTCATTGGTGGAGAGCGTAGGGTTGGCGACCCGTGGCTGGTGCGCTAGGGGTTGGGGCGGTGGGCAGGTGAAGGTGTTGGCAATGGTTGGAGGGCCGCTTGACGCTGCTCTGCTTGCTGATGAGCGGGAATACATCCGCCCCTGCGGGTTGACCCCCGCGGCTTGCTGCTCCACAGCCCTAGCGAGTAGGGACTTGGTGTACTGGATCTGCAGCGTGCCCTCTCCTTGGATGTCGAGGTGGGCGACCGGGGCGTCCGCCGCAATGACGTTGTCCATTGGGGTGGAGTACAGGGGGAGCCCATTGCCGTTGTGGGCCTATGGCGAGATTCTGATCGGCGGTTGGTCCGGTGGGGTCGCGCGAAAAATGGGTGGCGGTGGGCCCCCAGTTGCCACCTGGTGGCGCTTTCTCGCAGTATTCACGCTCGACCACGCGTGCGGGGTCGCTTTCGTCGTTGAAGTTCACGACGCGGCCCTAGACGTTGGAGTTCAGGCGGGTCATGATGCGGCGTTGGCGATAGAGTGACATCTCCTGCGCCGTTCCCCGCTCAAGGCAGAATTTCTCACGCTCTGCTAGCTCCATACGCTGCGCCTCCTACAGTCGTAGGCGGGCTTCCTCCACCTCCGTGGTCGTGGCAGTCGGCGGGATCGACATGGAGAATGGATCTGGTGGGGCGACGGTGCTGCCTATCATGTAGATCGCGTTGAAGCGTTTGGATCTGGCGCGGAAGTCCTCGGGGTACTCCGGGCCAGAGTCGAAATCGAAGATCCCAAGGATGGAGGAATCCTCGAAGTCCTCAAGGTTGGAGACCCGCGTGATGGAGTCCTCCCGTGAAGCTGTGGTGATGGATCCATCAACCCAGGCAGGGGTCACAGAGTCGACATCGTCGTGGAGGGTCGCGTCGTATGCGGTGGCGTTGGTCTCGACCGCATTGCTGGAGGCCGAGTCGTACTCGGTGGCGAGGCGACTGATGGAGCGGACCTGCTCCTCATAGAGCAGATCGTGGCGTGTCGGTGATCCGCCGACGATCATTGTTGCCGCCAGGTCGACTGCGTTGGTGAAGCCAATGAACATGCTGATGGTGCCGACCGACATCTCCGTGCCGTGCATGATCGGGCGCAACGCCGGGATGTAGTTGTTGGGCAGGATATGTAAGATCCCGCCGGTGAAAATCATGTGGCCGGTGGCGATCGGCCGATCGATTGGCGAGTAGGGTCTCTTCGCAGAACTCAGGCCAGTCCGGCTAGGCCCCACGGTGGGCGCCACTATCGTGGCAATGGCCACGGCAGTCGCTGCTGTAGGCAGCGATTGATAGAATCGGGGGCAAGAGCTGGCGGCCATCTGCGGTGCGAGATGGGGGCGGATGCACATGGATTTACCCAGGTTCAGCCCCCGTAGGGTAAAGACCTACTCCTGCTAGATTGGATTGATGGGGAGCGAGTTACAGGGGTGGCGAGCTCGGTGTCTAAGCAACGAGTCGCTTGAAAGGGTGGATGATGGAATGTAAGTCCTCAAGCTACCCTAGGGAGGTTTATATATAATGGACACCTCGCTAGGGTTTACAGTTTACAACCGAACAAGATATGGATTCGGAGGCTTTGACCTAATCCGACTGGGCTTCAGCTTTGCTTCTGGGCCCCCAGTCTCCAGTCACCAGGCCTTCTCTTCAGTCGCGTTCCAATCGCCATCCTGCAGGCCGACTCGCGAGGCCTTTTGCCCAATCGGAACGTCCTGCTAGGCATACCCCATTTGGCATATCCTCATCAGCGATGTCTCCAGTGAGTCGGCAGCTCCTACCTCTCCTCCTGCATCATAGAGCATAAAAAACAATGTGTTATTCTGAAACAATCGGATTGTAAATAAGTAGTGTAATACTTTTTCTTGTGCTAAGATTTGCAGGAACTTATGCTTCTATTTAGCACTTTTGGCTCTATTTTGACGTGCTTGAAATTTTTACATAAGCACTTTTTGCTTTGCCTATACTTATTGTTTATCTGGCTTTTCGCCTCGTCCCTTTTGTGAGACGGCCAACCTTCCGCCGGAAACTTTGCAGAGCTGCGAAGTTCAAATGCTAAACCAGTTTAAACTCGGAAACAAAGCCGGCTTCCAGTAGGAACAATTCACTACTCAGAAAATGCCTACATACGGCAATCAGATAAAGAACCCAAGTATAGACTAGAAAATTTTAAATTTATACCCGAAGGTAGCATTTTTAGAATCGGAAATCTAACCAGAACAAACATGAGCATAAAGTACTTTCAAGTATTCTGGTATTTTTGATTGTGACATGATCATTCTGAAATAAGATGGTAATATAAAACTTCTCAAAAAATATTGAGGCAACCAATACTTTATTTCTCATTGAACATGTACACATATATGCTTACAAAGAAAGAAATTTTAAGAATAAAAGGGACGTAGCTGAGAAATATTCCACGGTCTGTCTAATTCTTGCAGGTTTGTACTACCTCCATCTCTCTTTCTCTTCTTAGTAGCAGGTCTTTCTTTTACTAGGCACATATCAGTTAGATATTAAGAACCATTGTGTAATACTCGGCTAACTAAAAAGGGCCCTTCCCATAGTGGGGAAAGTTTGTTCTTTCCTTTCTACACATGCCTGAGAACCAAGTCGCCCTTATTGAAAGACCGGTTTATAACTCTCTAGCTATGATACTTGCGTAACTTCTGCTGATAGGCTATTGATCTCATTTCAGCAATGACGTGAACTTCTTCGATTAAATCGCGATCATTTTGTCGAGAAATTTTGGCATCCTCTTCAATATACGCCACAACTCGGGGAGAAGTATGAATCAAATCGCTAGGAAGAACTGCTTCTACACCATAGACCAAGAAGAAAGGTGTGTATCCGGTTGACCTATTCGAAGTTGTTCTCAAGCTCCATACTACAGACGGTAATTCATCTGCCCAAGGCCCCGTAGTGTAACGAAGTGGCGCTTCGAGTCTTGGTTTGAGGCCTTGTAGGATTAAACCATTTTCTCTTTCAACTTGTCAATTAGCCTATGGATGTGCGACTGACGCAATGCCAAGACATAAATTTTGTTCGTCGCAGAATTCGGCAAGTTCTCCCATAGAAAATTGCTCCTATTGTCTGTGATAATGCTATGCGGATAACCATATCAGATTATAACATCCTCGACAAATCTTTTGGCTATCGCTCCATCACAACTTGTGACGGGTTTAGCCTCAATCCATTTTGTGAACTTATCCACCATTACTAAGAGGTAAGTAAATCCACTTGGAGCCCGTTTAAACGGTCCTACCATGTAAAGCCCAGACCACGAAGGGCGATGTTATAGGTATTGTTCACAGCTGATCAGCCATAACATGAGCTTGTTTGGCGTACTTTTGGCAGCCTTTGCATGTCTTGACCAGTCGTTTGGCATCTGCCTTGGCTGTAAGCCAGAAAAATCCGTGTCTGAAAGCTTTTGCCACTAAAGATTTGGCTGCAGAGTGATGGCCTCATTCGCCTTCGTGGATTTCCCTTACGATTTCCACTCCTTCTGCCGGAGATACACAACGCTGAAAGACCCTAGACACACTCCGCTTATAGAGCTCACCACTTATGATAGTATAGGATTTTGCTCGTCGGACGATCTACCGGCTCAGAACCTCGTCTTCAGGTAATTTTCCGTCTACCAAGTAGTTAAGGTAGGGTTGAGTCCAGCTAGGAATCACAACTAGAACTGCTACTAAAGGTGAGTCGGATTTGGTCGGATATTCCTCGTCAATTCCTTTTATAGAGGGAACTTTGAGGTGCTCTAAAAAAGCGCCATACGGGACCTTCTTCCGTGCAGAGCCTATAAAAGATAATGCATCTACTTCCTCATTTTCTATTCGAGGGATGTGTTGAACTTCAAACCCTTTGAACGATTTAGCTATCACATTCACGACAAACCTATATGCTTCCATGTGTTTGTTTGCATTAGAGATATCTGACACTTGTTGAGCAACAAGATCCGAATCTCCGTAACACATTAATCGTCGGATGCCGATATCTTTAGCGATCCAGATTCCATGCGGCAGTGCTTCATATTCAACAATGTTATTCGTTGTCGTGAAGTGAATCTGCAACACATAGAAAAGGTTATCTCCTTGGGGTGATTTGAGCACCACGCCAGCCCCGAGCCTCCGAGCGCCTTAGACACGTCAAAATGTAAGGTCTAGTATTCCGACTCTGGGAGGGTCATGTTTTTTGTTGTCTCTTTCCAATCAGTGACAATGTCAGCCAGAATCTAGGATATGATTGCTGTACGAGGTTTGTACTCAATGTCAAAAGCTGAAAGCTCTATGCCCCATTTTGTGACACGTCCTGTAGCATCGTTGTTGTTGATTATATCTCTCATGGGAGCTGTGCTCACCATGGTAATTGGATGTTCCTGAAAGTAATGTTGTAGCTTCTGGGATGCGAAAGACACACTGTAAGCCAGCTTTTGATAATGCGGATACCGCTGCTTTGATTCAGTTAGGACTTTGCTAAGGTAGTAAGTCGGATGCTACACCAGGTGTTCCTTTTTTTCCTCTAGTCTTTCCACCACCATGAGGACACTAACGACTCTATTTGTCACAGCGAGATAGAGCAACATCGATTCATGAGGTTCTGGTGCTACAAGGATAGGAGCGGACGACAGTACTGCTTCCAGGTCTTGTAGTGCAGCTTCAACTTCATCAGTCCAAACGAACTTTTTGTCTTTTTCAGGAGCTTGTAGAGTGGTGCAGCTCTTTCACCGAGCTGGCTTACAAACCGACTGACCGCAGCAATGCAACCAGTTAGTCGTTGAACGTCCTTCTGGCGAGTTGGCCTGGAAATATTAACTATAGCCTTTATTTTGTCACGGTTCACCTCTATGCCTCTCTATGACACGATGAAACCTAACAACTTTCTAGCTGGTATTACGAAGAAGCACTTCTTCAGATTAAGCATTATGTTGTATTTGCGTAGATTGGCAAACATTTCCTCCATGTCAGAAATTAAGGTTTCCTTCTTTTCGGACAGCACCGCAATGTCATCCACATATGCATGAACATTGCGTCCAATTTGATCGTGGAGGCAACGCTGCATAGTGCGCTAGTACGTAGATCTTGTGTTCTTGAACCCAAAGGGCATCGTAACGAAACAGAAGGTTCCAAAGGGGGTTATGAACGAAGTTTTGACTTTGTCTGATTCCTTCATCCGGATTTGGTGATAACCGAAATATCCATCAAGAAAACATAGGAGTTCCGAGCCTGCCGCAGAATCGATAACTTGATCAATTCTAGGCAGAACGAACGGATCTTTGGGACAAGCCTTGTTCAAGGCGGTATAATCAGCACACATTCTTAAATCAGTGGTGTCCATTTTAGGGACCATTACAGGATTGGCCGACCACTCAGTGTGGATGACCTCTTCTATGAATCTAGCTAACTCGAGCCTGGCTAGTTCCTTAGCTATTGCTTTTTTCTTTTCATCGCCAAAACATCGTAAGGACTATTTGACAGGTTTAGCGTTTGGGTGTACATTTAGAGTGTTCTCGGCAAGTTCCCTAGGTACTCTGGTCATGTCAGCTGGCTGCCATGTGAAGATGTCTTGATTTGCTTGGAGGAACTTGACAAGCGCACTTTCCTATGCGCGATCTAAACCTACACCTATCTGGGTCACCTTGGAGGGGTCATCATCCTTCAATGGTGTCTTCTTTGTCTCTTCCGATGCATTGAATTCCGGAGTTGGCTTTGTAAACTCCTTCTTTGTCGCGGGCATCTCGGACGGGTCAATGGTCTTCTTTATCTCCTAGTATTCCTGGGCGTGCAGCACGGCTTCAGCAAAGGCGGCATTTCCGTCCTTGCACTCTCGCGCTTTCTTCAGGTCTCCCTTGATGGTGATCACGCCTTTGGGACCTGGAATTTTCATCATATTGTAAATGTAACACGGATGAGCCATGAAATCCTAGTAAGCCAACCGTCCGAATATAGCGTGATATGCGCTCTTGAACGGGACCACTTTGAAGGAAAGTGCTTTTGTCCGGTAGTTCTTTGGAGTTCCAAAGGTAACATCCAAAGTGATCTCTCCTAGGGAGTTTGCTTGTCTTCCTGGTACAACTCCGTGAAAGATCACAGAGCTGTGATTCAGCTATATTTTCGAGATCCTCATCTGACGTAGCGTTTTGACATATAGAATATTGATGCTACTACCGCCATCCATGAGAGTCTTGGAGAAACCATAGCCGTCAATAAGTGGATTGACAACTAAGGCGTATTTTCCTCACCTGTGCAACTTAGGCGGATGATCATCACGGTCAAAGGTGATTGTCACTTCTGACCAGTCCAAGAATTGAGGAACAAATCAATTTCGTTTAGCTCATGCAATACTGCTTTCTTGACCTTAGCTGGCTGAGACCCAAGTAAGGTGACATAAGTGTCTTTCTTTGTTGGGAAGTTCTTCTTTCCATTCGACTTGGGATTTGAAGGCTCTGCTTCCTCCATGTCGGAATCTTCCTTGGTCTCTTTTTCTTTTTGGGGATTCTTCTTTCCCATCTTTCGCTTAGCCCTGTAGCCAGCGGAATCGTCTTTTTTGATGTTGTCATTGAAACGACACTCGGCGTTTGTGTGGGACGAGCCCTGTTGGCATCCAAGTGATGCACACACAGGTTATTGGCAATGTCAGCCCAAGAGTAGGTTTTGCCACATTGCTGGTCTCCTCTACCTTGGACCCTTGACGTCCCACGACCACGTCCGCGGCCGCCTCCGTGCTCTCCTCGTCCTCTAGACCTGAAAGTAGCAGTGACAACCGCTATTTCCGCGTTGGGCTTTTCTTTCGAGGTATTCTTGCGCTTCTGAGCTTTTTGCTTTGGCTGTTTTTCGGACTGTGGTACATCCAGGATGTTAAGTAGCCCTTCTGCATCGTCATCGTCATCTGCATATTTGCTCGTCGTTTCTATCATCTCTCCCAAATCAGTGACCTTGTCGCACTTCAAGCGGTGACGCAGTAAACCAATTGGTAGTCCTGCAACGAAAGCTTCAATCGCAGTTTGATTGTTTACTCCTTCACATGAGTTCTTGGTATTGATCAATCGTCCGAGGTAATCTCGGCAAGTTTCTCTGACTTTCTAGGTCCAACGCTGTAGGTCTCCTACCGTACAGGGCCTCCGGTATGTGCCTTCGAAATTCCGAAACAACGCGCTTTGCATGTCATACCAATTGTGGATGGGATTCTCCAGAAGTTCATTAAGCCAGGATCGTGCCGTCTTGTGTAGCATATGGGAGATATCGGGTCGTGACCAAGCTATTTCCGCCTTTGGCGATGCAGCAAGCCTGGAAAAAATCCTAGAGCCAAGTATCTGGCTGAGGTACAGCGTCGTAGGCTTGAATGTGTCTTGAGATGGTGAATCCTTCCAGGAATCTTGTTTCTCGAATGCACGGTCCGAAGCATTTTGGACCCACATAGATATCACTGTTCTTGTAGCGTTGCTCCTATATGTTAGAATTGATGTGGTGTCTCGCATCACTTGGTGACAGAGAACACCGTATTGGTCGTTGGCTGTGGTTGTAGTGCCTTGGAGCTGGACTTCTGCTCTTACCACCACCTCCTCAGCCACGACGCCCTCCTTGGTCTCCCTCAGGGCCGTTGTGATGGCTGCTTGGTGGAGAGGGTGGTGCATGTGGATTGTTTTGGGCTGATCACCGGCCTCCATCTAGAGGGTCATTATTCCGGTTCCGGGAAGGGTCTTTATTATGACGAGCCCCCTGCCGGCTTGACTCGGCATGGTGTCTGTCATTCCTTCGTCCATCATTTCCCCCATTGCGATGAGATTCAGTCGGACGGCTTGTGTGTCTAGGAGGTGGCATCCTTTGTCGGTCCTCCTCCCGACATTGTTCTGTGTCGTCTTCCCTACGATTGTTCGACTCTCGCCAGGGACGGTGTCTTAGACCTAGTGCCACAACCGCATCTCGGTTTGTGGCTGGAGCAACATTGCTCCAGTCACGTGCGGTTATGTGCTGTTGCGCTGAAGATCCGGTTCTTGATTAATTATCTTCCCTACGGTCGGAACTGTGATGTTGTTCCGGGTCCCGTTGGGGCCTAATGTCATCCCAGGCCGGATCCATGTGACATTGGTAGGATTTAGAGACCAGCTTTCCGCTTCCGGATTTCGCGACCTTATGTTGCTCCAGACCTTTGGTAAGCAGCTTTATGCCCAACCTGACATGATCTGGGTTTGGAGTGTTTGCCAAGATATATCGAGCTGCGGCAGTGTTCTGTACCCGTGTTGGATACACTAGATCTCCATTGCTGTCGAGCCGAGGTGCTCTTGGGTCTCCCTCAAAGAGGACCTTGTGGACTTCCGGATACTTATCGGCTCGCACGTGGCCTTTTCGGGTCTTCTGATGCTGCAGAGAGATGAACTGCTCCGCAGTAGCTATTTGCTTCTTCTCTTCCTTGATGTTGATCGCTTCATCCAGGAGTACTTGACAACGCGCTTCTAGGGCCTGGGCCCTTTCTTCCAACTCTGCAGGTGTAAGTTCTGCGGCGGTCGGGATCGGCATTGTTAACGCATCTCCGATGAGTTTACGGGCACCAGACGTGATCACGTATCCATCAACCGGAGTTTCCTTCGGCTTGTCTGGGATTAGAGCTCCACCTGAGTCTTCTTCGTAGTCTTTGGCGACCACTTCCTCAGCTAGAGGATTTTTTGCTGGAGTCTTGTTCTTCTTGTTTTTCTTCTTTGCCTTCTTGGCAGCGCCGGTAGCAAAGCCGGCTTTGGATCCGCTTCCTGGAGTCAAGCTCTGATTAGTACTTTCGGACATCTCGACGTCGGGATTAGCTCCGAGATCCATATCATCTTATGCTTTGGGAGAGTTTTCCCTGGATACTTCATCCATGGTTTCTTCTTCTTCTACAGCTTTGGAGTTGTACTCCACGTCATATTCCTCGGAGAACTTTTGAAAATCTGCTTACGTCATTGAATCATCTAAAGATGTCGGTAAGTCGGTGTTTGTTCTGATCGCCTCCAGAACCGAGTCCTCATTGTCTCCAGCATCGGCAGAGCCGGATCTGGATCCAACATATCTGACAAAGTGCGGTGTGTGAGTCCTGAGGTAGTTGTGGCTTTCCTCGTAGGCTTCCTCAAAAAGTTTGATGGTCTCGAGAACCTCATCCACGTTTGCGCCTTGCCACATCATGCGCCTCAGCGTATGCCTCAGGAAAGGTTGATCTGTTCTGGCGTTGGCAGAGCCGGAACTAGAGTTGTTGTCTTGCTCCTCCTGGGTTTCGACCTCGATGAGGGGATCGATATGGGATTCGGCCTCCTTAGGGAGATCCACTCTAGATTCGACTTGCACCGCAAGATCTGCTTCAGGCTCAGCTTTCTCCACTATCTCCGTGTTAGGGGCGGGCTAGGTGGGATTGTTGTTTTTTGGGATCCGAAACTCTGCCGCCTCCGCAGACAAAGTGGACCCAGAAGCTTCTTTTGCCTCTATCATCACCGCTAGGGTGGGGCATGTTCAGCAAAACTGATATAGACATCGATATCGCCAAAAGACATGATGGTGTAGGTAGTCACGGCCTCCCTAGCCAGAATCTAGGTCTCATTGTGAATGATGAGATGGACATCACTAGCGTAGATGACGCGACCGACGGCGAATGTCTTGCCGATTCCGATTCTTGCAGATTTCGCTCGGAACGTAGATCCGAAGCTCACTTGCCCCATGGTGGGCACCAACTGTTGCTGGATTGATGAAAAGTACGCCATGACGGGGTACTTGAGGCGTGCGGAAGAGACGGGTGCGAGACGTACGGTATTCTGGGACGGTGAGCACACAAGTTTGCCCAGGTTCGAATTTGTCGGCTTTGGATGGATCGTACTGCTGCTAGCAAACCAGTAATACTGTAGAGCCAGAATATGGGTTGCACGGGTTTCGCCTATGCGAGTTGAGATTGTAGACTATGGTGGGGGTGCCCTAAAGGCTCTCCCTAGGATGGCTTATATAGATATTCGGCCTAGGGTTTATAGGAGAGACCTATCCGGCTACGACTAAGAGTCGGTTACAGAGTACATCTTGAACTACAAGTAACACTACAGGCCTATGTCGATAAGTCTTCTAGGCCTTTCCGTAGCCGGACTGGACTCTGTCTTTTCTCCATGCCTAGGCCGCCCGTGAAGTAAAGCTCTAATCCGAAGTGGGCCACCCTGGTCAGTGAGGCATAATGAGGATACCTAGAAAGTATATCCCCAAACGTACGGCCAGGTTCCACCCATACTACCCATCCTTACCGACTTCGCAACTTCTTCTCTCTCCTTTTTATTTAGAATAGAAAAAACGAGAGTTAGAAGGAGAAAATCACGGAATCGATAATGACCGATAGTATGGGGGGTGCATCTGTACCGCGTTGTCGTACCACTTCCGCAGAAAATTCATCAAGGCATCAGCAGACTTAATGACCAACAGTATAGGCTGATCTGGTCATATCGTCCGCCCGTACCAAGCTCGTAAGACCGGCAATGAACTCAGAAAAATGAAAGGAATTCAAATATGCAAAAAGAAATAGCACAAAAATCATCCAACACAAGGGTGTGTTGAGAATTTCATAAGTCATGTTCGTCGAGGGTTTATGCACTACTAGAGAAAAGCGTATAGCAGTACCCCTTACCACTGACGAAGTGGGAACGTGCTTGCTGGCAGTAAGGGCTTCTAGACCTGCGTACTGTTACCACTGGTGAAACACACCTGTCACGTCGGGGCTACGTCACGTACAGCTAGCGAATTTGTCGCTGATACGCTAGGTATAGGGTGGGACACGTGCCCCCCAGATGGGGCGCCACTTACCACCGGCGAATCCGGCTGTGCACGCCAGGGATGATGTGGGGGAGCACCGGCAAAACGGGCCCCCGCTCGCGAGGGATATGGTGGGTCGCGTGCCACCCGGATGGGTCGCCATTTACCACCGGCGAATCCGGCTATGCACACCGGGGATGATGTGGGGGAGCGTCAGCGAACCAGGCCCCCGCTCGCCCGGGATAGGGTGTGCCGTGTGCCCCCCAGATGGGCCGCCACTTACCGCTGGCGAAACGGCCCGCGCGCGCCGGTGATAGGTGAACACACCACCGGTGAATGATTCTATGGTTGCCAGGGATGATGTGGGGCCGGGTGGGCCATTTGGCCATGCTATTACCACCGGTGCCTTCGTTGTTTCCGCCGGTGGTAACCTGGGATTTATTACCAGCTCGGACCAGCCACCTACCAACACCTCCTCACTCACCACTAGCTCACTTTTCATGGAAACTTAACCCCAAGCTTTTCTAGCTCATTCCCCCACTTCTCCCCACCCTTTTTAGCTAATTCAACCAACCAAGTTTGATATATTTGAGGAGATGTCGCTCCCCTCGCATGCATTACTAGATCTACCTAGCAATATCTGGATCTAGATCTCTATCCACCACCTTTCCCACTTCTCTCTATTGGTAGATCTAGATCTTGAGCATAAGGTACCGAAAACACATACACACTCTCTTCGGTCGACGTTTGGCGTTTCTCCAGTGCTCTTGACCTCGCGTCAACCAGTAGGTATAATGTGGTGGAATGTGTGAATGAGTTGGCTACAAGTCACTGGTGATGTCACTTGTGATGGTGAAAAGTGCTTGCACGCATATGTGGACCTTTTTGTGTTGTTTTGCTGGTGGAATGTGCACATACAATGAGTTGACAATGTTTTGCCAGAATGTATTAACTTCCGTTCCGGTGAATTTCTGGCACTCTGGCGAGACCATTTTTAGCAAAGGTCATGCCGAATTTTTCCGTGAAAGCTGAGCCGACAGTTCTAATCTATTCTCTTATCACACACCGTAAATGATAACTATCGTCATTGTTTGACCCCTTGTCACGCACGGTGAATGAGCACCTGCTCAGGTATAGTTTCATGGAGGGCTACACTCAGTGGATGGATGATGAAGATGACCATGAGGAAGAGGATGGCGTTCAACACGAAAATTAAGAGGATGAGGAGGGAGAAGAACGGGATGTCACACACGATGACGACGGGGATGAACAAGGTCAGGAATAATAAGAACATGCGGACAATGAGGATAGGAGTAGTAATACTCTACTAACTGTGGCCGTGCATGACCCTAATCTTCAGGAAATTCTTCTTGGCAACGCATCGACCGACCCCAGATTCGCCGGTAGACGGAAGTCTAAGATGGATAAACTATAGATAGACTCGAGAACTCCGTTGTACAACGCAGGTCGCGGGCCAGAGGAGACCCGCTTGAGAGTAACTCTCGATCTTTTAGAGATGAAGGCAAAATACGGATGGAACGACGCAAGTGCAGACGATCTCTTCTGATACTTCAAGAAGCACTTACCTAAATATAACAAGTTGGCAGGTAGCCTACAGGAGGCCAAGAAAGTGGTGTTCCCTCTCGATTTACCGCACGAAAAATACCACGCATGCATCAGTGACTGCGTGATGTATCAGAACGAGCACAAGGCCTTGACCTCGTGCCCAAGGTGCGGTGAGCCTCGATACAAGCGAGGGACGAGAAAAGCTCCTCGAAACGTTGTGTTGTACTTCCCGCTTAGGCCCCGTCTCCAGCGGTACTTCGCAGATCCCAAGGAAGCAAAGCTCATGCGCTGGCACGCGGAAAGGAAGGAGGTAGTAATGAAGGATCCAGTGAGGGTTGAAAACCCAGTGCTGATGCATCCTTCGGATGCAAGCCAATGGAAAGCATTAGACAATGAGTACAAAGATTTCGGGAAAGAACCAAGGAACATCAGACTGTGTGCAAGCACCGACGGACTCAATCTGTTCGAGAACCAGAGCAGCAAGCACAACACTTGGCTCGTGTTTGTATGGATGTGCAACCTCCCCCCATGGCTATGCCTGAAGAAGAAGTACGTACACATGAGCATGCTAATCGAAGGGCCGATGCAGCTAGGGAGCGATATCAACCTGTATCTTGAGCTATTGAAGGAGGAGCTAGCCATCTTGTGGGACGAAGGGGTACAAACATGGGACGCTCACCTCCAACAACCTTTCCATCTGAAAGCAGCGCTGATCACAATGGTGTAGGACTATCTTGGATACGGATATATCGCGTGCGAGGTGTGCCACGAACACAAGGCTTGTGTGAGGTGCATGTAAAGGACACTGTTTCTTCAGTTGGGTAAGGATCCCGGGTCTTCGAAAACTGTCTACATGAGGACTCAGATGTGGCTACCCGAGAATGACCCGTGGAGGAAGCGTGGAGATCTGTTCAACGACAAGGATGAGCTCGAAGTACCTCCGCCTAAGCGCAGCGGTGAGGAGATCGATGCTTTGTTGAAAAGCTAGAAACACTGCCCTTCGCCGGATAAGATAAAGAAGCATAAGCGGAAATGAGGAGATAAGAAGAAGGAAAAGGAACACGACCCGCTCATGGGGAATGGAAAAGAAGGTCCGTGTTTTGGGACTTGCCGTACTGGAAGATCCTCAGTACGCCTCATAGCCTTGATGTCATGCATATCACGAAGAACATGTGTGAAAGCTTTCTTGGCACTCTACTCAACATGTCGGATAGGACCAAAGACGGGCTGAAAGCAAGACATGACCTGAAGGCCCTGAATATCAGAGAAGAACTTCACCCCCTATCTTCTAGGGTTGAGGAGGAGACAAATGATCGCAAACGGAAAAGGGTGAGGAAGCAGTCGGTTGAGGAGGAGACGGAAGATCCTAAGGGAAAAAGGGCAAAGAACGGTGAAACCCCACATCCCTCCTGCTTCACTCTATATCCTAATGAGCTCGAACAGATGATCGGTTGCCTCCTCGGAACCAAGTATCCCTTAGGCTACACGGGGCTGATATGTAGATGGCTGGACTCGACGAAAGGAATCTTCAGCGGGATGAAGTCTCATGACTGTCACATCACGATGACGCAGATACTTCCAGTTGCAATCCGAGGGATCATGGAACCACACATCCATGCAACGCTGACTAGCCTATGTAACTTATTCGACGTCATCACTCGTAAGTCGATAACCGTCAAGAAACTTGGGAGGCTGCAGGAAGAGATAGTCACCATCATATCCGAGATGGAGATGTAGTTCCCGCCCGCATTCTTTGACATCATGGTCCACCTACTGATGCATATAGTGGACGATATCGAGGATCTCGGGCCTCCGTTCCTTCACAACATGATGGCATTAGAAAGAATGAACGGGATCATCAAAGGATACGTCCATAACAGGGAACATCCGGATGGAAGCATCGTCCATGGCTTTCTCACCGAGGTGTGTGTCTGTTTCTACAAGAATTATCTAAATGAATAAAACCCATGTCCGATTGGTTTGCCCACAAACAAGCACCTCGGCAGGTTTGATGGAGTAGGCCACCGCACCGGCAAGAAGTAAATGGAAGTGGATTAGTCTGATAGGAGAGCCGACTTTGACAGGGCCCACTTAGTAGCGCTACAGCACATGGACGATGTCACGCCTTGGATAGAAAAGCACAAAACCATGATCGAGAACAATGCTAACAGGCCGATGATGGAAGAAGAGGTATTTAGAGCGCACAACTCCTCTTTGTCGCGTTGGTTCAAAGACCAGATTGGTGCCAATCCACCTCCAATGACAAGCGTCGTGGAGAGAATCACATTGGCCTTGTCTTATGGGCCCGCACCAAACCTCATGACTTATCAAGCATACGACATCAGCGGTTACACATTCTACACGGAGGAGAGGGACAAAAGAAGCGACTATCAGAACTTAGGTGTAACGATGGAATCTTACACGGGCGAAGAGAAGAAAAGATACTACGGAAGGATCGAGGAACTTTGGGAGCTTGACTACATCGGGGAGAAGATACCGATGTTCCGTGTCACATGGGCTACAGATGTCAGAAAATAAGACGAGTATTTCACCACCATGCGATTGCCCAACAAATCCAAGACCAAGAAACCCACCGCACAAAATGAGCCATGGGTACTGGCTAAGCACGTCGAGCAATGCTTCTTCATTACCGACCCATCAAGGCCTAGCCGTGTCATCGTGAGGAGAGGCAAAAGGGCCGTCGTCAGAATGGATGGAGTCGCTGACGAGAAAGACTTCGACGGACTCGTTGGTGACCCGATGATGGAAGAACCTGATGAAGATGATGCAACATACACAAAAAGGAGAAGAAGGACCACGCTACCTAGGTCGTCAGCTACAACAACTCCTCCGTACACAAGGACTCACGATGATGAGACTGGCAGGGTCAAGTCAAAAAAGACCAAGCAGAAGGGCAAGAAGAAGAAGTAGAGTGCAAAGAAGATACAGTAAGATTGGTGTGGTCGAGAAATTAACGCTCGTCATTTTATGGTCGAGAAACAGTAAGATTTTATGTATAAGTGTGTACTACATAATCATTAAACTCCTACGGAGATGCCGATGGAATTGCAACTAATATAACTTAACCATCATTTTATGTGTGTTTGCCTGCGACGAATTGCTATCATTTTATGTGTGTTTGGCTGCGATGGAATCATGTTACGCTTAGTCGCATCAAGTGAAAAAAAAACCCTTACCACCAGCACGATCCGTAATCAGTCGTTATCCGATCCGGTTCAAATCCGCGGCGAAAATATGGAATAGGATATATATGGTAGAGAGGAAATCCGATCCGGTCTGATCCGATTACATCCCTAGTTATCATTTAATGTGCATTAATTTATTTGTCTAAAAAAACTTAGCACCGACGAATTTGGGCCATATGCCAGGGGTACCATGCTCTGGCCCCACCTGCCAGTGACCCTAAGGTTACCATTTAATGTGTGTTAATTATTTGCCTAAAAAAACTTACCACCGACGAATCTGGGCCATACGCCGGCGGTACCACGCGCTGGCCCCACCTGCAAGTGACCCTAAGGTTACCGCCGGCGATTACATGCATACGTCGGGGGTACATTGACTATGGGTCCCACCCGCGAGATAAGGGCAGGTGTCGTCACCACACTCAGACAATAGATCGATCCCCTCCACCCGTCCGAACGCCGCCGTCCGCCCGTCCTCCCGATCTGCCTCGAGCGCCTGTCTGCCTGTCTGCTTCGAGCGCCTGTCCTCCCGTCCGCCTCGAGTGTCGTCCGCCACGAGCGCCTGTCCGCCCATCCGCCCGATCTACCGCCGTTCGCCGTCAGCGAGGTCACTCTACTGCCGTCCTCCGTCCGTCGTCTGCCCGTCATCAACCCCGTCCTCCATCGTCTGTCCTCCGTCCGCCCGTCGTCACATTACCGACCGTGACTCGTGAGTGCCTGCCGTCTCCAGATCCCGATCTCGTCCCTCTTCATTCCCCTCCTCCCACCGAGTTCTGCCGCCATCGCCAGCATCTGGAGCGCCAGCGATCCGTCCCTCGACGTCCTCCACTTGTCCCTCTACAACGTTCCCCACTTCACCAGCAGCGGCGCCACACCAGGGTAAAGGAGGAGCAGCAGCGACATGGGAGGAGCGGCGGCGTCCAACGATTCCCAGTCTTTGAGGTAAGTACTGCTCCTTGCCTAGAACCTTTCTCCTCCTCTTCCATTTGTTCTTGAGGTCTCCGTATAGATCTTTGTTTAGATTAGGGTTTTTTCTTGTGTTCAATGTTGTGACATGTTCTTGTCTATCATGAGTAGGTTATTGTGCTTCTGATCTTTGGCACTGGTAGTACCTGGAGTTAGGTGATTGGTTTTCATACTGATTTTTCTCTCCAAGTCGACTTATACATCTGTAACCAAGTGAAAAGTAAGGTATATATCCAAACTTGCATTTTATTTTCTCGAAGAGCATGCTTTTATGATCAAGAACACTCCTGATCTGAGATGAAACAAACACATTCATAGAATTTCGTTCAGGTTTAATGATTGATTGTATTCAGTCAAGTAAATTTGATACTAGTTTCAGTGTTAATGTTCATATATGTATGCCTGTAACACATGATGGAGTCTTATATCTCGGTATCCTGTCAAGGTTTTGTCCTATATCAGCCCCTTGGTTGCTACTGATGCTCTCCTTGAAAATGAGCAGCTCACATGTGTAACATGCAATTCCAATGCCCTAATGTATATAAACGCAGGGTCTTCTTAGCTTAGCTTGTACTGAAAATTTTAAGTGACAGTGCATGTACGTATGGGTCAAAATAAAATGTTGATATTTGATCGTATCTATGGATATGAAAATAAATTCAGAGAGTGGTGTGTGCTTGGTATGGTGCGGTTCAGTATGTGGATAGATATTTGGTCTTTTGTGTGATTACAAACAGCCTGTTTCTCAACATATCCATTGCTTATTTTAGTTATTTGTATTGGAGTTGATAGTAGAAGTTCTAGAGTATTAATGTTCTTTGTACCACATATCTTTGTAATTAACACTACAATGTAATTGTTGTGCCATTCTCTGAATTTTCTGCACAGGTATATGAATTGATGTATAGGTCAAAACTAATTGAAGCTTCATAATGTCACTTTCTGAATTTTTATTATATGAACTTCCCCATATCTCTGAACCAAGGCACTAGTTTATTAGTAAAACATGCAGACCTATCTCTGAACCAAGGCACTAGTAAAATCTAAAGTATAAAGGGAGGGAGATGTTTGTACTATACAATGATGTGTATGTATTGATATTTTTTTTAACTCCAACTCTACCATCACCACTCCACGCGATATACTTTTTGTTGCAGCACCTTATTTGCTTCCATGTAGAGCCTATCTTCGACTGGGTGTGATCGAGATTGTAGTCCATGCCAAGCCACTGCCCATCTATACACGGATGCTTTGGAAGTCTTCGTGTATATGCGTGGTTCATCCAAATAAGAGAAGGCCAAGTTCAGAGCATGTTTCATACTGCTCGTATAGAAATAGTGATATACACGCAAATGTTGGAGTAGATATGTGTGTACCCTTGATCCATGAGGCGGCAAACAACGCAGATCAGTTTTGAAGTGTTTTGTAACACTAATCAGTTTCCTAATCTGTTTTCTTAATCTATTTTCCTAATCTATTTTATTTTTGCAGAAGAACATGGAGGAGGAGGCCCGAGCACCACCACGTCCACTTCGTCCGCGACCGCGCAGTACGTCAAACCTACGCTCTAGGTGCTCGGCACCCTCGGTGAGCACCTTTTTATTTGGTGATGTTGTGAGATGGATTCTGGTGGCTTAAGCTACGGCTGCCCCTGTTTTTTGACATGGTGGTTCAATTATGTTGGTTTAGCTACGGCTGCCCCTTGTTTTGGTGCATGGTGGTTGATTTATGGTGGTTTAGCTATGGCTGCCCCTGTTTTTGTGCTAAATATGGTGGCTATAGTTGTGTTGCTGCAGCTGTGAATGTTGTGCAGGTACATTGAGTGCCAATGTTTTGCCGGAATGTTGATTAACTTCCGTTCCAGCGAATTTCTGGCACTCAGGCATGACCATTTTTAGCAAATGTCATGCCGGATTTTTGCCATGAATTTGCGTATCTAAAATCCTTTCTTTTTGCTTGTGTAGTGCTTGGTATAGCCATGTCGTCTTCTGGAAACCGCAACGAAGACGATCGGGGCCAGCGAGACTTAGAGGAGCACTACATGCTCATGTCCAAGGACACAGAGCTGGAGGAGGTAGCGGGCGAAGAAAATGATGAGACCACCGATGATGGCAGTGAGGAGATGGGCGTCGATGATGGCCTTGATGACTGTCATGAGAGGGGCGACAAGAGCACCAATAGTGGTGCCATCGGGGGTGGCTCGGAGACAATGACCAAGGCCAAGAGGGAACGGAAGAAGCGGCGAGCAAACACGGTCGACGCCACGATGGAGACATTCACATCGGTGGACCCCAAGACTGGTATCCCTACGGAGCCAAAGCATCCCGCGAGGGGGTACGACCTCCAGCTGGGAGCTATCCTTCGGGATGTCGTCAATGTCAACGTTAAGAAACTCCGAACGAAGAAGAAGAAGCATCTGCAGGACCAACTCCTCATATGGCTGCACGCACGGTACCAGTTCCCTCAGGGCTTCACGAGCCTGGATCCCAAGGAGAACATCGTGAACAAGTTCGCCCTTAGCAGGTTCACCAGGAACCTCAGCGGTTATAAAACCATGCTAAGGGGGATGATTGCTGACGACGAGCCATGCAAAGAGATCAAGCGCCACTTCCCGCGGCTTACGCCCGAGGACTAGACGCGCTTCCTAGAAAACGAGGACCTAGCCTACACCAAGGATCAGTCAGCCTGGGGAAAGGAGCTGGCGGAGAAGAACATCGGTCGCAACCGTCTCGGTTGTCGTGGCTACGACGGTAAGGCAGACAAGTGGCAGAAGGAGGACCATACCTATGCAGAGAAGAGCATCGAGAACCCTTGGGCCAAGTACAAGAACCCGCTCTTTAGGGCATTTGTTAGGTCCCGGTACCGTAAAGAGATGGACGGGAAACTTGTCACGAGCCCTACAGTGGTAGAGGGTGTTGTCTTAGTCACCAACCCAAAGGTGGTGCAAGTTGAGAACACAGTGGTAAGCAATTTTACCAGCTTACTAGTTTCATACTTCTCACCACAACTCCATCTCAAAAATTCTTCATGCTACTTCTTGCAGTTCGCGGAAGAAGCGAACGAGTCTGGCTCCTCGTCCCAGACATCGACCCAGACGCCGACGGAAAAGTCCCGTGGGACAACCCTTTTATCAGGGGCTTGAACATCGTGAAGGAGCAACCGTCGTTGAAGAGGCCGGCAAGAGGCCGTGTCCTTGGCGCCGGAGGAGGTCGCCAGCATGTTTATTATGGCTTGGATGTGCCCACCACCAATGACTCGCTGCAGGCGAAGAAGGACCAGGAGCACGCGGCTCTATTGGAGAAGGTGGCCAACTTGGAAGGAACCTTTGACCAGCGCCTCCAAGCTGAGGTAGAAACCAGGGTCCAGGTAGAGGTGGCCAACAAGGTCGATGGCGTGGTGGCCAGCCAGTTCAATGAGATCATTCCTGGAATTGTGGCGTCGATCTCCACTTACTTCGCCAACGGTAAAATGGGACCACTCCCGGTGATCATCCTAGATGGCAGTAACTCGGCAACATGCGGCCTCCTGCTACACGGGCTCAAGACGCGCCTATATTGGTGACTCCACCCGCCGGCGGCAATGCAGGAGCTAGGGAGGATTCGCCGGCCATGGGGGCAGCCAGCAGCCCCTCGTTCACTTGCACGCCTGACCCCGGTCCCTCGACGCGAGCCGAGGTCGACACTATCACGGTAATTAATTGAGCCTCTATGCAAGTTCATTACTTCGTCGCCGTCCCTCTCTGACCTACACATGCATGTTTCTTCATAGGAGCAAAGTGTTCCTTGCACCATGCTCATGTATGTGGACAACAAGCTCAAGGATGTTGCGAGGGGACGCGTCATGAACCCAGCACACCGGGCGTTCCACTACAAGCCTATGGACGATAGCGTGCACCGGGTTGAGGTGGATCGGTCGTTCTCCGGATGCGCACACTTGGTTCCTCCTCATCAAACCCCGAGTGCCGAAGAAGAGCTAAAGGTTGGGCAACTGAAAAATCATGTCCTTCTATGGACAAAAGCCCTACTTCAGCTGAAGACCACCGAAGAAAGGGTCACTCCAACATCTGTGCCTACAGCGGCAAGCCAAGAAAGGGTCACTCCAGCGTCTGTGCCTACGGCCATAACCCAAGAAAGGGTCAATCATGTGGCTGTGCCTGTGGTGGCACGCCAAAGTGTGTAACATCCCAAAACTTTAATCCAAGGTTAATCGAGATCCAAATCACACAAATTAGGGTTAACAAAAACTTTTCCCATTTAAATGATTTAAGCATGCATATGTGCGTTGCATTAAATAGGAGTTGTTTTTAAATGCCATGATTGAGTGATCTATTGATTGTAAAATGACTCTAAGGTGAATTACACATCATCTAGATCATCCCCAAGAAAATCCCAAAGAAAAAGAAATCAAAAAGAATAAATAAGGAGAATGGTCACTTTTGCCATTTTAATGAACTAGGACACTTTGGGTGTTCCTAGGACTCATTTTCAAACAGAAACAATTGTGGATCTTTGCACCCCTTGCTAGTACTAGTAGAGATGTGCTAACACCCACTTTGTGATCTTCCAAAAATAGTCAAACTCTAAATTTAAATGACATTTGAAAATGGAATCTAGTTCATATGTACAGATCACACTTTTTCAGAAACCATCTAAATGAACTCCATTTGACAAATCCTAACAACCAGATATGCTCAAGCATGTGACAAACCACTCCACCAAATTTCATCTCAAAATTCAAAAGTTTTCTTCTTGCAGCCATTTGGTCGAACATGTGGCAGGCACCAATTTTCTGCCTAACAAACACTATTGATTGATCAATGCCTTCTCGAGCTTTTGGCCTCCATTAGGTTCCCTTGTCTCCCTAACTCTAACCAGCCCATCACTGAGCTACTAACCGTCCTAGAGCAGCAGTGCCACGCCGCCCGTTTTTGGTCACCGCCGGCCGAACGTGGGCAACTCTCCCCAGACCGCGCCACACCGTTCCAGCACCCCCACTAGCTCCGCCCAACCCTACCGCACTCCCCTGTCCACCCCACGGCAACAGCTAGCCCCTGGACCATCTCCACTCGCTCGCGCCCATGCCTCTTTGCGCCCCGCCAGAGCACGCCAGAGCGCCATCACCGCCGGCACGCCACAAACCGCGCCTCGACCACAGACCGCGTGCGCCGCTCCACCTTGACCACCTCACCCCGCTAGACATGGCCGTAACCTGCCGCGCGACCCATAGTTGCCGGGAACCACGTCGAGCACCGCCTCTGTCTCCCAGAGCGCACGACACGCCCGACCATTAGCCACCGCCCCTAGCATCGCCAAAAAGCCGTAGAGGACCGCTAGGAGGCAAACCACTATCCGCCTACGCCTCCCATGCCCATAGCACTCTGTATCGTCATCACCGACAAGCTCGCCGTCGCCCCCTCGGTCCCCTCCTCGAGCCTATATAAGAAGGCCTTCCCCAGCCTCTATTGCCACACCATTCCACTCCCCTCTCACCACCAGTTCTTTCCCACCTCTCGCTAGAGCAGCTCGAGCAGCCAACAACCAAGAATTTCACTAGAGGTAGCCGCAGCAGAGGAGGAGATGCTGCCATCGATTTCGTCCACCCCAGCCTCTGCCACGACTTCGCCTGAGCCTGCAATCGTCGACTCGTTCGTTTGCCCGCGTCGCCGCACTTGCTGGAGCCCTAGTACGCCCCCGTTGCACCCCCGCTGCGTAGCTAGGTTTCTGTCTCGCCGGCGACGTGTTCGTCGTCGACGACGACCATGAGCCGTTGATCTCGTTCTAATCCTATGACCCACATCGCCCATACTGTTTTGGGTTTTAAGAGCTGCTGACATGTGGACCACCCCTGTAAGATGCCCACTACGCAGCTGAGCATAACTAGGCCGGCCCAATTAATTTCCCGCGCTGGCTCTATGATTCAAATTAGGATTTTTCTTTTTAGACTTAAACTAGAATATGTCCCTTAGTTTGAAAATCATTTCAGAAAGTTTTACAAGTCCAAATTAGATGATTCCAATTTGTGGGAAAGGTACTTTAAATCTCCATCCAAGCCCGTTGGATTTAAATCAATTAGAAATAGAGATCTCTCCTAGTAAAAATAACAAGACAGAAGCTTTTTCACATTCAATTTTTTTCTAAAATCAACCATAATAGCTTTTGAGTTGATTCCAACTCTCAAAAATTACATTTAACCATACCTATCTGAATATGTAATAATATTAAGGTTTGCATGCAGTGACTTTGGACTAGTACCAAAATAATACTATATAGGCATTTCTAGTCACTTTAAATTATTAATTATTAAACTTAAACTTATTAAAATATGATGCAACCTTCAAATAACACTCCCATGTATTAGAATATGTGGTGATGACATGTGTCCACATGATCCCATATTTTAATTGGAGAATATTAAATCTTAGTTAATTTCAATGAGTAGAAATTACTTTTCTCAAATAAAAAGAATGAAACTAGTTATTAAACCTTGTGATGCTTGTGATGATAATAGATCATCAAAGGTGTGCCTTAGTGTACTAAGTAGACTAGTTAAGTTTTGTTTGGTGATATTGTGTCCGGAATGTATGTATAGATGGTAGTACCGACCAAGCTTTCGAGGAGGAGGAGTTCTACCAAGAGGAGGAGGAAGAGAATTTCAACCACTTCACTAGACAAGGGAAGCCTAGCACTTCAAGTAAACTAAGAAAGCTATTGTTAGCAAGATAAAATTAAGCTTGATGACTTAAGCAAGATGCCTTAAGCATGCTTGGGTTATACATTTTTTTTTGACTTATACCTACCCCAAGTTTTCTTACAAGCTTTATATTGTTTTACTTTACCAAAGTTCTTTACTTTGTTTATAGGTAGCATAAAAAGTATAAAACTTGGCCTATCTAGTTAGACTTAGATGTCATTCTATGGCATGAGATTGATCTTAGCACCCCATGTTAGTGAACACTCGTAACTTAGTAGTTTAGAGCCAAACCAAAAACATGATCACTTTAGATGGGAATACTTGGTCAAAATGACTTGTGAAAACCTTGGAATGATGAGTCATTCTATTGAGATGTATTGACATGTGTTGAGAAACAAAAATGGTATATGATGATGAAAATGTTGAGGCATGAGCCTTAGCCCCTTTTTAAAAAAACTGATGGTTGGGTTCGGATGCGATACCATTCCAAAATTACCATACAACCATAATACCTGAATTGGGTAAGGCTTAGCCGGAAGTTTATATGCATTAGTATTAGTTCCCTCGCGGGAGAGGTTTGAGATGACGCTACCTCTCGATGTTTTCCACCTATGAAGTGCCCAGGATGACAGATGGTCATGGCTGGGAGGCCAAGCTCATAGGAGAGGTGCTTATACTAGGGTGTGTAAAGGAAAGGTTATGTTTGCTTATCTGCATACTAAGTATGATGATTCAGGGTTATCCCTGACAGATGTATCGAATCTTGTGGTGAAAGTGTACCACCTCTACAGAGTGTCAAACTATTCGAATAGCCATGTCCGCGGTTATGGACAGGTGGAGTGGCCATACTATTCCGTTGTCAGTTGTTTTCAAAATGACTTATGAAAGGAATGATGAATCTTGACTTGACCACAACAGGGTTGTGACTATGACACTAGCTTCCCAACTTAAGTGATTCTAGAACTTCATTTTATCTTTCTTTGTTTCTGAACTCAGCTTAGGTTTCAAACTTAACTTTACAAGTAAACTTAGAGTTAGCAATCCCACTTGAACTACCTTACTTATTAGTGATAGTTTGGGAGTACTTAAAGAGTACTCATGGCTTTTGTCCCTGGCTATTCCTATGGTCAGACTATGAAGGAGACTACCAAGATGAAGGATAGCAAGATGGCTATGATAACTAGGACTATCTTCCATCGTCAGCATTGCCTGTGCCACTGAAGATGGACCCCACAGCTACGCTTATTTATTCCGCTTCTTGTTGTATTAAGATTGGATCCTGAGATCCTTTATTCGTGTAAGACCTTATTATGGTTTGTAATGGATGATGTACTGTGATATCCAATCTGTTATGTCTCGCAAAAATGGTAATCCTAGGATTGCGATGTATGACATAACAAGCATCTGGGATTAAAAATATGGGTGTTGACACACATCCTGTGGCCAACAATAGTTCTAGTTGGTACCATTTTGTTATGTTCATTTTCTACAACCGTGAAACCACATTTCTTTGGAACACAATGACCGAGACTTACCAATGCACTCTCCTCTACATGAAAGATGACGCCTGCACCCAACAAATGTATTATTTCTTTTCTTACCTCCTCTTTCATGTGAGGTTTAAGACATCGCTAAAAGCCCACCACCGGTTGGGCTCCTTCTTCCATGAATATTCTATGGGTGGTTATCAAAGGAATAATCCCTTTCAAGTCACTCATCGAATACCCAAGAGCATTTTGATGCATGCAGAGAACCTTCATTAAATTTTCCACCTCTTTATCTGTGAGGTTAACACTTACAATAACAGGGAAATTATTTGTATTGTTGAGAAACCTATATTTTAACTCCTTTGGTAAAGTTCTAAGGGTTGGAGGAAGAGGAGCCTCATATCCTTTCCTTATAGGTTCTTCATATTTTTGATTAATCTCGATATCCACCTCTGGTGTGGAGTCGAGATAATTATCTATTTCAATTTTTCTGCGTCTTCAAGAATGTTATTATTCTTGACTAAACGTCTTGCTAGATCATCATATAGAGTCTCGATAACTATTGAGGCTGATTTTATGATATTACCTTCTTCCTCATATTCGTACTCATCATCATCATCTTGTTCTTCAATACCTGGTTTATGGTCAAATTTGGAGAAATGAAAATTCATCTTCTCTTCACCAAACTTGAGAGACATAGTTTGCTTTTTTGCAGTCTATGTTCGCACTTGCGGTATTTACAAATGTTCTTCCAAAGATGATGGGAGAATAAACTTTAGTGGGCCTGTCAATAAGCACAAAATCAATAGGATATTTGTAGGGTCCAATACATATTGGTACGTACCTAATGACTCCCATAGGGACTCTTAGTGTTTTATCTGCAAGCATTATAGTCATATCTGTATCTTCCTTTTCAGCTGGGGCTAATTCGTTTTGAATTTTTAATTAAAAGTTAAAAGGAATAATATTAACAGCTGTAACGATATCGCAAAGACAATAATAGGAAGTTCCTCCGAAAGTGCATGGAAGGATAGGCTTACCCACTTCTTTATCTTTTACCTTTCCTTCAACAAATTGCGAGGCTTCATAATCTAGCTCAATTACGTTGCAATGTGCAAACATGGTCAGTATATCTTCTTTTATTGATTCTCTACCTTTTGTTCACTTTCTTCCTTGGTTTTCCTCATTAGTGTTCCCTCTTCTAGCTGCTTGAGAAATAATGCTTCCTCTTTGCGTTGATCCTCAAGTTGCTGAGCCATCATGTGTCTCCTTACCGTTCTTGGAAAAGGAAGGGGTTCAACATACAAAGGCACCTACCTCATTGGCTCGACAGGGGCCATAATTATTGGATCTTCTTCAACAACTGGCTCAATTGGAGGAATATAATGAAGTCGGTCCTTCTTTTGAGCTTCAATATGTTCTGTAAAATACTAAAGGATTTACAAGACAATATCATCATCAAGTTGCAGTTCATTAGCAGTTTCTTTTACCTTACCGGAGTCTTTATAAGCATTGATACAATCATATTCAATTTATATACCTCCTTTGCCTCCTAAATCAAATACCCATGTTTCTCTATTATGACGAATTCGTTAAAAGTTCCAAGCTTTTATTATAGTTAACTCCATGAAAGAACCTACTAAAATCATATCAAGCTCATGTTTAATTTCTTGATTAAGTGCTCCATAAAAAATATGTAGTACATAGCATTCAAGTAATAAATGATGGGAACATTTATGAAGTAGAGACTTATACCTTTTGTAGGCTCTTACCAAACATTCACCTAGGCGATTCTTGAAGTTTGTAATTGCCCTTCTTACCAAACATTTAGCTTGGGAAAGAATCGGGACACAAATTCTATTTTAAGCTTTTCCCAGGTATGAATTTTCTCCGCAGGGAAAATTCTATACCAAGACAAAGTAGTGTTGGTTAGAGATTGGCTAAACAGTTTAAGTTTTAATTCATCATCAGAATACCCTCTCAATTTCAGAGTACAACATAGCTCGGTAAAGTGCATTAAATGATTGTAAGGATCCTCATCGGGATCATCTCCTACAAAAGTTTTCTCTTTAATAATAGCGATAAAGCGAGGGTTAACCTCTGATGGCTCTGTGTATGGCGCCCAGAAAAGTGGTGGAGTGGTGTTGATGTAGAGCTCGTTGGAAACCCCAAGAGGAAGGTATGATGAGCACAGTAGCAAGTTTCCCTCAGATATGAAACCAAGGTTTAATCGAACCAGTAGGAGCAAGGAAACACCCCAAAGGTGTTACTAGCTGAGCTTTGGCAGGGCGCACTACCGGTGTTAGTAGCAACGTGGAGACCTACACAACACAACCACAGAACTTTGTCCCCAACTTGCGATGAGGTTGTCAATCTCACCGTGTTTTGTGGAAAACAAAGGATTAAACGTATCGAATGGAAGGAAGTAATAGTTTGCAGAAAGTAAACACACAGTAGTAAATAGCTTATAGATTGTATGTAAAGAAAAGGACCGGGATCCATAGTTCACTATAGGTGGCTCTCCTTAAGATAGATAACATTCTAGGTGAACAAATTACAGCGGGGCAATTGAAAAACATCGAGAAAGCAATACATGCATATACTAATCATCTTGACTCCTTTGAGACTTGATTGGGCATTACAACATTATACATAGACCGCCATCCAAGTACATCTATGACTAATAATCCACCTTCAGGTTATCATCTGAACCCCCTCCAGCATTAATTTGCAAGCAATAGATTATTGCTTTACGAACTGCGTGTAAAGTAAACAATATGATTGTTGTATGAACAAAGGATTGTTGTTTTCTCCCTAGTAGCAACAGCACATCTAGTACCTTAGAGATTTCTGTCACTTCCCAAGATTACCAGAGGCATGAACCCACTATCGAGCATAAATACTAACTCTTGGAGTTGCTAGCATATACTTGGCCAAGATAGCTACTAACAACAGAAAGCATGCAAGATCACAAATAACAAAGACATGATAGAATCAATAATCATTCTGAAATAGCATCTCAATATCCATCGGATCCCCGCAAACACAACATGCAGAATTACAAATAGATGATCTTGATCATGAACGGAGCTCACAAGATCTAGACATGAAAGCACAAAGGAGGAGAACCAGCCATCTAGCTACTACATGGATCCGTAGTCCAAGGATGAACTACTCACGCATAACACCGGAGGCTTGCATGGTAATGAAGAAGGCCTCCAGGGTGAATTCCCCTCTCCGGCAGGGTGCCGGAAAGAGCTTCAGATCCCTCCCGATCTAGGGATGGAGATGACGGCGGCTACAGACTCTTTCGTGGATTTTTGATTGGGCCCTTAGGGTTTTCATCCCGAGGGCATCTTATAGGTGGAAGGGGAGACCGAGGGGGTGCCAGGGGCCACCACACCATCCCCTCGCTCAGGCCAAGCCTGGCCGCGCGGCCAGGTGGTGTGGCCGGCCTCTAGCCTCTCTTCGTCTCGTATTCTAGCACTTGATGACTTCCGGAAAAATAGGAACTTTGGCTTTTGTCCCGTCCAATTCCGAGAATATTCATTTTTTGACTTTCCTAGAACCAAAAATAGTAGAAAACAGGCAGCTAGCACTATGGCTCTTGTTAATAGGTTAGTCCAAGAAATCATATGTAAAGTACTCCAAAGTGTCGACAAAACACAAGAAAGTGGATAAATCTAAGCATAGAACATCCAAAATTATAGATACATTTGCAATGTATCAACCTTGTACTCTGGTTCTCTCCTACTCAGGAATTCTTTAACAAATCCTCTATTGAATCTCCTAAGGTATTTTGTAGCATCGATCTAATTAATCAGTCCGAGTGCAGCCATGGTGTTTACCTGAAACTAGTAAACAACTTTAGTAAAACAATGAGTAAAATAAGTAACTAAGAACAAAGACCAAAACTGCTTAGCTCCCCGACAATGGTGCCAGAAAATAATTTGATGACTGCAAGTGCACATACCAATTGTAGCTAGTTTTGAAGTAAAGATATCGAACCCATAGAGAGCTATTGGTAAAGGTCTTTATGCCCCTCGTTACTATCTACCAAAGAATACTTGTAAGTTGTCTTTGGTCTCAAGTAAAGGGTGTTTGGATGATTTATGGTTGTTTGCATAAAAGTAATTAAAACAAGTAAAAGAAAACAATTAACAAAATTGTATGAAATCGTGGTTGAACTCAATAAGACTAAAACGTTCTCGGGGATGTAGGATACACCACTAGCATAGTACTATTATTATATGTAATCAAGATAACATACTTCTTATGTCATGATATGTGTGGAGAGAGCCCCATAATAAGATGTTCACGACAAGACTCGTAGGAAGCCACTTTGTTGAGCCAAGTGTGAGGTCACCTCTAAATAACCACTGCAATGCCTGGGAGCAATCACCCATACAGGCCACCGCAATTAAGGGTTTCCCCATGGATATCATAATTAGCTTAGGGAGTCCCTCTTTATCCCCCTTTGACCGTGCTAGTTACAACCGGCGCCAATCCATCACGGGGCACTCCAGGTACGATTCTAATACGCGTCCAAAGGGTTTGTTGCTCCCTTTAGTCCCGAAGGCAAATGATATGTGGTCGACTTCACATATCGTCTAAAGAGAGAAATCAAACACAAGTCATAATTATATCATAGACAAGAAAGTCATATGGACACAAGAATAGATCATCTTTATTACAAGTTCGTAGTGGCGATAGGGTTTCTCCATCTCCCCAAGAACAAAGGATCTACTCACTCATGGAAGAAATCAACAACATCATCATAATCAAATGGATGGATTAATGTACGGAGGTAGATCTAATGCAAACCACAATTGGATCTGGAATTACAAAGAGATCTAATAGATGAAAGATGGAGTAATGGTGGTGATGAAGATGCAGCGGTTGATGGTGAAGGGTATGATGCGTTGTCCTACAATGATTCGTGAAGCAGCTGGGTTTTTACCCCAGCCAAGTTCCTCCTTCAGATCCCTCTCAAATGTGGTATTTCATGGTTTCTGGTGGCTGTGAATGTCGGATCTCCCTCTCGTCTTTGCCAGGAGAAACTATTTGACGAGGCAGTCCTGATGGCACCTGGTACGGGTAGACGGTACGGGCAGGCTCCGCCCATATCAGTGGTGGTTGTCGGTACTGATGCCTCCTCCTTGTTTGCTATTCTTCCAGGTGCAAATGTAAATTCATAAAATGTCTTTTATCACTTAGAAATATCCTATAATTGCACAATATGATAGCTCTAATTGATATGTTCATATATGACTCCGTGATTTGAGATCCTATTAAAACAAGAACGAAATAGCGCATGTAGGCGCAATGAAATACAAAAATTCCTACTCTATTTATGCAAAAACAAAGGGTAAATATGCTTCAATTTTGGAACCATCAATGATCAAAGATGTGAGATCATCCTATTCCAAGGTAAGTGAATGATAACTCCAAGATTTGGTTTGTTATAATAATAATCCTAGAGACAATATTTAACTTATGGATGATACCATAAATATATGACCTCAATTATTTGTTATGGTTTGAAATACTTAGACAAACTAGAGTATGAATTCTAGTGTTTAAATAAATAACTTTATAGGAGTTTATATATGTTTAAGCTTTGAAGATATACATTCTATGTTTCAATAAATCCCAAGTAGTTAATTAAATCTTACAAGAATTTGTTTTTATTTATAAAGAATAAAGGAGAATATAACTTTTTCATTTTAACGGAACAAATAGACTTATAAATCCAATTATAACCCTTACTTTTACAAATCCTCAAATGACTTGCTATACTTGTTACTTGCTCAGGTATCTTAGCTCTGGCTTGATGCTCACCTAACATGCTGGGATAGAATATCTTCGGATTGAAACCCCAGGTTGGAATCCAACTGCTGTGAAACATTTATGTGCTGTCAATATGAAAGATAGTAACTTTGAGCTGATTCCTAGTATATTTATAGGGTCTTGCTATATTTGTTACTTGATGAGGTATCTTAGCTCTAGCTTGATGCTCACCTAACATGCTGGGATATAATATCTTTGGATTCAAACCCCAGGTTTGAATTCAACTGATGTGAAACATTTATGTGCTATCAATATGATAGATAGTAACTTTGAGCTGATTCCTAGTATATTTATAGGGTCTTGCTATACTTGTTACCTGCTGAAGAATCTTAGCTCTAGCTTGATGCTCACCTAGCATGCTGGGATATAATTTCTTCGGATTCAAACCCCGTGTTTGAATCCAACTAGAGTGAAATGTTTATGTGCTGTCAATATGATAGAGAGTAACTTTGAGCTGATTCCTAGTATATTCTAGGAAGATGATCTATTTAGAGAAATTAAATTAATATATTTAGGGTTGCTGCTATTCTTGTGCTGCTACTGTGGTGCCTCAATCTTGAGGGTGCACAATAATGGTCAAACAACAGAATTTGCTGCTCCTGTTGGTGTGGCTGTGAAGGTGTGATGGCTGATAATTTGAAAGTGGCCTTATTTGAAATGATTCCTACACTACAAGAAAAGTTGGCTTTTACAACGGACGATTTTCGTGGTTGAAGGCCTATTTTTTTGGCTAAAAAGTCTTCTACGATGGATGCCCTTCATGGTAAAAGCCTCATCACACAAGAATCTACCACGGTTTTTTCTGACCATGGCGGATCGCACCCTTCAGCCACGAAAACTTGTTTCGTTGTAGATCTGTTCACCAGCCGCGTTGACTGCTGACGTCATGCAAAATGCCACATGGCACCCGCCATTAATGGCTAGTTACTTCCATTAACGGTCACAGAAACTCTGGCAGAAGCCTGGCCCAGACAAGGCCTTCTAATTGTTAAGGGGGCCGGCCCAAGAGGAGAGCCCAATAAGATTATGACCCTTTACTCTTTCGCTGTGTACTGTTTGACGTGGCCCATTAACGAATCCATCCATGGCCCATTCGTTTTTAGGCCCTAGAATAATATGCGTCTCATTAGGGGCCTACGCGAGTAGGTCAGGCACTGTTAAGGCCTGCAGGCGGCCCGTTACTTCTCTTACATCCCGTAGGGTCTGCTCCAGTTCTACCCATTTACTATTATGACCTTTTACATTTCTGGGTTGCCAGTGTTAGGATCCTTTACTGTTCTGGCATTTCACTGTTCTGGCCTTTTACTATTCCGGTCATTCACTGTTTAGGCCTTTTGCTCTTATGGCCTTTTACTTTTCTAGGCTTCCTGCTTAGGCCGTTTTACTCTTCTGTTTGTTTTGCTCTTCTGGCCCTCTACCGTGCAGACCTTTTACTGTCCAGGCCTTTTACTATTTTAGGATTTTACTGTTTAGGTCTATTAATCTTCGGTCCCATTACTGTTCGGGCCTTTTACTGTTCTGGCATGTTGTTGTTCGGCCCTGTACATTTCCAGGGCCTTGAACGCTTATGAGGCCCACCAATATTCTGACCTGGCACTTTATGGCCTTTTACTGTTTATTGGGCCCATCTGCTGGCCAGTATATTTGCGTATTCTATAACTATGGCACAATTCTGGTTTTAAACAGTCCGCTAATATTTCGGCCCGCTAATGGCCATGCTAGAATCACCCTATTACATCAACAATTTTTTTTTGAAATTTATTATAGACCAGAATTTCAACAAAAACAAGATGAAGCATTATCGAGACATCGCCAGACATGGATTGGAATATGGTTTCTGCTACGGAGGTTACATCCCCATACAAGTAACAACTGGCATACCATGACAACTATAGAAGAGATTATCAAGAAGATGGTCCGTCAAATCTTGTCGATCTTTCAATCCTTGTATTTGTTCACGTGTAATCATGATTATTCCATCTATTTCCTCTGTTTCTTGTTCAATTAAATCAATTGTTTGGAGTGCAGCTGTAACACCTCTTTCTGTTGGAAAAACTGAAATAGTAGGCCGATGCAAGAAATAATCACTTTCACTACTGCTTTGTGAAATGACCTCAATACTTAACGTAGGGTTCCTCCCTTCTTCCCCCATAGCTTCATGTTCATCCTGAAACAAAGAAAACAAGTCAGCACAGTGTACCAGCTAATTGGCGCCCATCTTATATGTAAAATAATTCTGATTCATAAATTCCTAGGAATAATCAATGATGTGCCTCGTAAATCGCTTTCCGGAATAATAGGAACTGTCGATGTCCTGGACCGATGCGTACATGTGCCTGTATCATAGCCACTCTGGAACAAACACTATAGGTTAGTTACATGCTGAAACTAAGACATATTAAGTTAGATAAGCAAAGCAAGCAAAAAAACACCATGTTTGTTGGCCTTGTCCTAATATAACAAATCAAGCCATCAACATCTGTGTCTCATGCAGACTAACTAAACTAGTGTGGCAATGAATGTAGGGAATCAAGCAACTCGACTCTTTCCCTCATAAACTAATCATATCACTCCATAACGGAAATATAGAAAATATAACATAGAGAGGTGCGTGAGATTCCTTCAGCTTCTTAGAACTTGCCGGGACAACAAAGCATTATCCTAAAATATAAAAATAGCATTTAAAAATGGTCTATAGAATGAACTATCCAAAAAAGTGACCTCCAACCATAGAAGGTGGCATTGCTTTAATCATCAGGGGACTATGATAGTACCTTGCAAAAACAAGCAATAGATCAAGTGTGTCTTAAATAGACTACCAGAATCATTTCAGACAAACAAGATATTAACCATTGCTTTTTAGTAGCCAGATCATCCAAATATGTTGATCGTCTGGCCAGTAAATAAAAAAAGATGAGAAACAAAGAGATGGGTCATTTGCCACTAAAACAATAGTTAGATGCATCCAAAAAGTAGCACAAACCTTCTTTGTAATGCCTACAACTATTGTATTTCCAACTGCTGACATTATCATTGTACATATAACTAGCCAAGAAAATCCAGTAGACAAACAAGAAAATGATACATTGTGCACCTTGCAAGGTCAGTGAAGTATTAAAACAATATATGTCTGGGAACCACGTCAGAATATACCATTGATTCAATCACTAGTCAACTAAAAATTCATAGGAACCATAACCAATTGAACCATCTGGTGGCTAATATTAAACTCGCAAGATCATCTGATCATGTATAGATGAAAATCTCTTGTTTATTATTATTCAAACATTGTATTTCTCACAGAAATTGCCATACCTAGTTTCGGACTGATGGGGCTCAAACCAGTAGCTTCTGCCTTGACAGGGTGGTGCTCTAAACATTTAAGTTCAGAAAATCATTACATTGCTTTAATCATGAGCAAACTAAAAAATCAAATTGGCAATAGAATCTATATGTGCATCATGTAGAGTAGCTATTGAGGTAACGAATTAATCAATCCAACACCAGGTGCACGATAGACTTCTAGATCATATTAAGATGGTTATAGTACATATATATAGTAACTGGGGATCATATTAGATAATACTAGCTATGACAATCTCACTATGAGTAGACTAGATAGAACTCCCTCCGTTTCAAAATATAAGATGTTATGGATTTTGTGAAATGAATGTATCTAGACCCCTTTTATTGTTCGTAGAGTAATTTGGACTAGTATTGTATGCATTTTTTACTAGTCCAAGTTACTCCCCAAAAATACCAAGTAATTTATACTAGTCTCATACATATAACACTAGACTATGTTACTACCTCCAGAGTGCATATAAGCTCAATCATGGTGGCAATCTCTAATATTATAATAGAATATAGATTAGCATAAAAGTGGATATACTTCAATCGCCACCACCTAATCATGGTCTAGTTAATGTATATATATAGATAGAAGATCATCAGTCAAATATAGCAAAAGGAGATCTCCACCATGATTGAGTGAGCAAATTGAATTATAAATCTAGGGATTTACATTTGGTCTTTGTGCGAAAAATAATTGGTCTTTGTTACATAGCAGGATCATCACGATGATTGTGTGCGAAAAATAAATTATAAATCGAGAGGTTTACAATTGGTCTTTGTTACATAGCAGGAAAATAGAGCATAAAAGTGGATATACTTAAATCACCACCACCTAATCATGGTCTAGTTAACATATAGATAGATAGATAGATAGATAGGTAGATAGGTAGATAGATGAACACAAGTCAAATATAGAAAGAATAGATCATCACCAAAATCAAGTGAGCACATTGAATTATAAATCAAGGGATTTACGATTGGTTTTTGTCTAGTCTTGTTTAAGGTCAACCTTGTTCTAATAATTAGCCAAATCATGTGGTACCTAGTACAAACAAGCATCTGTCACTAAGCACATCTCATTAAAAACAAGAGACTTACTATTTCTCTTTGTGCAGTCCCATTGGAGGACATCCTGTTGTCAGTTCATTCTTTGAAGACATCCACCGCATCTATTACTTGGATAGAAGATCCATCTACTTTATTGTTGCTCCTTTGCATATAGGTTTAGGCCACTCATTCACATGAAACAGGTTTGCGTTCAGCAATAGAAAGCAACTGGTACTTACAAGATTGTAGGGGCGATTCACTCTATGATTCTCCGTGTTCCCTGTGAGAGGAAATAATATCAGATAGTGGCTGTTGCTATTTACAAACAACTAGATAGACATTATAGTATAATCACTTGTGAACACGCAGAGCAGGGAATGGCAGGATATAAGCAAACATTTAAATCACATAAAGATTGCCATGGCGACAAAATAGAATGTAGTGCACACGATCAAGAGAGAAATTACAATGATTTAACTTGTGAAATAGGATTGCAAACATATATGAAAAGTGCCATAAAATTTGTCACCATCTATAGAGCAGGCAGTTACTGTCCTAACATTTGGACGAACAAGATAGACATTACAATGGTATATCTCGTGAACTCATAGAGCAGGGAATGCTAACCCATCTGTGAAGTGATTTAAAATGTCATGAACTACATAATAGAAGGTAGATACTGCTGCTATAGAAATTATCATTGAGAAATTTGAATTTATAGAGCAGGGCATGCAGATAACCATGTTAAGTGCCTTAAAATATGCCATGTAATACAACATCCAATCCAAAGTAAATAAGGCATATAATTTTTTTGCAAGTCAATCGACGCAAAATTGGACCAAGTTTGTAGAACATACCAGAAACATCTTCCATGCCAAACCAACACCATTCGATACATCGGGGCATATATTTTCATAGACGCAAATGCCACAAATTAACCCTTAATATATTTTTCTATGAGCTTAGTAGAAGTCATCATTGTTTAACTTTAAAAATTATAGGCCTTCTTTTACGGAATGGATGTACTCCCTCCATTTCAAAATGCAAGATGTTTTAGCTTTGTGAAAGAAGTGTATCTATACCACTTTTAGTGTGTAGGTTCATGTAGGTTTGGAGTAAACCTACACACTAAATGGTGTCTACATACACTCCTTTCACAAACCTATAACATCTTATATATTGAAACGCAGGGAGTAGTACACAATAGGCGGCAACAATTGCCGGAGCTTAATTGAAACAAATAATAATGGTATAACTTGCAGAGGGAATGAAAAACCAACAAGTTCAATGACATAAAATTTGCGATGAATTACATGAGATAAGGTAGTTACTGTGGTTGCTTAGAACAACAAGATTCAAATCAAAATAGCATAAATTATGAACTTGTAGAGAAGGGAATGTTAACCAAAATGTTTAGTGGCTTAAAACTACCAATGAACTCCAAAATTACATGTAGTCAGTATTGTAGCAACAGACAAAGCAAATGCACATTATGATGACATAGCTTGCAAACTTGTATAACAGGTAGGCACCTTCAGATGTTCAGTGAATTAACATTTGCCATGAACTGCATAATACCAATGAACTCTAATGATGTCAGTTTTGTACTACCAAAATTGTTTATATATATTAAGAGTAATCGTTGGTCAAATAAAAAACATGCATAGCAAGGACGCCTTATACCTCAAAACAAAAGGTGTAGTTTAATGCCTGGATTTAACATAGACTACACCGAATTTATCAAGGGAGAGTGGGATATCAATTAAGCTGGTATTAAGGTAGGAATTTACCACCAATACAGAAATACAGTTAACTTTCGTAGTCTTATACTTGCTATATTGAAACGAACAAGCAGATCTAGTTTACCTAGGTCATGGCATCGTCTACGCATACACCGCATATTTGCGGGTAACGTCAAGGACGCCGAGGTGCCTGTTAGTGGTGAGTCACGCTGAAGCAGATAGATCTTGGCGGCGTTTGTGAAGCAGATCTGTGGAGGTTATTGATGGGTCCGGCTTGCTTGACAAAATGGCCGGTGAAGGAGATCCGGTATAGTGCACGTTGTCGTTGGTGAAGCAGATCTATTATGATCGATTATGGATTCAAGCCGCTGCACAAGAGCATCGGTGAAGCAGATCTGGTGTAGTGGACTGTTGAGTCTGTGAAGCAGATCTAATGCAGCGCACACCGGTGTAGGTGACGCGGGTCAGGTGCTGTGGACGAGGGAGTTGACAAAACTAACACGGTTGTATGGAAGAGGGTGTCCGCGAACTAGGTTGGGTAAGGTGGATGTCGGCTTATCCGGTAGACTGGTCAGGAGTATATGGTATCGAGGTATGGCGTGTAGGCCAGTGAATTGTGGTGGTGTAGGAGCTAGAGGTGGGATAGGGGGATTGGGGTGGTGTATGGGTGGGCGAAGTGCGGCGGTGATTATCCGATGTGGTGGTGCAAGAGCTGGAGGTGAGATAGGGTTTGGGTGGCGTGTAGGTGGGAGAAGTGCGGCGGAGATGATTACGATGCGGTGGTGCAGGTGCTGGAGGTGAGAGGGAGTTGGGGGCGTGTAGGTCAGCGAATAGCTGCGGGGATGCTCTGGTGTGGTGGTGCAGGAGCCGGAGGTGAGAAAAGGGTTATGGTTTTTGGAGTGCTATGGAGGAAATGGCGTCAGTGGAACATGGACTACCCAACTTCAGAGCTGTGGGTCCCCCGGGGGGATTACGAACCATACCACTACAAGGAATGTGCTAACTAGTGACCCCAAATATTGGTCATAGAAAGGTCATAGTAATTCATCTATGACCAAAAATAGTAGGTCACATAATGAGGGTCACTAAACGAGGGTCACTATAGACAGCTAACGTCTTTTTTTGAATTGGTCAAGGATAGTTATGACCAAAATAGATGGTCATAGTGTCCATGACCAAACAATTTGGTCACATGTTATCTATCTTTGCCATGTCAGCCAATCCTACGTGGCAGATTTCTGTGACCAAATCAATAGGTCGTGGGCCAAATTTAGCCTAGTCCAGTTCAACCTTCTAAATGGGCTAAGCCCAAGTTATCAACCTTTTTCTTTTAAGGGCCTTGGTCTTTTCAATGTCGATTTCTATTTTGGGCCTTTGGCCTTTCCGTTGTCCATTTCATTTAAGCCTTCTCCTTTCCACAATACATTTCTCATATTTGGGCCTCGACCTTATTGCAATTCTATTAATTTTAATTCTAGCGTTTTTTTATTTTTTTTAATCTGATTCAGATATTTTCGGGTTGTGGCCTTTTTCCAACATGTTACAATTTCCATCTCTGGTTGTGACAGTACACAACTTCATCCATAATCGAGAGAAACACATGAAATTTTCCAATAATAGCCAGAATCAATATATTACAACCTTACATATTTGACAACACCAAAATTGCGTAACAATCACAATACTAGCTCTAGGAATATGATTGGCCTACTCATTGCAGGCTAGTGACAACTGAGCATCAAAGCCAGGCCTGTAGTAGTTCTTATTAACAACAGACTAGAAAACCTATAAGCTACGGTGAGAACTGCAGTCAGACTCGCAAGAGCACGCTTGGTCATGTCAAGGTTGACCTGTCAAGAAAGAAGCAAAGCTTTTAGATCAAGAAAACTGATGGCACCAACATTGTGAGCTACTGCAATTTGTATTGTCAAGGTCAAATTTATTCAAAGGGGTCATGTTGTCAATTAAATTGATGGAACCAACACTGTAAAGAAAACTGATGTAGAACAAGTGCATAGTCAGGTCTACAAGCAATATAGCATAAAACATCTTGGAATAAATGTGATAATTCTAATCAGATTGTACAAATTCAAAAGCCAATAAACAAAATTATAATTCACTCAAATCCCAATAGTGGAATGATTCTTACAACTTAGGGCACATCACATCAACTAAGTAACAGTTCAACCATATTCCACAAAAAGTTGTCATTTAGGGTACTCAAAAGATACAGTACCACACATCAACATAGAAAAGTACAATGAGGTTCATGTAGTGCGTTTACCTAGTTCTTCAAAGCCTTGGCCATCTTGCGGAACCCCTTGCGCAGTCTTGTGGAGAAGGTAGCAGGTTTGTTCTACTTCTTCATCTTGGTTCTCGAGAGGACCAGTTATCTCCTTACCAGCGGACGGTTGTAGTCACAGTCTTCTTGTTTGCCAGACCTAAAATATCACACCAACCACCGAACCAGTCAGTACATGGTGTAGTGTACACACAAATAGAATAAAGATAACCCACGAGTGCATCTGTTTAGTGTAAGCATGATATAACAAATAGAAAAAAGATATCCATAGGAGCTGAAGATATTAGATGAGGTGCTGCGATCTTCTCGTTTTTTGGTTTCAAACTTATGGACAACAAACAATGGCTTAGCCTACTAATCACAAGAACCGAAAAGGCCACTTACACTTAAGTGGCATGTGCTCTAGGATACATAGCTACATAAAGGATATGGCTAACATAATATTTTTTTCTTGTTACTAGGCAAAGGAAAATTCAGAAGTATTTCTTCATGTAATTAATTGCACAAGATTCGAATGGTTAATACTATGCAAATAAAGGATCAAGAAATATGTTTTTCTCAGGTCACTTAACTATACCAAAGGATGTAACAGGAATGGAAGTGCTATGCATTCAAGATGATACAAACTACATGTGGGAACTATGGATCAGACTTCGCTAGAAGTAAAAAAAGGCCATAGACAGTAAACAACTCCACAACATACTGAATTGCCAATCACTAGCAGTGTTAGAACATCCACGTTATCTAGTAGAAGAAAGGGTGGGTTTGTGGGGGCAAAGAGAGATACACCTAGAAGGTGTAGTGGAGGCTGCGACGCAGATGACGTCATGGAGTCTGCTCCGTGATGAACGTGTCGTCGTGTTCCTCTTCGACTAGAGACAACACTACTGTAAAGTCTGATAGCAGCTCAACAAAATTCTGGTACAGATATTCACTAGCAGTACTAATGTTGTCGGCCTTGCCACTAGCAACCTTGATCCGCTCATGCAACAACTTCTCGATCAACACAATCTTCCCATAGAAAAGATCAAGACTATTATGCTTCAATGCAGAATCAACACAAACTATTATGCATGAGACAGATGATGCTCAATGAACGTTTAAAATTGTGTATTACATAAGGGGTATACTAACAACTAAGAACAAATTTGTGAGGTGGTGATGGTATTGAACAACTAAGAACATGTATAGATGAACAAATAAACACCTAAGTGATTATCTGTAGGTACTTCTCCAAATTAACAAAATATTTAAGGCCTAACCACAGGTTAGAAGGGAAGATCGAATAGTTGTAAGTTTCCTTTGATGGAAACAACAGCTACAGGAAACCTAAATTTGCAGTACTATGCTCAAATTCACCGTATGGAGAACACAATTGTTGTACTATGTTTAATCAAAACCTAAGAAGAACTTATCGCATTCTCTCATTGTTCTACCCATTCACACCAAACAAGCATTGGCAGACTCCTAGCAAACTTCTATTGTACCATCGCAGAGCAGAACAGAAAAGGGCAGAGGTGTGAGAGCCATATAGATACCAAAGGGGGTGATTTCGAAGCTCACCGAGCGAAGCCCTCCTCCCGCGATGACCACGACCTCCACCTGCAAGACCCTGGCGACCGCCGCCAGGTTCCCCACAACAGAGACGGTGATGTCGCAGGCGAGGGAGTTCTTGAACCCCGCGGTGATGGAAAACCCAGGCGAGGGAGATCTTGAACCGAGAGACGATGATGTTGTATGAGGGTCAGGCAGCACCAGCCCATCATCGTTTCTGACGTCATAGGCGAGCAGCACGTCAAGGTCAAGGAGAAGCAGAAGCTGGTCGAGGACGGCCTAATTCTTCGTGGAGGTCGGCTAGCAGGGGAGCACTAGGTTTTGTGCGTGTGGGACGATTGGTGGAGTCGCGGGACTGCAATGTGGTTAGAGGAACAGAGTGGGAGAAGGTAGCAGGGATGGGAGGCCGGCGAGCAGCGGGGCTGGGGTGGCCCATGGGGCTAAGCTAGATATTCTGTGAGAGGCGGAAATTGATAGATGGGGCTCAGTACAAAGCTCGGCGAGGTGGGGGTTGGCAGAGAGGCAAGATGGGGCGGTGGAGGCGCACAAGGCGAGATGGGGCGGTGGCGGCACATGAGGCGAGATGGGGCGGTGGCGGCGCACGAGGCGAGATCCGGGAGAAGGGTTGGGAGGCCGAAGGGTAAGTGGTACTCGCAGTAGAGGGGGGTCACGGTATTAGGGTTTGGGTGTCCGTTCGATCTTGATCTCGACGGTGGTGTGCGAATTTTACGAAACTGCCCTGACCTCACTTCTATGGTGGAAGACTAGGAAATCTAGGGCATTTTGGCCATTTTATTTTCAAAATGTGGGGTACCGGGCGGCGGGAACAACTGGCCCCTATGACTATCTAAGCAAAATTCTAGGCATTCGATGCAAGACCTATGGATGGCCAAGATCTGCTTGTTAGGGTGATCCGTGGGCAGTCTCACTCTCTATTTTGATTGGCCATCTTTGTTCTTCAGATGCATGATTTCGTGTTTTGTGAAGCAACCACCAACGTGCTCATTCAAAATGCTACCACCATATTTTTCAAAAATACTAGACCATATTACGTGGACAATGTCTGAACTGGGGTATCTCAAACCTTTCTATCTAGCCCTTGCAATAAACATAAATGTCAGCCGAATCAGGAGGAAGCGGGTCCGATTTTATACTCACATATGATGTTTCTTCAGAGATCCAGTGCAAGTTTTTGCAAGGCTCATCCCCTATCTTCATGCCCGCCATTTTGACCAAAGTTTGAAAAGGGAAATTTGGAAACGGGTATAAAAAATTCAAAAATGGTCCGAACAAGGTAAATTCTTCGCGTGGTGTCATATTATGTGACCTAGTTGCAAGGAAATATACCGAATTTGGTATGTTGATTGCATCTCGAAAAAACCATTACGGAAATGACCTATCATGTTCGAGGTTTCCTGGCCTTCAGGCCAACGACCAATGTTATAGCCAAAATCGCGACATAGTTTGTGATAATGTGCCCATATTGTGCATGCGTGTGCATCTTGGGACAGCAAACAATGTTCCAGGAGGAAGTTTTCCTTTTCGTCGCACGGAAAAGCCATTTTCTATTTTCCGAGTGCCAAAATCAGGGCGTTTTATGAAGCAACACCAAATGTTCAATTCAAAAATGTTACCACCCCATTTTTAAAAAATACTAGACCACCTTACAGAACGATGTCCCAACCGGGGATTCACAAACCTTTCTGTCCACCCCTGATGAAAAAAACAAATGTCTACCGAATCGGTATGAAGTGGGTCCGGTTTGAACTACAAGTACATGGTCTAATGCTCATGATTTTTTGAAAAAATCATTTTTAGACTCACAATATGATGTTTCTTCAGAGATCCAGTGCAATTTTTAGCGAGGCTCATCCCCTATCTTCATGCCCGCCGTTTTGACCATAGTTTGAAACGGGAAAATTTGGAAACGGGCATGACAAATCAAAAATGGTCCGAATAAGGTAAATCCTTCGCGTGGTGTCATATTATGTGACATAGTTGCAAGGAAAAATACCAAATTTGATATATTGATTGCATCTCAAAAAACCTTCAGGGAAATAACCTATCATGTTCGAGGTTTCATGGCTTTCAGGCCAAACGACCAATGTTATGGCCAAAATCGCCACATAGTTTCTGATAATGTGCCCATATTATGCATGCATGTGCATCTTGGGACAACGAACAATGTTCTAGGAGGAAGTTTTCCTTTTCATCGCACGGAAAAGACATTTTCTATTTTCCGAGTGCCAAAATCAGGGCGTTTTGTGAAGCAACACCAAATGTTCAATTCAAAAATGTTACCACCCCATTTTTCAAACATACTAGACCACCTTACACGAACGATGTCCCAACCGGGGATTCACAAACCTTTTCGTCCACCTCTGATGAAAAAAACAAATGTCTACCGAATCGGTAGGAAGTGGGTCCGGTTTGAACTACAAGTACATTGTCTAATGCTCATGATTTTTTTGAAAAAATCATTTTTAGACTCACAATATGATGTTTCTTCAGAGATCCAGTGCAATTTTTAGCGAGGCTCATCCCCTATCTTCATGCCCGTCGTTTTGACCATAGTTTGAAACGGGAAAATTTGGAAACGGGCATGAAAAATTTAAAAACGGTTCGAATAAGGTAAATCCTTCGCGTGGTGTCATATTATGTGACATAGTTGCAAGGAAAAATACTAAACTTGGTTTATTGATTCCATTTAAAAAACCTTCTCAGAACTGACCTATTGTCAAAACCATGATTCAAAATCTCTATTTACACCTATTAAGGTTTTATATGAAAAATATGTCCTTATAGTTTTCCTGAAAAGTAGAAGTGTTCCATAATGTCCTAAAAATATTCTCTAAAATTTAGAAGTTCTGTGAATTTTGTTTGACTCAATTTGGAGTTATGAATAAAAAGTTGCAAAATAATTAAAAAAGGAATAAAAGAAAAAAAATTGGTCAAGGTGGCTAGCCAAGTGAACCTCCAGGCAAACGGGCTAGCCCAACAAGCCATCGTGCCCCGCACACTACCGTCGGCCCAAGGCCATCCCAGGGAGCAGCCCAAGCGGCTGTAAGTTGGAGGCCGAATCGGCCATAGGCCCAAGCCCACCATCAGAGTTTGTGCCTTATATTGCTCGTGTGAATTCGTGACGCAGATGTTGATTTGGTCTGTTGGTTGGCATCGTAAAGTGGTGGTTCGAGGTCCAGCGTTTGAGTCCCTCGGCCGCTTGTTTTTACCGCTATTAATACCAACCGAGCGAGAATGGTTAAAATTGTTTGGTACTCATTCTCTGACAAGGTGTCCTCTATGGCCCGGTGGTAGAACCTTTTCGAAGCACTGTGACGTCGTGAGTTCGAGTCCCATGTAGGCTTATTTTTGCGGTTATTAATTCCAACTGAGCGGTGTGCGAGATAAGCAAAAGGATTTGGTACTCATATTTGTACAGGAAATTACCGGTGTTCGGGTGGTAGACTCTCATTGAGACCATGTGAGGTCATATGTTCGATCCATGGCTCTATTTTTTTAATTATTTGCTCATCGTCAGGTCAAAGCCAACATGGCAAGCAGGCCCCATATATCATTGGGTAGGATTGTAATTGGTAGCCAACATGTCAACACCATATGGACATGACATGTAAGCCTAAATTGACACATGGATATGACACATATGCACACACGTCATCGAAAGGTGACACATGGACGCGACACCTAGATCAACCTGCTGAGGTGGCCATCGGTCATTCTTAAGTAATCATGAATAGCTCTCACAACCATTTAAATTGGTCATAGTCAACCAAAATTAAGGTCATGGGCCAACAATGTCTATTTTATGACCAACTGGTGTAATCAAGCTATGACCTTCCTGATAAAAAATGTCGTAGTTTTTCAGGGTTTGTACCCTCCCAAATGGCCTACGACCAGTTGGTTCTAAATGGTCATAGATCTATCAACAGAAACTCAGGGTCGTTAAGAAAAGGTCACTAGTCAACACATTTCTTGTAATGTACCCATGCCCCCACATTAGTAGATTGGCCATTGTAAGGGGTAGAAAAGGAATTTCGTACGGCTACAACTAGGGGCGTGTGACCACTCGAAATATTTCGGTGGATGTAAGGCGGGAGAATTTGCCGCTCTGGGATTTTGAATTTGGCCATATAGTTCAAAACATATAGAATAATGATATCATATCCTATCCCATCCTAGGAGTAGCTATAGTCCAATGACTACAAAAAATAGTTTACTCTAATGTCCTAGCCTTTCTAGGTACGGATTATTTCCAGAGCCATTTATGAAAAAATAGGGTCTCTACCTTCGGCTTAATCACATACACACATGAAGGTAGTAACATGAACTAGTATGTTTCCCACTATGACCAGCCTAAGAGCATCTCTAGTGGCTAGTGTATCCGATAGTCTATGACAAATATAGACCATCATGGACCAAAAAATGCCTCCAGTGGCTTCTGTATCTGGTGGTCGAAAATTTAGACATCCTCCAAACTAGCTACTCATTGTCCATATTTGGACAACCGAGCCACCATGTCTAAATCAAAGTTGGTCGCTCGTGAGCTCGCTCCCGCGCCAAATCAGAGCATTTGTTGCACCTATTTGCTGTGTATATTGACTATTTGTGTGCAAATGGACATATAGACTATCAAATTTAGACTATCCACTAAAAAACTAAAGTCGTGTAAAAAGGAATCTTTGTACACCATTATCTCTGTGAAGATATAGACTACCAAATTTAGACAAGCCACTAGATATACTCTAAGAGACTACGAAATTTAGACAAGCCACTAGAGATCAAGGCAAAAAATACTAGCGTGCTATTTAATTTAGCGTGGCTTTCTCGAGATGATATGAAAGTTATAGCGTGCTAGTAATGCGCTATTTAACAAAATATCTTTTTGTAAAAATATAACAGGTATATCATGAATATATAGGATTTCAGCATCTAATGAATTGGCTAGAGTAATACTTGTACATGCATAATGGATTCCAGCGCTATCCCAGTTGGAGGAGAACCGGCAGGGCTGATTCTAGGTACAACACCGGGTACTGTAAGAGGAGGCGGCGGCTTGACGCGATCACTTAAGTTTAACAATCAAATTTTCATCGTACGTTTGCTTACTCGACACATTCATCATATGTTATCTTACTCCACACCTGTGATGTCTACGCACGCTTCTATTCTTGTAGACAGTGTTGGGCCTCCAAGTGCGGAGGTTTGTAGAACAGCAACAAGTTTCCATTAAGTGGATTACCCAAGGTTTATCGAACTCAGGGAGGAAGAGGTCAAAGGTATCCCTCTATAGCAACCCTGCAATCAAGATACAAGAAGTCTCTTGTGTCCCCAACACACCCAATACACTTGTCAGGTGTATAGGTGCACTAGTTCGGTGAAGAGATAGTGAAATACAAGTAATATGGATGATTATAAGTGGTAATTGTAATCTCAAATAAGAGTGGCAGCAAGCAAACATGTAACGGGACTAATTGCAAACTGTGTTTCAATGCTTAGAAACAAGGACTAGGGATCATACTTTCACTAGTGGACACTCTCATATAAATATCTTCTCTTTATTATGCTATCCTGAACTACTCTCCGGTTGGACAATGCAGGGCTATAACAACACACCTTAAAGTTCGCATTCCCCATCTAGATAACCCCTCACTATCACCTTGAGTGCTAGATGGTTCCAACAAACACCAGAATCTCATAGAGACATCCAACTCAAATTATACTCATGATAAGTATTTCCGTAACCTTAGCCAAAGTGCCACATGGTGTGCACACTATCAACTTCAGACACATGGGGATAAGCAGAGATTAATTAAAGCACTTGAGTAGCAGAATAGATCTATAGATTACAAAGCTCATGATCTCAATAAGATCACGCATAGAGAGGGATGAACACATAGCTACCCGTAGAGCCCTTAGCCTTGAGAGAGAACTACTCCCTCCTTGTCATGGGAGTCAGAAATGGCGATGGAGATAGCGGTGGAGTCGATGGAGATGGCTTCGGGGGAACTTCCCCGTCCCGGCAGGGTGCCAGAATAGACAATTCTATCCCCCGAATCTCCTCTTCGGTGGCGGGGGCGCTGTGGAACTTTTCGTGGAATTATGATCTTGTACTTAGGGTTTTCGTCCCCGGAGGCTTTTATAGGCGAAGGGGCCAGGTCAGTGGAGAACTAGGGGTCCCACACCACCTGGTGGTGCGCCTAAGGTAGGCCGCGCAACCATAGGGTGTGGCCACCTCCTGGCCCTCCTTCAGCTGCCCTTCAGACTTCGTGTTGCGTCGTGTAAAATGTTGACTTTGGCTTTTATCCCATCCAATTCTGAGAATATTTACTTACTAGCTTTTCTGAAACCAAAAACAACAGAAAACAGGCAACTGGCACTGTGGCATCTTGTTAAAAGGTTAGTTCCAGAAAATGTATAAAAATACCTCAAAGTGTGAACGAAACATAAGAAAGTTGATATAAAACAAGCATGGAGCATCAAAAATTATAGATACGTTTACGACATATCAAGCATCCCCAAGCTTAACTCCTTCTCGTCCTCGAGTAGGTAAGTGATAAAAATAATAATTTTTTAGGTGACATGCACCATCACAATCTTGATTAAGGTATTTGTAAAGCATTGATTGCTGGGATTAAAGTACTGTAAACATAATCATGAAAGATAGAGTTCTAACACTAAGACATAGACACTATGTTGTAACATGAATAGGTAGACACAAAAGATCATGAATAACAATGCATTGAAATACGTTTGTTTGTTTCACATATATAAAACATAATAAGAATGGTATTCAGCTTGTCCCTCATGGTATAGCAAAACGTAAATGCATAGGACACCTTAAAAGTTCATAAGGGTGACTAGATACAAATAATTTAAGAGCAAGCAATATCAAAGTTATGAATCAATCAACAAGTTTCAGGACAATGCACATTAAACTAAGACCACTATGCTCTCTCAATAGGTCCATAAAGATAGAATATGGAGACTCAACATAAAAGTAAAAAAGAAAGGCCCTTCGCAATGGGAAGTAGGGGTTTCAAGTTTCATAAAGAGCTTCTAAAAATTATGGTACTTATTAGCTTTCAGCTCTCATTGCCCCTATCATAAGCATCTTGAGGAGATTAAGGTTAAAGTGACACAAATATGAAGATATGCTTGACAAGTTATAAGTTGAAAATCTCATGCCCCTTGCTTAAGAGTACCGAACCTCATGCTACTCAACATTAGTCACAAGTAAGTTCTTGTCATTGCAAGTACATGTGTATCATGGAAAACCGCCTTTGGGGTACCCCTTGCCCCATGACACAGGAGCTTTCCCATATCAAAATGACAAGGCAACAGACAATGAGCATCTGAGCGATCTTTTTATTTGCTATTTGCATAGGTTTTTATGGAGGATGCTTCACAGAATGCTCACTATGGTTATGCTGCAAGTTTCCACCATGATTAGGCTTGGCTTAGGCTAGCCGCCCAGGTGTTTCTCTAACACACATACAAACTCCATGAGCTTACAAGGTCCCCTTTTATCTCACACTGCCGGGATCCATAAACAAAAGAACATGATATCAACTGAATAATAGTGCAATGTTGAAAGCGTTCCCCATGGTAGCATGGTTCTGCTAATTCACAACATATAACGTGCACGGATATAAGCAGCATAGATGGACACAATGGTTCAAGTTTATTAAGTGCAAGCAAGTAAAGTGTGCCATCAAGTTTGTGAGAGCTTTAATCACTAATTTTCACATAACAAGTTTAATTTGGAAGGTAGATAAAAGCAGGAATATACTTGGAACGGTTTAACACACCATGCATAGGAATTTATAGTGGACTCTTTGGAATAACTTGGTTTTCTTGGAGGTTGGATGCATGAGTAGAACTCATACTCAGTATAGGTGGAGGCTAGCAAAAGACTAGGAGCGACCAACTAAGAGAGCAATAATGGCCATAATCATGCAAAGCGACAAAACATTATTAATTAAAGCATAAAGTGATATTGCAAGTCAAAAACTAAATGATCATAGGGCTATGGTGACTGGTTCATAGTCTTAACATGGTGTAACCATGTGCCAAGTCAACCCAACTAAAGCATCAAAGGAGAATACCACAATATTATGCTTTTGTATGCTAAAACAACGCATGATTCTTTCAATGCACATTAAGCAATCTCAATTGTTTGAAAAAAGTCATGCTACAACAATAATCACTAAGCATATGGTCAAAGCAACATATAGCATGACATGATAAAGTCTAAGTCACAGTAAAAAAAACTTCCTTTTGTACCACTATAAGCATGAAACTTCCTACCCTTTTCCAACACCAATCGAAAACTAAAGTAGAACATAGTGCTAGCAAAGGAGAACACTCACAAAACAATAAGAGAGAAATCTAGAGTGTTCTAAGCAATGAATAACGGGGTGTCTCTCTCTCTCCAAAAGAAGTATGTTGGGATCTAACCAACTTATTGCGGCAAACAAAGCAAAATAAAACTAAAAACAAAGATGCTCCAAGAACAACACATAGTAAATAAGGTAATAAAAATAAAGTGTCTTGAAAGAAGATCTGAGATTATTGATGAAGAAGGGGATGCCTTGGGAATCCCCAAGCTTTGAAGCTTGTACTTCTTGAATATTTCTTGGGGTGACACGGGTGGCATCCCCAAGCTTGAGCTTTTATCCATACTTCATCTCATCACATCATTCTTCCCTACACTTCAAAATTTCCTTCATACAAAACTTCACACAATCTTCATTAGCAGCATTAGTGTATTCAAAATAATAATCCTTTGGGTTCACTTTGAACTTAATTAAATCATGCATTAAAACATAAGCTAATGTAGCAATTTTTTTAAAAATCTCAAGTGATACAAGAGAACTCAAAAAGAAACTGATTAAGAGGCAAATGCAAATAATGGCAGAAATCTGTCAAAACAGACGAGCAGGTAAAGACCGATTTTTTTGAAAATCGTCTGTTGCTCAAATCGAAAAGTGCAAAACTAACGAAAGTTGAGTAATAACCTGGGTCATAAGCACAAAAAATTACAGCTCAATACGACGTACCGAGATTTTTCACGATTTTGTTTACAGTGACACACAAAAATCTGTTTCGGGACAACAAGTTCCTCATATCTTACTTCGCTCTCATTAGACGTTATTCTTGGCACAAAAACCAAACAAAAAGGATAAGAATAGGTTATTACAGAGGCAATAACTTCCAAGACTCAACAAAACAAAAACAAGTTGAAAGTAAAAATATAATGGGTTGTCTCCCAAAATCTCTTTCTTTATAGCCATTAAGATAGGGATGATAATTTCGATGATGCTTATGAATTGAAGTAAAAGAGAGTATCAAGAAGCAAATATGGAACACATTTAAGTCTAAACCACTTCCTATGAAAAATAATCTTGTAAAGAAACAATTCATGAAAGCACAAAGCAACAAGCATAGGAAAGCAAAACAAGTGCAACTTCAGAAATTTCAACATAAAGAGGGGAAACTTAATATTCTTGAGATACATAAAACCATGTTTTCCTCTCTGATAATAACTTTCAGTAGCATCATGAATAAAATTAACAATATAAATATCACATAAAACATTCTTATCATGAGCCACATTCATAAAATAATTAATACTCTCCCTATAAGCATAGTCAACCTTAGTAATTGTAGTGGGAGCAAATTCAAGAAAATAGCTATCATTATTATTCTCATCACCATAATCATCAAATATAGGAGGCATATTGTAATCATAATTAATTTACTCCTCAATAGTAGGTGGACTAAAAATATCATATTCATCATTGTAATCATCATATATTGGAGGCATAGTATCATCAAAGTAAATTTTCTCTTTCGTGCTTGGGGGCCTAAAAATATCATTTTCATAAAAACTAGCTTCCCCAAGCTTAGACTTTTCCATAGCATTAGCAATAATGGTGTTCAAAGAATTCATACTAATAACATTGCTATTAGCACGCAAATAAAGTTCCATAGGTTTTTCAATTTTCTCTTCAAACACTTCATGTCCTAACTCAAGATAAATACTATAAAGCTCTCTAATATTTTTGTTGTTTTCCATTAAGCCTAACTAGTTAAAATAAAAACAAGAAACAAAAAGATATAATGGCAGAATCTGACGAAAATAACTTCGAGCAGTCACACACTGCAACAGTACTAGAAGATAGCTTAGTAGCCAGAGGATGTGAGTACCTTTTACCTCACCTCCCCGACAATGGCGCCAGAAAATAGCTTGATGTCTATGCACGCTTCTATTCTTATAGACAGTGTTGGGCCTCCAAGTGCAGAGGTTTGTAAAACAACAGCAAGTTTCCTTAAGTGGATCACCCAAGGTTTATCGAACTCAGGGAGGAAGTGGTCAAAGGTATCCCTCTCAAGCAACCATGCAATCAAGATACAAGAATTCTCTTGTGTCCCCAACACACCCAATACACTTGTCAAGTGTATGGGTGCACTAGTTCGGCGAAGAGATAGTGAAATACAAGTAATATTGATGATTATAAGTGGGAATTGCAATCTAAAATAAGAGTGGCAACAAGCAAACATGTAACGGGACTGATTGTAAAACGGTGTTTCAATGCTTACAAAAAAGGCCTAGGGATCATACTTTCACTAGTGGACAGTCTCATATAATTATCTTCTCTTCATTATGCTATCCTGAACTACTCTACGGTTGGACGATGTAGGGCTATAACAGCGCACCTTAAAGTTTGCATTCCCCATCTAGATAACCCCTCAATATCACCTTGAGCGTTAGATGGTTCCAACAAACACCACAATCTCATAGAGACATCCAACTCAAATTATACTCATGATAAGTATTTCTATAACCTTAACCAAAGTGCCACACGGTGTGCACACTATCAACTTCACACACGTAGAGATCAACCACATGGGGATAAGTAGAGATTAATTAAAGCACTTGAGTAGCAGAATAGATCTATAGATTACAAAGCTCATGATCTCAATAAGATCACGCATAGAGAGAGATGAACACATAGCTATCGGTAGATCCCTTAGCCTCGAGAGAGAACTACTCCCGCCTCATTATGGGAGTCAGCAACGACGATGGAGATGGCGGTGGAGTCGATGGAGATGGCTCTAGGGGCACTTCCCCGCCCCGGCAGGATGCCAGAACAGACACTTCTTTCCCACGAATCTCCTCTTCATTGGTGCGGCGCTGTAGAACTTTTCATGGAATTTTGATCTTCTACTTAGGGTTTTCGTCCCGGGAGGCTTTTATAGACGAAGGGGCAAGGTCCGTGGAGCACCAGGGGGCCCACACCACCTGGTGGTGCGCCTAGGGCTGGCCGCGCCACCATAGGGTGTGGCCGTCTCCTAGCCCTCCTTCGGCTGCCCTTCGGACTCCGTGTTGCTTTGGGTAAAAATATTGACTTTGGCTTTTGTCCCGTCCAATTTCGAGAATCCTTACTAGCTTTTCTGAAACCAAAAACATTAGAAAACAAGCAACTAGCACTGTGGCATCTTGTTAATAGGTTAGTTCTAGAAAATGTATAAAAATACCTCAGCCTGTGAACAAAACATAAGAAAGTTGATATAAAACAAGAATGGAGTATCAAAAATTATAGATACATTTACGACGTATCAACCCGCCAACAAAAAATAACATCCTATACTTGAAATAGCGCTAACGCTATGATGTTTTAGCGTGATATAGCAAGCTATTAAAAAAATAGCGGCAGAGCGATCAAAATCTTTAAAAAATATCATGGACCCTACAAATACGCTATATCACGCTAAATAGCGTGAAATAGCGCGCTATTTTTTCCATGCTAGAGATCCTCTAAGGCTGGTCTGAGTGGTAAGTAACTTGGAGTAGTAATAGGCATAGATTGTGCTAAAGACTATCAAAAGTACTCCCTTCGTCCAAAAATAACTGAGTTGGTTTTGTCTAGATTCGAATATATTTAGACGCATTTTAGTGTATAGATATATTCGAATCTAGACAAACCCAAGTCAGTTATTTATGGATGGAGGGAGTAGTACTTTTTAGATGCTAAAATGGAACAGAAGATCCAACTGCTAGCAATGTTGGAATTCAAGAGTTTTGATCCAACGCTCAATACTCGAAGTTATTCATACATTATATATAACTAGTAAATTGCACATACCCTGCATGTGACACTCAGATAATATACATCTGACATATCATCACTATATAAAATTATAATACGTAAAGCAGAAAAAATATAAATTTGATCGACATCTATAAAGTATGAGTGTATATTTGGTTCTTCTACTTTGTATATCATGTAGAAGTCAACGATTATTAGCTATATAAAACTTGAAAATTTTGGTAACATATAAGGGAGAAGATTCTAAAATAATGGAGAAGTGTGTTTTGAGTTTTGTGCATAGCATTCATTGTGATGAAGACTATCAATAGAATCTTCTAGATGCTAGAATGGAAAAGTAGATCCAACGACTAGAAATATTGGGATTCAAAGTTATTCGTACACTATATAGTGCTAAGATAAGATAAGAAATAACTAGTGAGTTGCAAGTGCCTTGCACATGAGAATCGGATAATGGAAGTATGACATATCATATTTTATATAAAATTATAGTAGGTGAAACTCAAAAAATATTTATAATTTCGTGCCAAGTTCATAAAGTATTGCGTGTGTTTGGTTCTTGTACTTTTTGTATAATCTAGAAATCAACCTATAGATACCTAAATAATCCGCATCCATAAAACTGATCCGTAAATAAATTCTATTATTTAGGAGTACCTGGGTGGGGCCGGGGGAAAATGCATGCCCTTCCGTCTCCAGAACCGCTCATGCATGCATCTCCCGGTCTTCCTAACGGTTCCTTTCTTCTCGATCCCATTCCTTTGTTGTCACCTGGCTGGACCTCTGGAAAACAAAAGAAGGCGCCAATCACCATTCATCGCGGTGTTGTTTGGCAAGATGTACTACTTCCTGGACCCTAGCAACACCGCACTATAGGCGGTGTATACCAATAGAGCATCCGTGCTAAACGATTACGTCGAGAAAATCCAAAAGCTCCTAGAGGAAATGGACGACAAGACTATTGGCCTCGATGTCGAGTACACCAACGAGCAATCATCAACATAGAAGGTTGTTGTCGTCCAGCTATGTGTGGGCATGGATTGCCTGGTCTACCAGATTTGCCAGGCTGACCATCCATGCTCCAAGCTAGCAGAGTTCCTCTCCAACTCTAACATTTCCTTTGCAGGCGTCGACATCGGCAACGACGATATCAGACTTAGTTGTTCTCTAGTGCCAGTGACAAACTTCGTGGACATCGAGAAGAGGTGGAAGCCTACCGGTTCTAGAATGAGAAGGATTCTTTGGTTGACTACGCGGTGGATATGATAGAAATCCGTTACAAAGTCATGAAGAAGAAGAAGAACAAGAAGGATGTGGACCACAAGCAGTGGGGGAACATGCCCCTGACCGGAGAGCAGATCAAGTATGCAATCCTCGATGCCTACGCGACCTACGAGGTATACAGACGGATAGTGAACTTCGAGAGGGGTCAGGAAACTCTCGAAATATTCAACAAAAAAGAACTAAGGAAGAAGGGCAAGGACAAGGGCAAGCGCAAGCAGATCAAAGAAGAAGAAGAAGACTCATAATGGTACACCATGTGACCTACGAGTATATCTTTGCATTTCGGTATATCCTTGCTTGATACTACTCCTACTTGTACTACTACTCATAGAAGTTCATGCATGTATATACTGTAGGCATGCAAGGGGAAGAGGCAAGAATTAATGCAAGGAATTGGAGTTGTTTCTTTTATTTTCACTACAGAGTGATAGTAGGAGTAGGCACCATAGCACGCAAATAGCCCACCCCATCCCCACCCCACCTAAATGAATTGTCTTGTTGACGAGGGTTTAACTCGTCAATGCCCATTGTTATGGACTTGGGTTTTGGAGAAGGAGGGAGCGCTGGAGATATCTATCGGCTAGCAAACAAGCACACAGGGGAAAAAGATTTACCTAGGTTCAGGCCTCGTAGAGGTCCCTACTTCTGCTTGTCTGCTCGTGGAATTATCGAAGGAATCGAAGATTACAATAGTGCGTAGATGCAATCTGGCGAGGGTGGTGGAAACTAGGGTTGTGTGTGTCCTCCTCGCTGCCCCTCCTAGCCTTTATATAGATAGGCCAGGTCCCGGGTAGCAGGTCGATTCGGTTACAAATTAGGGATTTCCCCTTCAAACTTTCTATCTTTAACTTCTTCTTGTTCTTCAAGCAATCGAGAGTCCGTAGGTTACTCGAGTCCCTCATTTGGGCCTTGGCGACACCGTGGGCCTGTACGTATTTAGACCGTATATATCAAACTCGAGTACCTGTAGGGTATACCCATGTCAGTAGCCCCCGAGTGTCCAGTGGAATCGCAAATTCGATTGGGGACTTTTTTGAAGTCTTTCGAGTGCTTGAACGAGTGTATTTTGACTGCTTTATTTGTGTCATAGGGATTGCTGATGTACGTGCCTGATATAACCGAATGATCGGTATCAGTTAACCACCTTAGGGTGAATACTACGCAATCTACTCGAACTCGAGTCCCCGGACTCGAATACGGAAAAATGTTGGCGTAATTCGACTCAAGCCGCGGACGTCTTACAGGAGTCGAATTCGAGTTATATGGGTGTGAGCACTCGACGCGTCCGTCGAGGCATGTTTATCGTACCTGTAGGCACAGATACATTTCTGGTAGTGCGCAGCTAATGCGTTGCCAGGCCTTGTTCAGGTCTTACCTTCATACTGTAAGCGCGGCATCCGAATTTTATCATCGCGAAGACGATTCGGGTGACCTAGGAGACGTAGTCTCTTTGTAGGGAAAAATTATGAGGCGGTGTCGCCATGAGTTTCGAGTGTGGATGTTATCAACACACAGTTTTCTGTATAAATAATCATAGGGTGCACGACCAGCGCTCCCTATGGGAGTAGCCCCCGAGTGCCTGGTTGAGTCGAAGACTCAGGCAGGGACTAAAGAACTTTTGCGACTGCTGTCATCTTTTGTTTGCTTGGTTCAGTCGAATGTGTTTCCTGCACTCCCTATGGGAGTAACCCATGTCCTCAATCGAGTGGTTGGGTTTGCTTGTGATTGTCCGTATTCCTGTAAAAAGAAAAGAAAAAACCATAGGGTGCGCGACCAGCGCTCCCTATGGGAGTAGCCCCCGAGTGCTTGGTGGAGTCGAAGACTCGAGCAAGGACTCAAATAGTCGAAGTTTTCCGCTGCGTAGCTTTGATGACGTCTGTGCTGACGCTTTCGTGACCTCAGTTCCCCGCGTGAGCGAGTTTGACGGGAGGTGGACGAGCAGTGGGTCCTACTATCTGACTTTGATTTGACTAGGCGTGCGTAATCTTTATTTTTACTACGCCTCCTCGATTTCAGCGCATAATGGGAGTAGTGGAGGGACGGTTCGTGCTTCCACTCCTCCACGTGTCCAACACGTTGTGTGCCACGCGTCCAGTAGGGTTTTTCTGAGCCGTTGGATTGCATCTTCCAGGGGTTAAGTAGCGGCGCTGCGATGGTAATTTTCCCATATGTTCTCATTTATCCTTGCCTCCATCGCCATTGCTGTTGCTCTCTATTTCCTTGCGCACTTTCTCGTTGCGGCGCTGGACCAGCTCCGTATCTTCCCCAGCTACTTCCTCCGTTCTCACCACCGTCGCGCAATGGGGAAGAAGAAGGGAGGCGATGCTGTTGATTTTGCAGCTACCATTGCCGCGGCGAAGAAGAAGGGCGGCTCCGCCGCTGCGGGCACCGGCACTGCTGCCGGTGGGAAGAAGAAGGTCCCGGCAACCCGCGTCACAAATGGTGCGTGGCGCCCCTCCATCATCAAGGCGTTCGACCTCTGTCTTCTTCGCCAAGATGGAGTACTATCCGCCACAGTCGCTGACACGCGCGTCCCCGGCGGTGAGACAGTTCCTGTCCCCCCCGCTGGTTTCTGAGTGATGTTTTTTGCATTCATCATTCGCGGTCTCTCCTTGCCTCTTCACCCCTTCTTTAGGGGTCTTCTTTGTTTTTACGGGCTCCAGCCCCATCAGCTGTCCCCAAACTCTATCCTCCATATCTCTTGTTTCATTACTCTTTGCAAGTGCTGGCTCAAAATCCAGCCACACTTCGGCCTCTTCAAGCACCTCTTCAAATTTAAGTGTCAATCTGCCACTGGTTCTTTAGTCTACGATGTAGGTGGTTGCGGAATTCATGTCGACCCATCCGCCACCTACTTCGACATCAAGCTCATGGCGTCCGTCCAGGGATTGAGGGACAAATGGTTCTACATCCGCGATGAGAAGGCGAACGGTGAGCTCTTTGGACTCGCGCCCTTCGATCCGGTGATGCCATGCAGGAGGATGCGCCCCTGGAAGAACGTACTCATGCTTGGCAAGTCCGTGGAGACAGATGCATTGTACAGGGGCGTCTGCGACCTCGAGAGTCACATAGGCAAAGAGGAGGGAGGCTGCGCTCTCATCCACACTTGGCTGCGCCGTCGTGTCCAGCCTCTGCAAGCCAGGGTCCACCCCATGTTTCAATGGGCTGGCGCTGATGATACCACTCGCGTGTATGCCGATGACATGTCCGCGAGTGAGGTGGATAAGAGGGTTCGACTGGTTACTAAGTACACCATCAAGGATGTACTTCCCAGTGAGCCAGTTATTCCTCCATTTAATGCTGCGAATCCTCCTCCTGAGGTATAGTTGTGCTACGCAGTAGCTAAATTTGTTGATTGCTTCTCTGTTGTTTACTTGCTTTTTGCTGAATTTGTTGTCTGCATGCAGTATTGGGCAGTATCGCCTTGTATGCCCCCTCTCCCAGAGGGGATTATTCCTCGCGAGGCCTTGGAAGAGGACGAGTCAGAGTCGACCGTCCCTTCTCATGTAGAGGAGGAAGCCCCCGAGTCCGATAATCCGAAAACTCGCAAGCGTTCGCCCAGCGAGGATTCCGACGCGTCGTCTCCCTCGACTCCAGAAGGTACAGGTGTTGGTGCGGAGTCGCCGATACCTGCTATTCCTGTGAGCGCCGTGGCACCATCTTCTCGCAAGAAGATGCGATTGCCCAAGGAGTCTTCGTCGAAGTCAGGGGATGCCACTTTTGATTTTGACAAGTTTGACTGGTAAGTTTTCTAGTTCACTTGTTCTTCTCTATTTTGTCCTTGTTGGGTCGTCTTTAGGTTTTCCCTTTCCTAACTTGGATTTTGTCTTGTAGTCAAGAGGCGTCGTCATCTTCTAGTGACATCCAGTTTTTGAAGGAATCAGGAGTCGCGACCTCAAGGGCCAAGAAAGAGGTCGACCGCGCTCCTTCCCCTCCATTGGCGGCCCACTCCGGGCACAATTCTTCCAGCTCTCCTCGTGCATGGGTGCATCGAATGGTTGCTCGGATGACGGTACAACAAACATCTTCGGAGTCATTGGAGGACCATGTAAGTGTAGTTTTTTCTCCTTTGTAGTGTTGCAGTCGATGTTATCTATTGCCTCTGATGGTTCCTTGTTGTACGATAGCTCCTTGTAAAGGAAGCCGCACACTTGGCAGAACAAGTGATGGCGATGGGTCTCTAGCATGCCATGCTGGAGACGCGTCACCGCGTGGTTGAAAGTGAGTGTTCTACACTTATTCTTCTTCGTCTTCTCCTTTTGATATAGTTGACTGATAGTCAACTTTCGTTTGTCGTGTAGCTAAACATAATGCCCTATTGCGTGACGCCGCCACCTTGGAGAAGACACTTGCCGCGGCTGTGAAGGGTCGCGACGAGGCAATCGCAGCACGTGACGAGGCGCGGAAGCATGAAGAGGATCTGCGTGCCTCCTTCGTGGCCAGGGAGAAGTTGTTCGAAGAACAACTATTCTCAATTGCCAAAGCCCTCTCAGGTACTTTGCTTCTTTATATTGTTACCCTTCTCTGCTTCGAATGCTTTTGCCGGTGGCACTGATGTCTTTGTCAGCAGTCGAAGACCGCAGCACCGCCATGCAGGACACACTCTCCAAGGCTAAAAGCGTGCTTAGTCGTCTTCGCGAGGAGGTGATGCCCAAGGCGGAGCTGGTCGAGAATATTGACGAGCTGGTGGAGTCACTTGCGGGAGGTGTGCCTTCTAGCTTCAAGAACTCACTCCGTGCGGCCGGCGTGTCCATGTCGCTTGCCATGGTGCAGGCCCACGGAGTTGAGATCGATCCTGCTGTGGTGTTGAAGGCGATGCATGTTAGCGCGGACTGCTAGCAGGTAGTCTTCGCTCCCTTCGCGACTACCTGTGGCAAATATGGGCATCATCTGATAAATACTGTTGTGAAGTACTCTGAGGATCTCCAACGTGCCAAGAAGGCAGCGAAAGCTTCGGCGTCAGGGGCCGGCGGAAAGTTAGTGGCATCTGACACTGCCACCGACTTGATGAAGCCCTCAAAGCCGTTGAAGTCAAAGAAGCCGGCTACTCCTTAGTTAACTTTGTAATAGTTAATTAGTTTATGTCTTTTTGTTTAAGAACATGCCTGCTGGCGAGTGTATCTACTGATACTTTTGCTAGTCTTGAATGCATCTAATCCTTTTGTCTTTGTGTTGATTTGGTCGTCTTATTTGCTTCTATCTTGACTTGTGGTAGGGTACCTCAAGTGATCCTTTGAGGGAAACCCAGGACTCGCCAACTCTTGATGATATCGTGGCACCGCCCCGCTCCAGGGTACATGAGCTGTCCTTTATTTCGTGACTGCGTGACCGCGTGAAGCAGCTGGAGCGTGAGTTTCCCTTGCTCCGCGGTAATGCGGATGTATGGAAGTCGAAGGCGGAAAAAGCTGCCGCTCGAGAGCAGTATCTACTTGGCGAGGTGACGCAACTAGGCGACCAATTCAAATGTTAGGTTGCTTGTACTCATCTTTTCCTTGTAGTTACTCGCAGTGGTTCGTTGTACTCATGCTGCTGTTGCTGCTTCGTGTAGTTGTCAGCACGCGTCATCCGCAGGAGGAGAAGGATAGAATTGCCATTCACTAGCACGATCTTACCCAGGAGCAACATCAAGAGAGTGGATACTTCTGGGTAGATCATGGTCGTGCGACTGCGCTGGCAACCCTACAGGATCGTGCGTCGCGAGTGCTGCTCTTTCTAAAGAAGTCGCAGTCATGCTTGAAAAACATTTATCGGGTTATGTTCCCGCTGGATGATACTCCATCAAGCTTGCTGGCCCTCCTAGCCAAGTTTCAAGATCTGTCCGCGGTTCGCGAATGTGTGAGGCAACAGTTGGTGGCTGGTGCCAAGGCTGCTCTATCAATGGTGCGATTGCACAGGCCTGACGTAGATGTTGCAGCAATTGCGTCTGGGCCACCTGCACCACCAGCAGGTTCTGCCTGGAATATGGTGCCGCACTACCAGGCGGTGGATCGCCCAGCAAAAGAGATCGTCGACTTCTTTGAGGAACAAACCAACGTTCTCCTGCTACAGTAGTAGCCTAATTTGTATCCTTCACATAACTGTACTTGTGTTGTAAAGTTCGTATAGATGTTGTAGATAATTTATTATCAAATGTGTATAAAAAGCTTTATTAGCATGAAGTGCGTTGCACGATGCGAGTCCTTTTCGTGAGCCTGGCCGTGTTGTATCTTAGTCCCTTGTCAACCTGTCAGGTGCGTTGCAACTAGGTTGAGGTTGTGTTTAAGGGTTTCGATTGATGTACCAGCTACTCAGGATATCGCGTTTTGGTTCGAAGAACAGATGTGTATAGGGTGGCGCAGCCCACGAGTAGATAAATCGAAAAAGTAAAGGAAAACACAGAGTTTTGGGGCACTTAGCTTTTATTTATTCGAAGAACGGTGCGGGGTAAAATGGGTGGCTGAGTAGCCTTGGCTGAGTAGCCTTATTTGTGATGTAAAAGTAAAAAGCGACTAGGGGTAGAAGCGTCGCAGTTGTGCAACGTTCCAGGGGTTGGAGTATGCGACTCCTGTCTCTAAATCTTGAAGGCGATAGGCGCCACCTGGGATTACTTCTGTAATCACGTATGGTCCTTCCCAGGGGACTCGAGCTTGAGATGCCCCTGCCGCATCAGTCGCAGGACCAGGTCACCTTCGACGAAAGATCTGGGGCGAAGCCTCCTACTGTGGTAGTTGCGCAGGTTCTGCTAGTAGATCGTTGATCTTTCCGCGACAATTTCTGCCTCCTACTGTGGTAGTAGTGTCTTCGAGTGCGAGGGAGGATTCTTGTTCGTTTTAAGCGACCACGCGCGGCGCCTTGTACCGTACCTCGACCGGTAGTACTGCCTCTGCTCCGTGCACCATAAAGAATGGCGTGTAGCCCATGGCGTTGTTTGGAGTTGTACGTAGGCTCCAGAGTACGGATTGCAGTTTGTCCGGCCAGCAACCCGCGGCTTGTTCGAGTGGCCAGAGGAGTCACTTCTTGATGCCACTGCAGATGAGCCTGTTTGCCTTGTCCACCTGACCATTGGTCTGTGGATGTGCTACTTAGGTGTAGCTGATGTTGATCCCTAGGTTCTCGCAGAATTCTTGAAATTCGTCCCGTTGCCGGTGATGATGCTGTGTGGCACTTCGAAGCGGTAGACGATGGAATCGAAGAATTTAACTATGCTGTGCCCTGATTGGTTGGTTACTGGCATGGCCTCAATCCACTTGGTGAATTTGTCGACTACGACCAAGAGGTAGACGTAGCCTCCTCGCGAGGACCTTGGAAGTTTGCCGACCATGTCGAGCCCCCATTGCGCGAAGGGCCAGGCCAATGGGATTGGCCGTAGCTCTACGCCTGGTCTGTGCGGCTTGTCCGCGAATCGCTGGAAAGTATTGCATTTTTGGACGATGTCCTTGGTGTCGCGCATGGCCGTAGGCCAGTAGAATCCAGCTCGTAGAGCTTTGGCAACGAGGGCGTGACTGTCGGCGTGGTGCCCGCAGGTCCCTTCATGGATGTCGAGGAGAACTGCTTTTCCATCGGCCATGTAAACGCATCGTTGGAGTACTCCTGTGATGCTGCGTTTATATAGTTCGCCGTTGACAATAGCGAATGCCTTGGATCGCTGCGTGATGTGCCGTGCATCTGTCGGATCGTCCGGTAGTCTCTTGCTGAGGAGCTACGGGATGTACGGCTGCGTCCATGATTGTTCAATCATCATGACGTTCAATGGTCCTTCGAGTCCGGTGTCCAGCTCCAAGTCATCGAGTGCCATTTTCTCATTTGGTGGCGTAGCCCTTGAGCCCGTAGCTACGCTTGTTTTCTTCTCTATGGCCTTTGGCTTGATGGAGCGTTCGCAGATGTGCTCGAGAAATACCCTAGGTGGTATGGGGGCGCAGGTAGAGCCTATGTTGGCGAGTGCGTCCGCCTCTTCGTTGCTTTCGCGACCTACGTGCCGCAGCTCGCAACCATCGAAGTCTCCTTCGAGTGTATCGTAGAGGTCGTGGTACGCGATCATGTTGTCGTTCAGTGCGCCGCACTCATGCATTGTTTGGTTGACGATCGATTTGGGGTCGCCGTATATGATGAGCCTCTTGTCGCCGCAGGCTTTTGCCATCCTCATTCCGTGCAACAGGGCCTCGTATTCAGCCTCGTTGTTTGAGGCTATGAACTGCATTCGCAGGATATACTTAAGCTTGTCCCCTTGAGGTGATGTTAGTATGACACATGTGCCTGCTCTGTCTTTCCGCTTGGACCCATCGAAGTGCATTGTCCAGAGGTAGGACATATCTGGCTTGTCCGGGAGCTGGTTCTCCATCCAGTGCACGAGGAAGTCCAGGAGAACTTGCGACTTGATTGCGTCGCGCTTTTTGTACGTGATGTCTCGTGGAGACAATTCTATTCCCCAAAGCGTGACTCGTCCTGTGGCGTCGGGGTTATTGAGGATATGCCCCAAGGGGGCGTCGTTGACCACCATGATTGGGTGTTCTTGGAAGTAGTGGCAGTCGCCGGGTGGTCATGAAGATGCTGTACGCCAGCTTCTGGTAGTGCGGGTACCGCTGTTTTGTTGACGTGAGGACCTCGCTGAGGTAGTATATTGGGCGTTGTACGCCGTGGACCTTGTTTTCCTCAGCTCGTTCGACAACGAGCACTGTGCTGACCGCTTGGTTGGTGGCGGAGATGTACAGCAACAGTGGTTCCCTTTCTCGTGGAGTCACCAGCACTGGCGAAGTGGATAGCAGGCGCTTGAGGTCTTCGAATGCTTCTTGCGCTTCAGTGGTCCACTCGATTTTTTCAGTTTTGCGGAAGAGCTGGTAGAAGGGCAGTGCCTTTTCGCCCATTCGACTGATGAATCGACTGAGGGTTGTGATTCGTCTAGCCAGCTGCTGGACGCCCCTTATGTTTTTTGGCTTCTCCATGGCCAGTATGGCTTTTATCTTCTTCGGGTTCGCCTCGATTCCCCTCGCGGAGATGAGATACCCGAGTAGCTACCCAGATGGTACGCCGAAGGTGCATTTGTCCGGATTGAGCTTGATCCGGTAGCGGTCGATATTGGCGAAGATTTCGCGCAAATGGTCGATTAGAGAGGCTTCCTCCTTGGTCTTGATTACTATGTCGTCGACATAGACTTGGATGTTGTGACCTAGTTGTTCCTTGAGGCAAGCCTGCATGCACCGCTGGTAGGTGGCTCCCGCATTCTTTAGCCCGAAGGGCATTGTGTTGTAGCAGAACACACCAAAGGGCATTGTAAACGCTATTTTCTCTTGATCTTCCTCCTTCATTCGAATTTGATTATAGCCTGAGTAGGCGTCGAGGAAGCAGAGGCGCTCGCATCCCGCGGTGGAGTCGATGATCTAGTCGATCCGTGGCAGCGGGAAGTGATCCTTTGGGCAGTGCTTGTTCAGAGAGGTGAAGTCCATGCACATCTGCAGGATGTCCGTGTCCTTCTTTGGTACTAGCACCGTGTTGGTGAGGCAAGTGCTTTCCTTGATCTCGCGTATGAACTTGGCCTCGAGGAATCTGTTGATCTCCATTCCAACTGCATACGCCCGTGGCTCAGACAATCGCCAAATTGTTTGCTTGACTGGCCTTGCGTCGGGGTTGACATTGAGTGCGTGCTCGGCGAATTCCCTGGGAACTCCTGGCATGTCCGCAGGACACCAGGCCAAAATTTCCCCGTGCTCATGGAGGAATTCGACGAGCGCGAGTTCCTATGCGGGACTCAAGTTGTTGGCGATGAGGGCCGTCTTGGCGGGATCCGATGGGTGGACCTGCACTTTCTTTGTGTGCACAGATGAGTCGAAGGAGAGATCAGGTGAGCTTGGCCTGCTCAGGGGAGGTAGACTGTTGTCTGTCGTCTCCTTCAGTCTCGCGAGTTCCTCCTGCATGTCGAAGGACTGGGAGATTCTGTTGAATTCCCTATCGCAACTGTCAGATCGCTCGAAGCTCCCATTGATCGTGACGACGCCATTGGGACCTAGTATTTTCATCTGTAGGTAGGCATAGTGGGGCACTGCCACGAACCCTCATCTTACTCAAAACTCAACCTCTTCAAAGTGACCCAACCTTACTCCAAGCTAAGTTTGATGGTAACCCCTAGTACTAGTTACTTAGTATATAAGATGAGTTGCCTTGATCTGTTGTCTGATGAGTTGCTTTGATCTGCTGTTTGACTTGTTTGCTTAGGAAGTAGTATGATCCACTCTAGGAGCTCATCACTAGGATCAAGATGTTTCCCAATCCTCAATCCCTAAGAAACAAAGAAAACCTTGTTGTGATCCCTAGCCACTAGGTGATCATCTAAAACCCTTAATCAGATCCATTCTGAGGACTTCATCCTAGATGTTTCCAAGTCCTTAAGACCAACATCAAGCAAGGATCTCTTCTACTGACCCTGCACTTCCATATCACCCCCTGGTGAAAGCTCTGATACCTTGCAACTCCTCCAAGAACATTCCCTCTCATACTCTAGTCTAGAAACAGTTTCAGTATCACCTTTTTGAATGCCTCCTTTTCTCAAACCATGTGCATTTTTGGAAATGCACTTGAACCATAGTGATAACCATCTTAAGGACTAATAAGGCCCACATTTATCCCTGGCTAGATCCTCCTCCAACCCACTTGTCCATGATGGTTTTGCAGAGAAGAAAATATCATTTCCTGCAAAACTAGTCATCATACCTACTTTGGTAGAAGCTCACACCCTCACACAACCTCCTTTGGACCAACTCTCTGCATGGTTGTGTTCTACTCTTTGATGTCTATCAAAACCTACTTCACTTGTCCCAAGTGGAGCTCTGTGCTTATTAAACCCACATGGTTTAGAAGGCATCATGACACTTTCTGGATGGCAGCTTTAATTTCAACAAAGTTTGCCATCTTATCTAGATTACCTCAAATACAATTATTTCAAAATCTTCTTGCCATAATCATCTACATGACTTGGCCTACTCAACCATCTATCCATTACACCCAGGTGAGCTCTAAGCTCCAAGATGCAAGCAAGTTCTGGTGGTATAAAAATAGCACCACCCTAGATCATCAACTCATGGTTTTCCATCCTTTTCGAGTTGGATTTCCATTCCACAAGGTTGAAATTGCTTGCTACACCTTGTCCACCTCACCTACCTTGATCACCATATTTATCAATAATTATCCATAATTATTATGACCCCTAAACTATTTAATTTCTTGAATAGTCAAAATCTCCAAAACTCCCTCCATAAAGGAAAGTTTGGTTTTTACCAAACCACCTTCCCAAATTTTGGCTCATGTGAGTCCCACAAATCATATCCTATCTTTCGAGCTCAAAAATAAATATTTTTGAGAAGCTTTATTATTTCTTTTTGCCCATTTTCTTAAATGGCTGAATTGGAATAATAATTGTTTTAAATCCTTTTAATCCCCATAAATCTTGGGAAAATTCCCCTCAGTGTTTATTCACATTTGGGACCCTTCCACATCAAAATCCATCCCTACCCAATAGAAATTCACCAAATGCTCCTCCAGAAATCACTTCTGCCCTTTTTGAGTAATTGGATTTAGGAGGACTAAAACTCCTCTCAAAAATCTCAATTAAATCCTAGGAGTCTACCTTTCCCTCCTCTACTCACCAGTACCCTTTTCTCCTCTGGATCATTTTTCGCAAACTAGCAAACCACCACTCTAATCACTTCCAAACATCATCCCATCTTGATCCAGGCTCCTCCTCAGCCCGAAGACAGCCCACTGGTCGACCACCACTGTAGCACCACCCAAAAATTACCCATTTTCCCTTGTACTAGTAGAAGGAGAGAGAGACAACCAAGATCTTACAAAGATCTACTCTAATTAATTACCACAGTAGCTCTCCCTCCCTCTCTGATCCACCACGCCCAAAATGACCATCATAACCCTATCCACCGACCCCTGGACCAATCCTTGGCCAGCCCTCCCTCTCCACCATGTCCAAATGTGTAAATTACCCTATCTACCTCTCCTTCCTAGTATATATGGATAGAGGCCACCCTAGCTCGCCCCTGCCCCTCATTTGCCCCCTCTCACTCTCACTTGCCTCCCCCGAGTTCCTCATCACTTCCTCCCCTCTCCTCTAGCCACAAGAAGGAGAACCACCCTCCTCGGACATTATTGAGCTCGACCTCGAGGTGACCTCACCCGAGCCCTCCTCCACCTGCATGTAGCCTCACGAGGCTCCCCTAGGTCTGATCTACCACCCCCGAGCTCCCTAGCAACTCCCCTCCTCTGTACTGCCCTTGGGAAGGAGAGGAAGCCAAGTTTTGGCCTCCCCCATCTATAGAGCATAGGCCTCTCTCTACCTCCCCTCCCCCTCTGCATGTCCCACTCTGGAACTCCCCACCTCCTCCCGATGCTAATGGTGCCCTCTCCTTGTGCTTGCAGGCGCCCAAGGACGTTCTCCGTCGAGCTCCCGAGGCGCCTCTCCACCGGCTCCGCGCTAGCTGATCTCCGTCGTAGAACCGGCACTTGCCGCCCATCCCTGGGCTCACCGGGGACCACCACGTCGCCTCCACCCGTCCTCGTCGCCGGAGACGACCCTAGGTAAGCTCCCGGAGCGGTACCCGAGCCCCCTAGGGTTTCTGCCCCGTCGTTGTCTCGCTGGGGAAAAGAAGGCCTCCCGGCCGTCGACCCCCCTTCAGATTGGACGGTCCCTAGCCCCCATACCGTTTCACCCCGCCAGCCGCTGACCGCCAGGCCCCACCTGGCGGGTTCGAACGGCGTGTCCCCTGCGTGGGCCCAATCCACCTCCTCGGCCCAGCGGCCTCTCAGACCCGGCCCACTTCAGCTTCTGTTCATTTCTCTTTTTAGCAGACCCCTTTAATTCCAGAAGCTATTTGCTAGGATTAAATCTATTTAAAATGGTAAACCCATTCCAAATAACTAGATCTAAATTTCTGGAGGTTCTCTAGTGTTTTCTCAAACATGTAGAGGCAATCCCATATCCAAAATAATTTTCGTCAATTAATGATAATTAATTTGCTAAAATGTATTTGTTACACTAGTTTATTTCCACAAAAAGTTTTACAACTCCATTTGTGTTGAATCAAAGACCTACTGGAAGGTATTTGAAATACCTATCATCCAGAACAGGTCTCATACCAAGGTGAACTATATTCTGCCCTTACCAGTAAAAACAAAACTAGCCACCTTCTGTCTTAGAAAAATTCCTCAGGTCTAACCAGATGATGTATGGACCTTATTCCACCTCCCAGCACTCCCTAGAATCAGTATCTACCAAACCCCAGCAGTTCATAATTTATTGAGCTCTGGATAATTTTTAGTGATTTAAATACCTCTGTGATTGGTATTTTCACTAAATAAATCACTCCAGGAGTTTGGCAACTCCAAAACGAGTGAATCCAATTCCTACAAAAAGGTATTCTAATAACCTGTCACATGCCTTTGGAACGACCACAATAGCATTTGTCTTTTTTAATCTGGTAAAAAGGAGAAGATTCATACAGAACTACCTTTGGGAGTTTCCTGAGGGCATTCTTGTAATTCTTTTGACTCAATTCAAACTCTACATGGTTTAGTACATTAAGTACTACCTAACCATCCAAAGAAATAATTTTTGGAGCTCCAGAACCTTTCTGGTGAATTTTTTCTTTAAACTAGAGTTTAATCCACTCTAAAAGGCATATCTAATTCTAGAAAATTGATAATCCAGTAAACCACTTGTGTTGGTTTTGTCTTGAGAAGACCTAGCAGAGGATATCATTTTTACACATTGGTATTCTACTGACCACATACCCCTAAGCCAAGCTCTTTGTATCTAGCCTGGACAACTATCTTCCAAGAGAAAACACCCAAGTGGCAATCTTGTAATTCCACCCTTTGAATCCCACTTCTCCAAAACCTCCCAGGTCCAGTAGTATTTCTCATGCTTGTTTGATGTATGATTTGATGTTGTTTGCCTTGTATTGATTGTGATATTGTTTGCATGCATGTGTACCCGATGACGACGATAGTGTGAGTGTCTGACGACAAGAAGAACATGTTTTCTTAATATTGTACTATTGGGTATTCTTGGTCATCTGAAGAAGTCCAGGGACTTATTGCTGACCACAGGCAAGCCACCATTCCTGAACTCTGATATATGTCCGATTCTCTTTTACCTGTTTTATATCCTTTTTATAAATTGCATACTCTACCTGCATGTCTTGTTGTATAAATACTACGGTAGTAACTTGGCTCCTCCAAGTTATGACTTGCGCCCTTCGAGGCACCACCCTGATGAACCCATCATTTATCCCCTTTGGATCGAGAGTACGGTTATTAGCATACTACCTCCTTGGAAACCCCGACTTTAAGAGAATAAACTGTTTTGGGATTTACCCCATCCAAAAATGTTTCAAAACGACTTTGTAAAACCCTGGGAAGAGGCATCATTCCCAGTGGAAGTGTTAAGAAATGGTGATGAGAAGAAGAGGAAATGTGATGGGATGTTCTATGTCTTTACTAGAACAATTTTTATCCGTGCAACCACATTACCCCAGGTTGCTGGGGCTTAACTCGTAGTTTGTCTGCTTTAGGCGAGGCAACTTCTACCATGCTTATAGGGAGAAATCCCTAGAATCCCGGGCCGGCGTCCCAGATCTAGGATATGAAGCCTGTCGCTTGCCTCGGCAAGAATGAGCCTGAACAATCAGGAGTCCGGTGCATCAATTGGGTCTCCAGCGGACGGTATGACTTAGGTAGTACGGAAGGAAGTGGAGTCACCAAATTTAAGGTATACGCCAAGTTACGGCTTGGGTATGCGCGTGTACGGAAGGAAGGACTATGGCTGGGAGCCACATACGCGTTGCCGGGGAGATAAACCCAAGAGGAAAAGCATGCCTTTGCTAGGGTAGACAAGCGAAAGGTTAGGTTTGATTATCCGGACCCCCATCTACAGTGGTAGTGGGCCGTTGTTGTATCCCGGCGGATGTATTGATTCTTATGGGTAAAGTGTGCAAACTCTGCAGAGTATAACCTATTTGAATAGTCATGTCCACGGTCAAGGACGGTTGTAAAGGTGTTGGCTAGGAGTACCCAAACTGTGCTTGTTTGGGAAACAAGTACTTTGAGGACGAAGGTTCCGGGGGAACCTGAGTTCGAAGGCTTTGTTTTGACCAGAGGGGTCTAAAATCTTCAAAAAGGGGTTTTCAACCACAAAACTGTTTTCAAAACTCTTTTTCAACAAAGATATTGAGATGTCTTGATTTATAAAACAGAAGCATGTTTTCAAAGCTCTTTTTCAACAAAGCTATGGAGATGGCATAATTTTCAAAGTTAGGTTAGGTCTTTTCAAAAGCAACTCGAGATAAAGCTATCTCGCCACAACCAGAATTTCATTTCCTTTGTTCACTTATCCTGCTGGTTTGCGAGTACATTCAAAGTTGTCACGGCTGTGTCCCTGGCTATTTACTTGGCCAGAATTTCAGGAGATTAAGGTGACGTCCAGCGAGCTAGACCGTCTTCCCAGTCAGCTGCCTGTAGGTTGAGGCACGATTGGGCCCCGCGCTTGGCAATGTTCCGCTTCTGAGATTGATGTAGACATAATGGAAGTTATGTAAGTATTGTACTTCGTTATGTTTCGGATGATTTTAATGATACCTGTCGGTTATGTTCCACGGCTCAATGATCATGGGAACATGGAAATATGCATAACAGGGATTTCTCGGATAATAAATCCGGGGGTCCCACAATTTTTAGTTTCTAATATCTTCGATTGTTTTCAAAAGATGGCCAAATTTGTTGGCATGCAAATTCTTGGATATGGGGTCATAAGCATAAAGTACATTCTACACAAAGGACCTAAAGAGGGAAAATTACATCGAGGTCCATACATTGAGCACAAAGGACCCTAAAATTGAGCAAAGAAAACTATCAGGTTCGGCTCCTTCTCGAGAGAGTAGCTGATCGAGCCATACTCTTCATAGTACTTCCTCTTCGATTGTTTTAAAAATATGTCCAAATCTGTTGGCATGCAAATTCTTGGATATGGGATCATGACCTTGGTCATTCATCTTGAAATACCATAATGGTTCATACTCATTGACAATTAAGCTTAAATTCATTTAAATTTCACCACTTACTTTTAGGTTAAATTTTTACACAGTTGGTCGGAGTACATTTTACATCAGGGACATGAAAAAAGCAAAAATTACATCAAGGTCCATATATTTATCATAAAGCTACCTAAAAGGATTTTTTTGGTTTGGATCCTTCTCGAGAGATCAGCTGATCTGAGAGCGAAACTCTACATACTACTTCCTCTTCGATTGTTTTCAAAATATGGCAAAATTTGTCACCATGCAAATTCTCTCATATGGGATCATCAACATAAAGTATGATGTTGATATGGCCTTGACCTTGGTCATTCGGCTTGAAATCCAATAATGTTCATACTCGTTGACAAGTAAGCTAAAATCGTTGAAATTTCACCACTTACACTTTTAGGTTAGAATTTTACACGGGCGTGGAAGTACATTTTACATCAAGGACCTAAAAAAGGGAAAATTACATTGGGGTCCATACATTTAGCACAAAGGACCCTAAAATTAAGCAAGGAAAACAATTGGGTTCAGCTCCTTCTCGAGAGAGTAGCTGATCGAGCCATACTCTTCATACTACTTCATCTTTGATTGTTTTCAAAATATGGCCAAATTTGTCGGTATGAATTTTTTTTCTTGGATATGGGATCATGACCTTGGTCGTTCATCTTGAAATCCCACAATGGTTCATACTCATTGAAAACTAAGCTTAAATTCATTTAAATTTCACAACTTACTTTTAGGTTAGATTTTTACATGGTTGGTCGGAGTACATTTTACATTAGGGACCTGAAAAAGCAATAATTATGTTGAGGTCCATACATTTATCATAAATCTCCTTAAAAGGAAAATTTTCTGGTTCGTCTCCTTCTTGAGAGATCAGCTGAGGTGGGCTAAACTCTACATAGTACTTCCTCTTTGATTGTTTTCAAAATATGGCTAAATTTGTCGCCATGCAAATTCTGTCATATGGGATCATCAAGATAAAGTATGATGTTGATATGGCCTTGACCTTGGTCGTTCGGCTTGAAATCCAATAATGTTTATACTCGTTGACAAGTAAGCTTAAAATCGTTGAAATTTGACCACTTACACTTTTGCGCTAAAATTTTACACGTGCGTGGAAGTACATTTTACATGAAGGACCTAAAAAGGTAAAATTACATAGATGTCCATACATTTAGCACAAAGGACCCTTAAATTAAGCAAGGAAACAGTCGGGTTCGGCTCCTTCTCTAGGGAGCAGCTGATCGAGCCATACTCTTCACACTACTTTGTCTTAAATTGTTTTGAAAATATGGCCAAATTTGTTGGCATGAAAATTCTTGTGTATGGGATCATATGCATAAAGTATGATGTAGATATGGCCTTGACCTTGGCCACTTGACTTGAAAATCCAAGAATATGGTTCAAACTCCTTGACAACTAAGCTTAAATTTGTTTAAATTTCACCACTTACTTTTATAGGTTAGAATTTTACATGGTGGGTGGGAGTATATTTTACATCAAGGACCTAAAAAGGGGAAAATTACATCGAGTTCCATACATTTAGCACAAAGGACCCTACAAAGGTAAACTTTCTATTTCGGCTCCTTCTCGAGAGACCAGCTGATCTGAGCCAAACTCTTCATACTACTTCCTCTTCGATTATTTTCAAAATATGGCCAAATCTATTGCCATGCATATTCTCTGATATGGGATCATCAACATAAAGTATGATGTTTATATGGCCTTGACCTTGGTCGTTCGACTGAAATCCAAGAATCTTCATACTCATTGACAAGTAAGCTTAGAATTGTCTAAATTTCACCACTCAAACTTTTAGGTTAGAATTTTACATGGGTGATGGAAGTACATTTTACATCAAGGACCCAAAATAGGGAAACTTACATCGATGTCCATACATTTAGCACCCCCTAAAAATAAGCAAAGAAAACAGTCGTGTATGGATCCTTCTAGAGAGAGCAGCTGATCGAGTCAAACTCACGTTTATCTTTAAATAGTTGTCAAAACTCATGTTTATCTTCATGGAATGTAGTACATGCAGGAGAACATCGTGAGAATTCTCTTGTTATTAGTACTCATTTTTTTTTGATTGCTTTTAAAACAAGGAATGTTTTTTGGTAGCCTTTCAAAAACCATGTTTCGCAATATGTCCTACTATATGTACACAAGAGTTTTTTTGTTGGAAACTAGTACCACAAAAGAGCTTGAGAATGGGAGAAATTATTATTACAGGTGGATCGCTACTCCTAGAGCTACCCCTACATTTGAGTACTCAGTAGTAATCCGTTTTCATTTTACAAGAAAGATTTATTGTGGAGGGAACTAAGCAGCGTAGTACTATTCTGAAGGGAACTGGAGTAGAGGAACATGCATTTGTTTTCATTTTATTCAACCTTGCCTATACGCTCTATCCCCAGTTCCCCATTACCCTACCTCTACACCAAGCGTCGCCGTTCTTCTCCTCCACAATGCCGCTTTCCGATCTTGTTCACTGCATAGTATGAGAGAGTTTGTTCTTCTACCTATCCCGCCTACTGGCATCGATCTTCCCTCTCTTCCAGAAAAGCAAATCAAGCCATCGTCCCAACTTCCATCAGCTCCCTTCTAATGGTAGGACCGAGCAAGTACAGTGATGATTCTGAGCTTTTCTAGGATGTTTTTACTGAAGGCCCGCTTGAAAAACTGATAACCAGATGCGACATCATCACCGCCACGAGCCTCGCTGGTTCGTCCAAACATCTTCTTGACTCGGCAAAATATAGTGAAACCACTACTAGGAAACAACCTATAGGTAGACAACTTAATATGTGGCGCATATGTAAATCCATGTGCCCCAGAGACTTGTCAGTGGCGCACTAGGAAGCATGCGCCACAGAAACCTGGAAGTTCTGTGGCGCATTTTGTACAATATGCGCCATAGAAGATTGGTGGGACCCGCCAGCCGGGGTGGGTTTATCCAAGTTCTGTGGCGCATAATGAGATATGCGCCACAGAAGTTGCCTCTTCTGTGGCACATATTTTATTATGTGCCAGAGAACATGGAGGAGGGCCCCACCAGATAATCAAATTCACCCACGATCTGTGGCGCATTTGCGGATATGCGCCACACATATGTTTCACTTCTGTGGCACATATCCTCACATGCGCCACAGAACATGGAGGAGGGCCCCACCACACGGAATCTAATTCACCGACTTATGTGGCGCATATGGACTTATGCACCACAGAAGTTTGAGCATTTGCGACGCATTTCCTCCATATGCGCCATAGATGAGGGCGTCCAAATCCATGTTAAAAAGGTGACAAAGCTCCCACCTTATCTATCCACCACCATCCATTTCACATCTCTTCCTTTCTACCTCCTCCCAACTTGTCTTCCTCCTCCCTCAGAACACATTTTGCCCATATTTTCTCCATCTTCTTGTAACTAAACCTACTTTAGTCCATAGATTGGTAAGTGGAAGCTTCCCTCCAACTTGTAGATCTAAAAGTTCCTTACTTTTCTCTCTCACATCTCTATTTGTTTACTGATTTCCTCTCCACCAACTTGTAGATCTATTTGTCCACTCTCTCTCATCACGCGGTCTCGTCTCGCTATTATTGTGTCTACTAGGTGAGTACTTGGCCAGGAACATGTAGGTGAAGCTTGTCGCGCGGGCGGTGTGTGTGTGTGTGTGTGTGTGTGTGTGTGTGTGTGATCCATGGCGAGACGATGCTTGTTTGGTGCATGAATGTTTGTAATGGGAGGAAGTTTTTTGTTGCTTGCTTGTTGTTGTCCCGGCCGGTGTGGTTGCATTGATGTTTGTCCAAATGTTGATTCATTTCCATTTCGGAAATTTTTGCACTACCCATATGTCCTAATTTTAGGAAAGGTCATGCCGAATTTTTCTGGCTAGCATTTATGCATGTGTGTGTTCATATGGTGTGGTTCTCACCTATACTCTCTATTTTGACTGCTCAGGCAACCATGGTCCTCACGATGAGAAAAGGTCGAATTGCTAGGTACAAGAAAGACGCGAAGGAGGACATGATTCTGAACAACAAGAGCATGATAATATGTCCATGTCGAACATGCAAACTGCAGCGCTGGATCGACCCTACATCTGGACAATTGGAGGGTCAGCTCCTCAGGCACGGTTTCATGCGCGACCTCAATGAGGTGCCGGAAGGACATGGTGGTCACGAAGACGTGGGCGGGCGAGAAGACGAAGAGTCTACCGGGTATGATCATCATGACGAAGGAGATGCCGGCGGGCATGATCATGACGAAGGAGATGCCAGCAGGCATGATCGGCATGGAGAAGGAGATGGCGACGGGCATGATCATCATGAAGAAGGATAAGACGCGAACACACAGACGCTGCTAACTTCGGTCTTGCAGGACCCTCATGTTCAAGAACTGCTCCTCAAGGAGACGAGCAATGACAAAGCTGCAGCCAGAGAGAAAGCCAAGCTGGCCCAAATAGAGGTAGACGGGATGACTCCATTGTATCCTGGGTGCCTAATACATTGCAAATGTATCTATAATTTTTGATGTTCCATGCTTGGTTTTATCCAGTTTCTTGTGTTTTGTTCCAACTTTGGAGTACATTTCATATGATTTCTAGGACTAACCTATTAACAAGAGCCACAGTGCCAGCTGCCTGTTTTCTGCTATTTTTGGTTCCAGGAAAGTCAGAAAATGAAAATTCTCGGAATTGGACGGGACAAAAGCCAAAGTGCCTATTTTTCCGGAAGTGATCAAGTGCCAGAATACGAGACGGAGAAGGGACAGGGAGCCACCACACCACCTGGCCGCGTGGCAAGGCCTGGCCCGCGCCAGGGGGTGGTGTGGCTGCTCCCGGCACCCCCTTGGCCTCTCCTTCCGCCTATATATTGCCCTCTGGATGAAAACCCTAAGTACCCGATCAAAAATCCACGAAAGAGTCTGTAGTCGCCGTCATCTCCATCCCTAGATCGGGAGGGATCTGAAGCTCTTCCCGGCACCCTGCTGGAGAGGGGAATTCACCCTGGAGGCCTTCTTCATCACCATGCAAGCCTCCGGTGTGATGTGTGAGTAGTTCATCCTTGGACTACGGATCCATGTAGTAGCTAGATGGCTGATTTCTCATCCTTTGTGCTTTCATCTTTAGATCTTGTGAGCTCCATTCATGATCAAGATCATCTATTTGTAATTCATACATGTTGTGTTTGCGGGGATCCGATGGATATTAAGATGATATTTCAGATTGATTATTGATTCTATCATGTCTTTGTTATCTGAGATCTTGCATGCTTTCCGTTGTTAGTAGCTATATTGACCAAGTAGATGCTAGCAACTCCAATAGTTAGTATTTATGCTCGATAGTGGGTTCATGCCTCTGGTAATCTGGGGAAGTGACAGAACTCTCTAAGGTACTAGATGTGTTGTTGCTACTAGGGAGAAAACAACAATCATTTGTTCATAGAACAATCATATTGTTTACTTTAAACGCAGTTCGTAAAGCAATAATCTGTTGCTTGCAACTTAATACTGGAGGGGGTTTGGATGATAACCTGAAGGTGGATTATTAGTCATACATGCAGTTGGATGGCGGTCTATGTATTATGTTGTAATGCCCAATCAAGTCTCGGAGGAGTCAAGATGATTAGTATATGCATGTATTGCTTTCTCGGTGTTTGTCAATTGCCCCGCTGTAATTTGTTCACCCAGCATGTCATCTATCTAAGGAGAGCCACCTCTAGTGAACTATGGATCCCGGTCCTTTTTCTTTACATACTATCTATAAACTGTTTCTGCTTTGTATTTACTTTCTTGAAACTTTTACTTCTTTCCATTCGATGCGTTTAATCCTTTGTTTTCCGCAAAACACGGTGAGATTGACAACCGCATCGCAAGTTGGGGACTAAGTTCTGTGGTTGTGTTGTGCATGTCTCCACGTTGCTACTAGCACCGGTAGTGCGCCTTGCCAAAGCTCAGCTAGTAACACCTTTGGGGTGTTTCCTTGCTCCTACTGGTTCGATTAAACCTTGGTTTCATAACTGAGGGAAAACTTACTGCTGTGCTCATCATACCTTCCTATTGGGGTTCCGAACGAGCTCTACGTTGAAAGTCGAGCGCATCAAGATCTTTTCTGGCGCCGTTGCCGGGGAGTCAAGGACATCTTCACAAGGGGAGTCCCTCATAACCAATCTCTTTACTTTGTTGTTTTTGTTTTGCTTAGTTTTCTTTTTGCTTTGTTTGCTTGTTTTGTTCTTCAAAAACACAAAAAAAAATAGTTTTACAAGTTTGCTTTCTTATTTGAAAACCAAAAAAAATGACTACTCTTGAAAACACTAAGTTGTGTGACTTCACTAGCACCAACAACAATGATTTTATGAGCACACCTATTGCTCCACCTGTGGCTGAAAATACTTTCTTTGAGATAAAACCTGCTTTACTCAATCTTGTTATGAGAGAGCAATTTTCTGGTATTGGTAATGAAGATGCTGCTTCCCATATAAATAACTTTGTTGAACTTTGTGAGATGCAAAATCATAGGGATATAGATGGTGATATTATTAAGCTGAAATTGTTTCCTTTCTATTTGAGAGGAAAAGCTAAAGAATGGTTGAATTCCTTAACTAGGAACAGTATTGATTCTTGGACTAAGTGCAAAGATGCTTTTATTGGAAAATACTATACCCCTGCTCAGATTATATCCATGAGAAGTGAAATAATGAAGTTTAAACAACTTGATAATGAGCATGTTGCTCAAGCTTGGGAAAGAATGAAATCTTTGGTAAAGAATTGTCCCACTCATGGACTGACTGCTTGGATGATCATCCAAACTTTTTATGCAGGATTGAGCTATTCTTCAAGGAACCTATTGGATTCAGCTGCTGGAGGTACCTTTATGACCATCACTTTGGGTGCTGCAACAAAAATTTTGGACAATATGATGGTTAATTATTCTGAATGGCATACTGAGAGAGCTCCACAAGGTAAGAGGGTAAATTTTGTTGAGGAAACCTCCTCCTTGAGTGATAAAATTGATATTATTATGTCTATGCTTGTTAATGGGAAAGCCCATATTGATCCAAATAGTGTTCCTTTAGCCTCTTTGGTTGCTCAAGAAGAGCAAGTTGATGTGAACTTCATAAGAAATAACAATTTTGGAAACAATGCTTATGGTAATAATGCTTATAGGAACAATTTTGGTAACCACAATTATAGGCCCTACCCTCCTAGTAATACTTATGGCTATAATGGTAAACCCGAATTACCTAGTGAAGGAATAATTTTAGAAGTTGAAAGATTCACTAAAAACTTCATGCAAATGCAATATGAGCAAAATAAACTATTTACTAAAACTATGGAGGAACAATCTTTCATTTTGAAGAACATTAGCCATCAACTTGAGAGTCTAAATAGGGAAATTCCTAGTTTACAATTGAAACTCTCTAATGCTGAAAGAAATATATCATCTTTGTCTGAAGCTCAATCTTCATTGATTAATAAAATGGCTGCTAAACCTGAAACTAATGATAATCCCTTTGCAGCTACAAATGCCATACAAGTAAGAATTGATGAAAATGTTAGACTATTAGCTGAATTACATGCTAAGTGGGAAAGAGAAGATGAAATTGCTAGAAACATTAGTGTTTCTACTATCACCACCATTAGTGTTGAGGCTAGTAATAGTTCTACTACTTTAGATGATAAAGTTGATTTTGATCTTGATGGTTGCAATATCTCTGAAGTTATTAAGTTCCTACAAAAGCTTGCTAAAAGTCCTAATGCTAGTGCTATGAACATGGCTTTTACAAAACACATTACTAATGCTCTCATAAAGATTAAAGAAGAAAAGATGAAACATAAAGCTTCTATTCCTATAAAAAAAGAGGATGGTTGGGAACCCATCATTAATATGAAATTGAATGACTTTGATTTCAAAGCTTTGTGTGATCTTGATAGTAGTGTTTCTATTATGCCTAGAAGGATTTATGATATGCTTGTTTTGCCTCCTCTTGAAGATTGTTATTTGAATGTCTCACTTGATGCTAATGCTAAAAAGAAACTCATGGGGAGTCTTAATGATGTTCTTATTATGGTTAACGATTCCTATGTCCCCGTTGATTTCTATATTTTGGATGTTGAATACAATGCTTCTTGTCCTATTACTTTGGGATGACCTTTTCTTAGAGCTGTTGGTGGCATCATTGATATGAAAGAAGGCACCATTAAATATCAACTCCCACTCAAGAAAGGTATAGAACACTTCCTTTAAAAGAGAGAAAAGATTTCTTTTGCTTCTCCTATGAAAACAAAATTTGGTCTTAATGCTTCTTCATTTGAGAACACTTGATTCTTTCTTTGCTTCTTATGGCTAACTTAAAGGCGTTAAAGAAAAGTACTTGTTGGGAGATAACCCAAGAGTTTTAGATGAGTCTTGTTAGTTATTACCTCTATAATAACCTCTCCTTATCCTTTTTTTTGCTTTTTGTGCCAAGAGTAACCTCTAATGAGAGAGAAGTAATGATTGGGAAAGTTGCTGTCCCGAAACAGATTTCTGTGCTTCACCGTAAAAATTAGTGAGAGAGCTCTGTATGTCGGATTGAGCTGTAATTTTTTGTTATTCTGCCCCAGGTTGTTATCTCACTTTCGTTAGTTCAACACATTTTTATTTGAGCAACTGAAGGTCTTCTAAAAAAATCGTCTTTACCTGCTGGTCTGTTTTGACAGATTTCTGTCATTTTCTGCATTTGCTTCTTGTTGGTCCCTTCTTGAGTTCTTTTTGGGAATTGAGCTTTTTGGAGGAAGTACTACAGTAGCTAGTGTTCTAATGGAAGTTTATTTGGTGTTAGAACTAAACCTTAAGACTTATTTATCTTAAGTGCACTAATGTTGCTAATGAGATTGTGTGAAGTTTTGTATGAAGGAAAATTTTCAGGTGTATGGAAGGAATGAGTAATGAGATGAAGGATGGACTAAAGATCAAGCTTGGGGATGCCACGCGTGTCACCCCAAGAAATATCCAAGAAGTACAAGCGTCAAATCTTGGGGATGCCCAAGGCATCCCCTTCTTCATCAATAAAAATCCTAGGTTCCTTCCAAACGCTTCATTTTTATTGTTTCATGCACAGTTGTGTTTTTCTTCGAGCGTCTTATTTTTCGTTTTCGGTTTGGTTTTTATTTTTCTTGGTTTTCTTAGTTTTCTGAATAAATTGGTTGGACCCCCACTTTCATACATTTGGTTTCCAAATAGTTTGGTTTGGTTTGGAAAAGAGTAGGAAAGTTCATACTTATGTGGTAAAAAGAGCTCGTTTTTGACTGTGGCCTATGCTTTGTCATGCCAAGCTTGATATTGTTTTGGCTTTATGCTTAGTATTCTTTGCTGTAGCATGACTTGTTATAAACAATTGAGATTGCTTAATGTGCCTTGGATGAATCATGCATTGTTTTAGCATATTAAAACATAGTATAGTGGTATTCTCCTTTGATGCTTTATTTGGGTTGACTTGGCGCATGCTCACACCATGTTATGACTATCTCAAGTCACCATAGCCTGTATGATCCTTTAGTTTTCAACTGGTAGTATCACTTTATGCTTTGATCAATGATGTTTTGTCGCTCTGCATGATTATGGCCATTATTGCTCTCTTAGTTTGTCGCTCCCAGTCTTTTGCTAGCCTCCACAACAAAGTATGAGTTCCACTCATGCATCCAATTCCCTAAACCAAGTTATTCCGAAGAGTCCACCATACCTACCTACTTGCTTATGCTATTCCAAGTATATTCATGCTTTTGTTTACCTTCCACTTGTTATGAGAAAACTAGTGATTAAAGCTCTCACGAACTTGATGGCAGACTTTACTTTATTGCCTCTAATAAACTTGAACCATTGGGTCCTTCTTTGTTGCGTATATTCTTGCGCTTTATAAGTTGAAATTAGCAGAACCATGTTTCATGGGGAACGCTTTCAACATTGCACTTGTACTTTGTACCCCGTTGATATCATGTTCTTTTGCTTACGGATCCCGGCGGTGTGAAATAAAAGTGGAACTTGTAAGACCATGGAGTTTGTATGTGTGTTAGAGAAACGCCTGGGCTGTTAGCCTAAGCCATGCCTAATCATGGTGGAAACTTGCAGCATCACCATAATGAGCACTCTATGAAGCATCCTCAATAAAAACCTATCCAAATAGCAAATAAAAAGATTGCTGAGATGCTCATTGTCTGCTTGCCTTGTCATTTTGATTATGGGAAAGCTCCCGTATCATGTGCAAGGGGTACCCCGTTGGCGGTTCTTAATGATACAGATATACTTACAATGACAAGAGCTTACTCATGACTAAAGTTGAGTAGCATGAGGATCGGTCTTTGTAAGTAAGGGCATGAGATTTCAGTTTATAACTTGTCAAGCATATCCTCTTAGTTGTGTCACTTCAACCTTAATCACCTTCATGATGCTTATGATAGGGGCAATGAGAGCTGAAAGCTATAAGTACCATAATTTTTGGAAGCTCTTTATGAGACTTGAATCCCTACTTCCTTTTACAAAATGCCTTTCTTCCACCATTATATTGAGTCGCCACCTTCTATATTTATGTACCTACTTTGAGAGCATAGTGGCCATTCTTAGTTCTATGTGCATTGTCCCAAGACTAGTTGATTGATGCATAACTTTCTATTGCTTGTTTTAAACTATTATATCTAGTCACTCTTATGCATTTATTATTTGCTACTCTATTGAGGGACAAGCTGAATACTATTATGCTATGTTTTCTTTATGTGAAACAAACAAACGTCTTGCAAGGCATTGTTATTCATGAATCTTTTGTTTGTTCCATTTCATGTTGCATCATAGTTTCTTTGGTTATTGCTAGAACTTTGTCTGTCATGTTAAGATTGAAGTACTATGATCCCAGCTTTGAATGTTTTGCAAATACTTTGATCAAGTCTTTGATGGTGCATGTCGCCTCAAAAATTATTCTTTCTTTTTATCACTTACCTACTCGAGGACAAGCAGGAGTTAAGCTTGGGGATGTTGATACATTGCAAATGTATCTATAATTTTTGATGTTCCATGCTTGGTTTTATCCACTTTCTTGTGTTTTGTTCCAACTTTGGAGTAATTTTCATATGATTTCTTGGACTAACCTATTAACAAGAGCCACAGTGCCAGCTGCCTGTTTTCTACTGTTTTTGGTTCCAGGAAAGTCAGAAAATGAATATTCTCGGAATTGGACGGGACAAAAGCCAAAGTGCCTATTTTTCCAGAAGTGATCAAGTGTCAGAATACGAGACGGAGAAGGGCTAGGGAGCCACCACACCACCTGGCCGTGCGGCCAGGCCTGGCCCGCGCCAGGGGGTCGTGTGGCCGCTCCCGGCACCCCCTCAGCCTCTCCTTCCTCCTATATATTTCCCTCTGGACGAAAACCCTAAGTACCCAATCAAAAATCCACGAAAGAGTCTGTAGCCGCCGTCATCTCCATCCCTAGATCGGGAGGGATATGAAGCTCTTCCCGGCACCCTGCCGGAGAGGGGAATTCACCCTGGAGGCCTTCTTCATCACCATGCAAGCGTCCGTTGTGATGCGTGAGTAGTTCATCCTTGGACTACGGATCCATGTAGTAGCTAGATGGCTGGTTTCTCCTCCTTTGTGCTTTCATGTTTAGATCTTGTGTGCTCCATTCATGATCAAGATCATCTATTTGTAATTCATACATGTCGTGTTTGCGGGGATCCGATGGATATTAAGATGCTATTTCAGATTGATTATTGATTCTATCATGTCTTTTTTATTTGAGATCTTGCATGCTTTCCGTTGTTAGTAGCTATCTTGGCCAAGTAGATGCTAGCAACTCCAAGAGTTAGTATTTATGCTCGATAGTGGGTTCATGCCTCTAGTAATCTGGGGAAGTGACAGAAATCTCTAAGGTACTAGAGGTGTTGTTGCTACTAGGGAGAAAACAACAATCCTTTGTTCATAGAACAATCGTATTGTTTACTTTACACGAAGTTCGTAAAGCAATAATCTGTTGCTTGCAACTTAATACTGGAGGGGGTTCGGATGATAACCTGAAGGTGGATTATTAGTCATAGATGCAGTTGGATGGCGGTCTATGTATTATGTTGTAATGCCCAATCAAGTCTCAGAGGAGTCAAGATGATTAGTATATGCATGTATTGCTTTCTAAGTGTTTGTCAATTGGCCCGCCGTAATTTGTTCACCCAACATGTCATCTATCTAAGGAGAGCCACCTCTAGTGAACTATGGATCCCGCTCCTTTTTCTTTACATACAATCTATAAACTGTTTCTACTTTGTGTTTACCTTCTTCAAACTTTTACTTCTTTCCATTCGATAAGTTTAATCCTTTGTTTTCCGCAAAACACGGTGAGATTGACAACCTCATCGCAAGTTGGGTACAAAGTTCTGTGGTTGTGTTGTGCAGGTCTCCACGTTGCGACTAGCACTGGTAGTGCGCCCTGCCAAAGCTCAGCTAGTAACACCTTTGGGGTGTTTCCTTGCTCCTACTGGTTCGATTAAACCTTGGTTTCATAACTGAGGGAAAACTTACTACTGTGCTCATCATACCTTCCTCTTGGGTTCCCAACGAGCTCTACATTGAAAGTCGAGAACATCAGTGTCGCCCGAGGATACACGTTTGAGTGCCATGCTCAAGGCTCTGAAGATGAAGGCCGAACACAAATGGACCGATGTGAGATGCAACGGGAACATTGAATACTGGCACGACTGACTTCCTAAGGGGAACACATTGCCAACAAGTATCGAGGAGGCCAAGAAAATCGTGTGCCCTCTCGACCTACCACACATTAAATACCACACATGCATCAATGATTGCGCACTTTATCGGAATGAGTACGCGGATAGAACCACATGTATGGTGTCTGGCCAAGGACGGTACAAGAGAGGGAACAAGTAAGTTCCTCGAAAAGTGGTATGGTACTTTCCTATCACCCCCCGTCTGCAGCGATATTTTGTAGATCCTAAGGAAGCAAAGCTCATGCAATGGTACGCGGAAAGACAGAAACCCAAAGATGATCCAAAGAAGGGCAAGATCCTGACACACCCTTCAGATGCTAGACAGTGGAATGCATTAGACATCGAGTTCGAAGAGTTCGGGGGCGATGTAAGTAACGTCAGGCTGGGTATGAGCACCGATGGACTCAATCCTTTTGGAAACTAGAGTAGCACGCATAGCACCTGGCCCATGTTTGTATGGCCGTACAACCTCCCCCCATGGCTATGCACGAAGAAAATGTATGTACACATGAGCATTCTTATTCAGGGGCCAAAACAACCAGGTATCGATATGCATATGTATCTCGGGCTATTGAGAGAGAAGTTAGCCAGCTTGTGGGAGACGTTGGCCCGTATTGGAAGAATATTTCCATCTGAGAGCCACGAGTTGCTCACGACCGTGCATGACTATCCTAGTTACGCATATGTATCGGCCCAGGTGAACCCCGGACACAATGCATGAGTCAAGTGCATGGATGAGACACCACATCTCCATCTACCAAGGGATCCCGGGTGTTCGAAAACCATGTTCCAAGGTACTCAAAAGTGGCTCCGCATGGATCACCGATGGAGAAAACGTGGTGACCTGTTCAATGGTAAGGACGAGCTCGAAAGAGCCCCACGTCCGAGGAGCGGTGAAGAAATCGAGGAGCTTTTGAATAATTGGGTAGATTGCCCTGCGCCTGGAAATAAACGACCCATGACAAAGCCACTTCTGGGTGTATGGAAAGCAAGGTCTATTTTCTGGGACCTGCCGTATTGGAAGGTCTTTCACACTCCCCATAGCCTCGATGTAATGCACATCACGAAGAACGTTACCAAGAGTCTGCTTGGCACTCTACTGAACATGCCAGAGAGGACCAAGGATTGGCCGAAAGCAGTAAAGGATCTTAAATTGCTTGGCATCAAGAAAGATCTTCAGTACACTGATAGTGATGATGATGATGATGATTAGACGGAAGGGACTCAAGGTCGCCGCAAAAGCGTTAAGAAGAATGAGGTAGTGCTTCGCGCTGCCTACTTCACTATGTGTCTGGAGGAGCTCGAGAAGTTTTTCAGGTGTCTCTTAGGAGTGAAAGTTCCTCACGGTTACTCGGGGAAGATAAGCATATATCTGGACATGGTGAAGAAGAGGTTTAGCGGTATGAAGTCTCACGACTGTCACGTGCTGATGACGCGGATACTCCCCGTTGCCATCCGTGGGATAATGGACGAGCATGTCCGTGAGACGTTGTTTGGCCTTTGTAACTTTTTCGACGTCATATCTAGGAAGTTGATAGGTGTGAAGAAGCTCGATAGGCTACAGGAAGAGATCATGATGATACTATGCGAGCTTGATATTTACTTCCCGCCCGCATTCTTCGACATCATGGTGCATCTGCTTGTACATGTCGTGGACAACATCATATAGCTCGGGCCGACATTCCTGCACAACATGATGCCGTTTGAAAGGCTAAACAGTGTCATCAAAGGATTCGTTCGCAACAGGTCCCATCCAGATGGAAGCATAGCGAAGGGCTTTCTGATCTACGAGTGCATCTCCTTCTGCCAGAATTATCTAACCACCGAGAACGAGGATGTAGGAATACCCACAAAGAAGCACCTCGGCAGGCTCGGTGGATATGGTCACTGCGAGGGCTGCCGCTCACTGGATGTTGGCATTGATGGGCGACGCACTGATTTTGAAAGGGCACACTGAGTCGCGCTACAACACATTGAAGTGGTTGTCCCTTGGGTCGAAGAGCACAGAAGCATAATCAAGCAGGAGTACGTCGACCAGGGCCGGCCGAGGAAGAAGGGAGACGTAACCAGAGAGCACAACTCCAGCTTCACGCATTGGTTCAAGAAAAGGCAACTGGACAATCCCCCACAGACGCCTTCTACGGAAGATCAAAAACTCATATTCTCCTTGTCACAGGGCCCAGGGCACAACCTAAGGACCTATCAGTCATACGATATAAACGGTTACAGATTCTACACCAAGGAAAAGGATAGGAATAACGAATATCAAAACTCAGGAGTAACTATGTTATCCTTTGCTGATGACGAGACTATCGTCATGGAAAGATTCTACGGAAGGATCGAGGATACATGGGAGCTCGACTACTGTCAAGAGATCGTACCGATGTTCTGTGTTAGATGGGCCAAGATACTTGGAAAAAGAAGGCCGGTATTTCACCACAATGGTTATACCAGATGCCAAATCGACGAAGAACGCCTCCGCAAAAAATGAGCCTTGAGTAGTCGCTAGACAAGTTGATCAATGCTTTTTTATTACCGACCCATCAAAGCCAACCGTGTTGTAGTTAGGAGGGGCAAGAGGAGCATCATCGGAATGGAAGGAACCGCCGACGAGCAAAACTTCGACAAAAAACGGCGACCCGAAGATCGAAGAGGAATTCGACAAGTACTTCGACATGCCTACTACTACTAAAGTAACAAGGAAGACCACACTACCTACTAAAGGTTGTCCATTCACAAGAAGAAATCTCAAAGTGCACGGTCTAAAGTATTCAACCGTGATGAAAAAGGGCAAGAAGATTGTGCAGAGACACTAGCAATTGTGTGACTTTTTGGTGTATTGATTCACATGTGTGCTCACAAATATATATTAGTTAGAGACTAAAGCATACACATGATATTCGTGTGGGTATACAAATTCACATTTGTGTGTGACAAACACATATATATATATATATGATTCAGGAGGTTTTTTGATAAGTATGCATGTGTATATGTTCCTGCTTTTTTTGAATAAATATGCATACGTGTGTATATGTTGTTGCTTTTTTTGAATAAATAAAATATTTTTAAAAAAGGAAGAAAGTCTGAGACATCTAGGATTCGAACCTGGCTGCCCTAGGTTGAAAGCGGGTGAGCAAGACTACTAGGACATGTAGCTGATCTTGTCAAACTACGACGCCGCTTTGTTTTGGACTATGCCCAAAAGTTCTGTGGCGCATACCATAGTAATGCGCCACAGAAGTTGTAAATTTAATGGCGCATTTTAGAGGAATGCGCCATAGAACTTTCACACTTAGACAAAATAAATGGTTCGGCCTCCCCTGCTACCTTCTCCATTTCTTTCCCTCATATCGCCCGCACGCAAACCCTAGCTAATCGCCCTCGCCGCCGGAGCCGCCATGGAGGAGAGCCCGTGGAGGAGAGTCGTCGTGGAGGAGAGCCCCATCACCGCCGCACCGGAGCCCGTGGAGGAGGAGGCCCGGCCCGTCCCGCCCTGCCCTGCCTGTGACCTAGGAGGAGGAGGCCCACCACCGCCACTCCGGAGCCCGTGGAGGAGGAGGCCTGCCCCGCCCTACCTACGACCTAGGAGGAGGAGGCTTGCAATGTCCGCAACGGGAGCACCGCTGCCGCCCTCGTTGACGACCACCTCCCCATCCGCAGGTACACTTCCCGCTCTCTTCTTTTCCCAACCCCATCTATCGATCTACATCGGGGCAAAATCTAGCGCAATAGCCCACCATAAGAAGACAAATGACGCTACAATGTTGTATAGTTCTGCCTTTGCCTGCCACCTAGGTCTAGCCGCATAGTTCTATTTTGCCCTAGTTTCAATTACACGGCTTTTAAAGTATAGTACAGTTGTAGTGGAAAAACTACAAACATCAAACGCCAGTTAGAGAGTATTCAAACTATTCACTTGTGCTTGTGTGAAGTCGGGACCAATTCCAACATAATTATTTTTTGGTTCTCTTGTTCTCTGCTCAAATCCTCTTACACAAAAATATACCCCGGACATAATTACAAACACAAATAATCACATATCATGTTAGTTCACAAATAAGAAAGTACACTTTTAGCCCCTAAACTCTTAGAAGTTTACTTTTCATCCTAAAACTTTTGTCCCTAAAAACACTGGATCATCAACACTGAACAATATAAGATGAGTTTTTTCTTGCAAATCTCTTAGGTTTTCTTGGAAAACACTGGATCATCAACACTGAACATCAACACTGGTTACAACCTTGGTCGAAATTATCAAAAGTAGGGAAGAAAATCAGTTTTCTTGGATGAGTTTCTTCTTGCAAATCTCTCTGCTTGAGTATGTGCTACCGAAGGCTTCTCTGGCTTTGGATGCCCTCTATGCACTCTGGTTTAAGTACCTTCTAGCTAGTACTGATTACAACCTTGGTCGAAATTATCAAAAGTAGGGAAGAAAATCAGTTTTCTTCGATGAGTTTTGTCATGCAAATCTTTCTGCCAGAGTATGTGCCGCTAAAGGCTTCTCTAGCTTTGGATGACCTCTATGCACACTGGTTTAAGTACCTTCTAGCTAGTACTGATTGCTTTACCTAGGTACCTCTTATGGTACTGATTGCTTGTTGTTGTTGTTGTGTGGCTAGTTGGTTGGGAGATCTCATGGATGGAGCTTGCTCTTTCTTTAACTTTCTAGTCACACAAACGCCAACAAGGTCACATAGGGGAGGGTTCCTGTGATATTTATTCGGTTTTGTTTATTTTTGTCCAGTTTATTTATTTAAAGATGCTGATCAAATGCCCTGCCCATCAGAGGTGTCTGCTCTGCTCTACCCTGACCTGGTGGCTGGTGGAAGGAGCCCTTGCCCTGCCCTACCCTGGTAGCTATGAGAATTGAACATAAAACTGTCATATTCACCTTTTCTTTTTTATTAAGCTATTTAAATGCAAGGCACTAGCATTAAGGTTCAGGTTCTTGATTAACTCTTGGACATTATCTAATAACAAATACTGGTATTAATGATGGTACTTGATTAAGAAAGAAGAGCACAACCTAAGATAGTGTGTAATGCTTGTACTTGATTAATGCTGGTACTTGTATTAATGTTGTTGTATTTTACTACCTGGTCATATTAATGCTAGTATTAATGTTGGTACTTGATTAAGCAAGAAGAGCACAACCTAAGATAGTGTGTAATGCTGGTACTTGATTAATGTTGGTACTTGTATTAATGCTATTGTATTTTACTACCCGGTCATATTAATGATAGTATTAATGCTGGTACTTGATTAATGCTGGTACTTGTATTAATGCTGTTGTATTTTACTTCCTGGTCATATTTTGCAAGTACTACACTTCTGTTTCACATAACAACAAGTACTACACTTCTGCTGTTCAGCAAGTACTTCTGTTACACTTCTACAACAAATACTACTGCTGTTACACTTTTGTTATACTAATGTTGTTATATATATCTGTTATATATATACATGGGCCTGTGATGTGATGATGGACTAGTATATCTGTTATATATATACTGCACGTGGATGATGGATATGATGGATGCTGGGGTTAATGCATGGGGCTGTCAATATGGGGATGGGGTGTTTTGTCTTGTAGGGATTTCATTTGAGTTGCCCATTTCTCCCGAAGTGTCGATTCACTTCCGTTTCGGTTGAGAAATGGGCACTCATAGGTCAAAACATTAGCAAAGGTCATGCCGAATTTTTCGGCCGAGATTTGTGCTAACTTCTTTTTCTCTTTTTAATAGAGTAGTGCAAACATGTCGGGAAACAATGAGTCCGGCCCTTCTAAGCACATGATCAGCGTCGAAGAACAAGCTAGACAGGCCAACCTGTTATTCTAGCAGGGGTCCCAATAGGAGGAGGATGAGGAGGCCATGAGGATGACACCACCACCGGAGGAGGAGGCGACCGTCGCCAGAGCTGCTCGGGCCAATGAGGGAGGAGATCCTGATTACGAGGGGGACGAAGACGACAACGATCAAACTAGTGAAGGCGGTGGGAAAGAGGATGACACCACCGATGGCAGCGCCGGCACTGATGGCGGCGAGCGCACGGATGGCGCAATCCGGCCGCTTCTCAGAAGAAGAAGGAACAGAAGGAGCGGAAGGTGCCAGTGCTCGCCAGCATCTGCGATGAGTTCACTGAGGTCACAGAAAGTGGCCTACCCATTGCGCCAGAGGCGATTGCAAAAGGGTACAGCCTGCAACTCGGGTGCATCGTCCGGGAAAGCATGTCGATCAACACAAAGTACATCAGACATGCTAACAATGCAGCTTTAGTCAATAACCTCCTTAAGAAGCTTCACAAGCGATACAGATTCCTAGAGCAGTTTAGAAACCTCGAGAGAAAGAACCCGGTGAACAAACTAGCCCTCACGAAGATGAGCAACGCCTTGAGCAGCTGGAAAACCCGGGTGAAGACTAGCATTGACAAAGCTGAAAGCTGGGAGGTTATTAGTAAGAAAAATCCGATGCTCGACAAAGAGGAGTTTAAGATATTCAAGGCGGATATAGCTACCGCTGATGCTATAAAATGTACTAAATGGGGAAGGAGTATGTGGGAATAGAACATAGGTAACCACCACCTTGGAAGCGGCGGTTATAGGGGGAAACATGCCATTTGGGACAAGGAGGATGCCGAGCTTGAACGCCTTGGTAAAGACAACCCTTGGCTTAAAATCACGGACTTGCATCTTAGGCAATTTGTTCGGGCCCGCTACTACCTGGACAAGGAAACAGGGGAGTTCATCACCGATGATCCGGAGGTGAAGGACTTCGAGAAGAATCTGGTAAGGAATTTATTGCCGATCTCAAGTCTATTGTGTTCTAATTAAAATAATGAAGCCAAGAATCTGAATGGGTTCACCTTTCCTTGTCTCTGCAGGAGGATGAACTGAATGATACTGCCACAAAGTCGTCCCAGGATTCGACGGAGCCGTGGGACACGGTTTTCAACAGGGCGACCAATGCTTACAAGAAGAGGGACAAGGGGTTGCCGCCATCTTCATCTGGCCATGTGTCCGTCTTCGGTACAAGCATGAAGTTCAAGGAGTACTACAAAGAGGATGCCAAGAAAAGAAGGGAGAGGAAGAAGGAGTTGGTGGCTAAGGTTAAAGCCGCTATTGAAGAGCTGAAGATGAAGGTGCAGACACTGGAGGAGAAGACGGTGGATGAGAAAACGGTGGACAAACTAGTGGAAGAGAAGCCCCGCTCGATGATCCCCCCTGAGTTTTTCGAGGGGCTTACTGCTTGGAATGCGGGAGGTCGACATGGGCCGATACATCTGCCCAGCCTAAGCGGCAGTAACTCGGGCATCCATGTTACCGTGTCGCCATACCTGGTGACCCCGCCGGCCGTCAACGTCGGGAAGCAGCCGCTCGTTTTGGTCACACCGACGCCCCCTCCCGCCAAAGATACCAATAAGGCACAGTCGACGGCGGTGGTGCTTCGTGAGGCACCCGAGTGGGAGATGGCAGATGATGATAGGCCGTCCGCTCGCATCGGCCGTGTCTCTACATTAGCCGAGCTTCACGCCATCACCAAGGTAACTAATTAGTTAGTGCACGTCATCTCCTTTATGCCTTTGATGCATGACTGCTGCCATCTCATGATGCCCAACAACATGTTTTCCCTCAGGACACTTCTTGCGTACTCCTGCTAATTAGTTAGTGCACGTACAATATGGCTTGCCCCGAGTGCATGTAGCTGGTGATCTGCTATTGACTCCAGATATGCTACACATTATCGTTGGAGCCATGTTAACTTTGCACGAGGGTGTCAAGAAATTAGAGGGCCTCCTTCTTAAAGACGAAGATTCAAATTACCCTGTTTTCACGGCCAAGGTGCCATTGGACGTGGGCTTCGTCGATGAACCCCCCACGGATATATTCTTCATAGCGTTCGAGGACGTATATAAGTTGTTTCTCATGAAACGGCTGGACTATAACTTGGTCCGCCTATACACGCTCAATCTGGCGATCAAGATCAAGACAGAGAGAGTACCCCAGAAATCGCGATAGTGGATCCCTACTACACGTGGGACAGCCATTTGGTCGAAGGATCAGAGACACAGACCAAGGCCACGAAGTACCTCGAGAAGTTCATGGTGGACAATAAGAGGAAGGGCACACTTCTTTTTCCTTTATTTCTCAAGTAAGTACACACACTCGCTCGTCGCCGCCATAACTTATGTATTTCTTATAGATTTCTTCCTTTGCTCTTTTTCCAACACTCCATTCCAATTGAGGTGTGCAGAGACAAATACTGCACACTCATCGTCCTTTCCCTAAGGTATTCGATAGCCACGTATTTTGACTCGGGGAGTTTGACGAAGAAGAAAGACTACACCAGAATAAGGGGTGTTCTCAATGAGGCTCTCGAGGGCTACGCCAAGAAGGGATGCACCTTCGTAGATAATGGGGGATGTATCAAGGATGGCAAACATGTGTTCAAGCACATGCTCGAGTTCCCCTGCGTCAAGCAGTCGACTACTGGTGCCAAGGAGGCCTTCTATGTCCTCCATCACCTTAAAGGCTATGTTCGGGATTGCCAGAACCTAACGCTGCCATCTAGTGGATGGGCCGAAACTTTGGCGCGAATCTACGATGATGATCTTAGAGAAGACTTCCATCACATTCAGATGAAGTTGTCACAAAGCATCATTGATGATGTCAACACAAGGGGGTGCCCTACAACAAGCCAGAGGGTTGAGTAAGAGGGAGATCGAAGAACGCCTCCATAAGCAGGGTGACACAAGGATGTGGATGACGAAAGAGGGCTATCTACCGTTCCCGAGGCCAAGTGAGAAGAAGAAGTCTTCATGATCGATGTGTGCCTCTAGCATGATCTAGTGTGTGTATATTCTTGATGGACGCCTGCTGTATTAGCGTGTGTCTCATAAACTTTACTATCTTTTGGTCAAAATGGTCATTTTTGTTAGACTTAAACTACCTTGTGGTCGTGTTGTCGTTGAACTTATTGCTCCTATGATGATCTATCTTTTAGGTTTATGGATCCTTTGCTTTATATTCTGCGAACATATATATATATGGATGTGAACCCTTTATTAATTATTTTCGTTGTATTTTTACTAATATGTCTAATCCTCTATAGAGATGGCGACGAGGTGGTATGTGGTGGACATGGGTAGGGTTCTCGGAGTCTACCAGGAGTGGGAGGATTGTCACAAACAAGTGAACAAGTTCAGCGGCAACTTCTACAAAGGATACGCGACTAGAGAGGAGGCGGTAGACAAGTGGAGGAACCACCTGTGGAAGAAGAACCGGATGAAGATATTGGTCGGGCTCATGCTCTTGCTCATCATTATCATAGCTATATTCTATTTGATCCTAGTGTAGGCGGCGGTGGCCACTTCATATTTGTAATGTGAGATGATATGAACTTTGTGTTCGGCACTTGACACTATATATGTATCTCGATCGGGCTCTATGTGTGATGATATTATACTTGTGTTTGTATTATATGTCGGTTTTCATCTACTACATGTGCAATGTACTGTTTATACTGATTTGGATAAATACTGTATAAATACCTAATTTACACCAGGAATGTATTTTATTTTGAATACATGTAATATATTAAGTGGCGCATATAGAAAAGGTATCGGTGGTGCATATACATTCCGTGGCGCATTGGATTATATGCGCCACTGAACATATTCCTATGGCGCATATGCAGAAATGCGCCACAGAAGTCTGAGACTTCTATGGCGCATATCTATATGCGCCACAGGAAGCATATATCAGTGGAGGGGTAACAATGGAAACACACATATGCACCACAGAAGATAGATTTACATGCGCCATAGAAGAGGTGTTTCCTAGTAGTGAACTTTAGATGCTTCTTAGTTGTTTGGCCTCCCCCGTGTTCTTCATTCTCACCCTACTAAGAAACCATGGGAATGCAACGAGTACTTTGAGGGAAAGGGCACGACATGCAAGCTAATGCCGCTGGACATGTTCTCCTCTGACGTTGTGTTCCCGAATTGTATGGGTAAGCAGTAGTAGGTGCCAATGGAGATTGGATCGCAATTGTTGGGTCTGAGTGCAAGTGGGAGCTTGTCAATGTGTACACTCATTAATGTGTTCCTCTCCCACAAGTCAATGAGTTTGTACCCACCAACGATCCGTTTACATTCATGCATAATGATCGCCCTATTCTCCTTAGGAAAATTGCTATTTGCCGAGCTCCCATAGCTACGGCGGATTATTTAGATTTCTCTCTTGTTGCTATCTTTGACTAGTCAATTGCTACCCTTGATGGCGATGAGTATGCATGAACAGTTCTTGAGAACCAGTTCCAGTGCTATTTCTGATACAGTGATGCACTTATCCACAAGGGTCTAGTGTTTGCAGCCACTGAGAGTGGTAGTGTGTATGTCTGGAATCATCTATATTTTGGTAAGGTTGATCCATTCCTATTCTAAACACTAGCTTTAGTTTTAATGGATGTAAACTAGTGTTGGCTGATTTGGTCGTCATTTCTTTTTCAAGGTCCTATTCTGCTCCTGTCACCACCTGGCACGCATCTCGAGGAGGGAAACCTTGATGCCATAGATGACGACAAGCATGAACCTGGTTTATGGTTTTTAGCAATATATGCAGATGAATCTTGCCTTCTTCTTATCCATACCATGGGCATTACTAATGAGGAGTTTTATGGCGGTACTTATTATGGTCATGGCAATCATGTTGCTTATCATAGTGTTGATCGCTGCGGTCGCACTTGTGGCACCTATGCTACTGGGTTTGGCTGCAAGGTGTACTCAAAGGACACTGCTTACTTGTATCCACCTAAGCCATGGATAGCGATTGCTGACCTAGGAGCATATTCCCTTTTCCTTGGATTGAACTATCCGATTAACTTTGTGGTAGGCGGTCCAGATGTTACCCTAGGATATCTGACGAGAAGCAACTGTGTCTACACCTCCCACCATGCAATAGGACTTGGATATACGCTGTTTCCTGAAATATGCTACTTCAGTCTAAATACCGAAGAAGAAGCTGTTGGTTTCTCAACCAACGTTGCATGGAAATCTCCAGAGACTCCATTATGGTTCATTCCGACCTTCGCCAATGCCCGCAATTGGAACCGAACTACCGTAAGTAATCGTAATACTATGTAATAGGATAGCTCAGTTTAGATCAAGTGTAGTAGATGGTCTTGCTTTTCTTTTTTAACTTCGGCTTGTCATAAACTCATAATATAGACAAGGCTTTGGGCATTTTGAGTTGCCTATGGATGTCGCACACAAGCATTAATGTGAGAAGGAGGCATGCACACAAAAGCAAACTTGATCGTCAGTTTTGTCTCTTCCAATGACGAGTGTTCAGAGAAAAGGGCAAACTGAATCTGTCACATTGAAATGCTGTTGAATATGTCGAAGTTCCGCTGAATGTGAACTGGGAATCTGTCGATATTTTTCTTTCTTATTATGTACTGCTGAATCTTTCAAATGCTACTGAACCTGTCAAAAGTTTTGTTTGGTACTTGTTCAGATCGATCGCCGAGTGCAGAATATGGTCCCTCTTTCCTTTTGAATCAAGCCTTGCTACATCTATTGAATTTCAATGTCCGCATTGTTGAATCTGTCAATTCTTTTAGTCACTATCTATGTACTGCCAACTGGTCACTTTCAATGTTGTGCTGACTCTATCAAGTACTGCTGAAAATCAAACGGCAATTTGTCTGATATATTCACGGTCTTATTCTATATTGCTAGATCTTTCAAATGCTACTGAATCTGTCAAATGCTCTGCCGTTACTATTAGTACAATATTTTGTAGAATAAACTGTTATGTACTAGTACTTGTTTAGATGAAGTGCATCAGGTTGTCTTGCTTTTCTTTTGAAACTTAGCATTGCCACAATTATCTACATGAGTCTTGGGCAGTTTGGGTTGCATATGGGCGGTCACATAGGCATTGACGTAAGAAGGAGGTATTCACATTGAAGCAGACTTGATCGTCAGTTTTGCTTGCTCTGTTGATCAAGTCTCTTTGGAGAACATGCCAAACTGATCGTGTCCCAAGTTTTTTTAGCTAGAACAAGAACTGATTCTCTCCATACTGCTATAGAATTTCAAGCAGGAAAGCTACTAAATCTCTCAAATGTTCTGTCGTTGCTACTACTAAAGCATTTTGTGGAACTAATACTGATGTACTTCTACTTGTTTAAATCAAGGGCAGTAGAAAGTCTTACTTTTCTTTTGAAACATGTTTGTGTCACAATCTAGATGAGACTTGGGAATTTTGGGTTACATACGGGGGTCACATAGGCATTGATGTGAGAAGAAGGTACTCAAAGCAGACTTGATCGTTAGTTTTTCTTACTCCAATGGTCGAATGTGTTTGGTGAAAAGGACAAACTGATCACGCGACAAGGTTTTTAGAGCTAAAACAAGAACTGGTTTCTCTCTGTACTACTATTGTATTTCATTGTCTGTATTGCTGAATTGGTCACTTTAGAAATGCTGCTAAATTAGTTAAGTGCTCCTGAATATGAACTTCGAATCTGTTGATAATTTTTCTACCTTATTTTGTACTTCTGAATTTTGACATGAATAGCTGCCAAAAATAATTATCGCTTTTCCCCCTCCCTCTTTGAGGTCTTTGTTTCGAATCTGGCCGAGCACGTCAGAGTGCAATTTTTATTAACCAGGAGAAGAAATATAGTATCTCATTCGGACCCTCTTTAGCCCAAAATATTTTTATTCAGTCTTTTCAGGGTCAAGGGACTGCTGACCATAGCCCAGTGAAATTTGAGAAAGGAGCCCATGGAACATAGCTGAGAACATATTAATTCAGCCTTTTAGGGGTCAGGGGACTACTAAGCATAGCCCAATAAAATTTGAGAATGAAGCCCATGGAGCATAGCTGGCGGAGTATAACCCACGTAGAGCAGCCTATGTAGAATAGCCAAACTCTTTTTAATTCGGCCTTTTGGGCATTGCTCCCACCTCTCCAAATAAATAAAAAACTCTGCCTACCCATGTTTTTAAGAAAATACTCCATTATGTGGCATTTTATAAATTGAGATGCCAGGAGCGCTGCCCTTTTATATTTTAAAAGAGATAAACATAGACACACAAAATATTTTTAAGAAGACTAATACATAAGTTGTAGTACTAATAAAAGTATAATGATATTTATTCTATAAATATCATTGTTGTAGTGGCAACACAATCATTTTACATTTATTTGATTTGAAGGTCTTTTGTTCGAATCGCCTCTATGTGTGTGTATCTTGGGTTTACATTTTCTTCTTATAGCAATATTGCACGGAGAGGCTAACATCACGGACCCACCAGCATGCAGCGTCCCTCGAGTTTTTTTTCAGGGTGTGTTTGAAAAAGAAGTTAAGTACTTGGATAGAGAGGCTGGCATTAGGGATCCACTAGACAGAACATACAAGGCTACATCAGGGACCCACAATCCAGAACATGCCAGAGAGGCTAACATAAGGGCGCCAGCAGTAAGACCATACACGGCTGCCATGGTGAAAACAGCGGACATGGCCGAAAAAAGACCATCATACACATGTTGCACTTACAGAGCAGCTGACATGTCGGACCCAGCAGGCCCAAGCATAGCTCATAGCCTATCAGACCCAAGCATAGCGCAATACTTTCTAATTCGTCCTTTTCATGGTCTTATGGCCACCCACCATAGCCCATTCAATTTAGGAGTGACCTCACGGAATATAAGCCATGACGAATAGGGCATCCCCCGAGTTAGCCTAGAATCTTTTTAATTTGGCCTTTATGAGAATTTTTTATACTGAGGCTGACATCTGGGACCCAAAAAACAGTCCAACATATACACGTTTCTTTTAAATAGAGGCTATCAGCTAGGACCCAGCATAGACACATTTCCTGCACAAAGGTGGTTAACATCTGGGACCTAGCAAATTGCCAAGGTCAAAACGGCGGTCATGGCAAAAAAGTCCATCATATGCACGTTTCATTTACAGAGAGGCTGATATGTGGGACCTAGCAGCTTGACCTTTTATAGATGCTGCATTGAGCAACATTGCCAGTTCGAAACACGAAGGCGCGAGCAAGAAAAAAGTTCAGCATGCACATGTTTCTTGTAATTGGAGGCTGAAATGGGGGACCCAGCAGCATGAGCAAACAACAGATTTGTCGAGCAACACTATCTAGTTTGGAATAAGGTAGCGCTAGAGAAGAGAAAAAAATTCCATCATACCCATGATTCTTCTAATGTGAGGCTGACATAAGTGGCCCACCATCCTAAATAAATGGCTGATGCAGCGAGCAACGCTATCAAGTTCAGAACACAAAGGTGCGACGGAGGGCAAACAATGCATCATACACACATTTATTCTAATGAGTGGATGACATGTGTAGCGTTGGAGGTTAATTAAATGGTAGATGCATCGAGCAGCGCTATCAACTTCGGAACAGGGTACATAGCACGAGCGAAGGAAAAAATTCCATCATTTACCTGTTTCTTCTAATGAGAGGATAACATGTGGGTCCCAGCAGCCTGATTAAATAGTAGATGCATCCAGTAACGCTATCAACTTTGAAAAAGGGTAGCGCGAGTGAAGGAAAAAAATTCCATCATACACACGATACTTCTAATGAGAGTTTGACATGTGGGACCCAGCATCCTGACTAAATGGCAGACGCCTCGAGCAACATTATTGAGTTCAACCCAGGGAGGCACGACCGAAAAGTATGGTCCTCTAGAGACACTAACGTCTAGGACCCACATGCCTCAAAAGAGTTCGGTGAGTGAACATCGCGCGAGGAAACAGAAATCTTGCTTCTTCCACGCGCCTGCCGAGCTTCCTCCATGTTTTTAGTGGTTCCGTCATAGTAGAGGGTCGCGAAACTAGAAAAAGAAAGTTTTCCATCGGCCACGGCCGAGCCCAGAAATTCGTCGCAGAAGACGCGCCTTCTACGATGATAGTCGGACCAAGTCGTTGCGGAAGGAAACTTTTCTTGTAGTGCTAGTGACCTACACTAGTAAAATGACTTAGTTAAGTGAATGTATTGCAAAATGGATTCCCTAGGCTATTGGCTAGTCTTTGTGTACACAATTTGTGGCTTCTGTATCTAGGCTATGTTGTTGTGGTACCTCCCTTGAGGATGCACAATGGCTTAGATTCTTCTTCATGATCTGCTGCAAAATATATGGATATGTTGTTGCTCTAGCTAGTGATGTAGAAACTGAGGCTCCTCTAAATTTTTAAATAAGAGTAAGAAATATATATATACGTCCGATGATGAGTTCAAAATGCTCTAAGGAGATCTTGTATCAAAATGATTCCTGATGACTGTTAAAACCATATGCTCTGATATGAGTAGATTCACCTATAGCTTGTAGATTTGTTGCTGCTCCAATATTTGGATGCTGGTAGATGTGAGAGATTCTGTTGTCAACCCTTGTGGATGAACTTTGCTTGTTCCAGCATGAACGGCTCCTCCTATTGCTGGCTTGTTTTAGCTCTACTCATGTGCCTTCTTGTACCTACTCGTCATGGGAATAGACTAGATCGATGGCTGGTTGGTATATTGTGCTATGATGAACTAGTGAAGATTGTAACATCCCAATTCCAGCAACCCTGATTAGTTGTCCAGAATCCAAAAATCAGGGGGAACAAAAACTTTTTCTTGTTTAATGCTGAAGTGTTTGCTTATTGTTGGATATGCTTATGCTTATGCATATGAATGTGTATTAGATGATATACTCCTTACCTTAACACCAGTTGACAAAAGCTACTTCCCAAAATTGTCTTGGCTCAATCTTCATATTCTCAAATGTTCTGGCATTTCAAAACCTGAGCCAAGAAGCCTTTGAAAACCAGCTATTTTATTCGCTTCTATTGATCAAACTATGGAGAGATATATAACATAATCTCCTTATGTTTCCAAGACGGAACCTTCTACTATTCTTATCTCTAGATTTAACAAAACCTTTTTATGAAGCATTTGAATTCTACTCTTGGTAGAGATACCAAAGACTCTCATATTATTCAACTCCAAACTATTCAAAACACCCATCCTTAACTCTAGCTAAGCTTGATTGTAACCCTACTAGTAGTTGGTTTGATTGTAAGATGAGTTGCCTTGCTCTCCTGTATGATAAGTTGCCTTGATCTGCTATTTGAATTGTCTGCTTAGGAGATAGTATGAGCTATTCTAGGAGCTCATCACTAGGATCAAGATGTCTCCAAATCATCCCACCCTAAGCAAGGATACCATCTGGGTCTAATCTCTATCCACAAGGTGACCTTCTAAAACCCTTAACCAGATCAGTTCTGATGTGATCCATTCTAGAAGCCTCCAAGTCAATGAAGACCAATACCAAACAAGGATCCTTCCTACTCAATCCCCACTTCATCATCATCCACTTGATGATGCTTGGGTACCTTGCAACCCAACAAAAACACCTCCTCTCATATTCTAGTCAAGATCCCCAAATCGGCCAAATTTGGCTAAGTCTGGAAATCTATTTCCAACATCACCTTTTTGAACGTCTCCTTTTATCAACCCTTGTACATTATTGGAAATGCACATGAAACCTCTTGTTAACCATCCTAAGGACTACCAATTCCCACTATTTCCCTTGTCTAGATCATCCTCCTACCCACTTGTCCTGGATGATTTTCCAGGCAAGAAAATAACTATTCCTGCAAATCTAGTCAACATGCCTACTTTGCTAGAAGCTCACACCACCATCCAAACCTCTATGGACCAAATATTTGCATGGTTGTGTTCTAATCATATAGGTCTACCAAAATATACTTCACTTGTTCCAATTTGATCATTGAGTTGTTTAAACCCACAAGGTTTTGAACGCTAGTTGATAATCTGCTTTTGCAGGCTTATTTTATTCAAAGTTTGAAAGCCTGTATTGGTGAGCTCAAGCAGGATCCAGCTCAAACGTCTACACCTTTGCAATATACATAATGTCCCATGCCCCAAGGGGAGCTCTGAGCTCCAAGATCCAACCTGGTTTTAAGGGTATGAAATTAACACCACCCTAGATCCTTAATCTAAGGTATTTCACCAAAATCAACATGGATTCTCCAATCCCAAGGTTGCAAATGCTTGCTACACCTTTCCTACATCATCTCCCTTGATCATAAAGATTTCTCAACAATTATCCATATTTATTATGGACCAAAACTATTTAATTTCCTTTAATAGGCAAAACTTCCAAAACTTCTTCCACAAAGGAAAGTTTGGTTTTTACCAAAATATTTCCCCAAATTTTGGCTCAATTGAGATCCATATATCACACCCCATCTTCCCACATCAAAAATAAATATTTTTGAGATCCTTTATTATTTCTTTTTGCCTATTTTCTTAAATTGCAGAAATGGATGAATAATTGTTTTAAATACTTTTAAGCCTCAATAAATCTTGGGAAAATTCCCCTAAGTGTGTATTCACATTTGGGATCATCCCACATCAAAAAATCCACTTGCCCAATGTAAATATATCAAATGATCCTCTAGAAACTACTTCTGCAGCTTTTGAGTACATAGAATTAAGTGGACTTAAACTCCTCTGAAAAATCTCAAAGAAATCCTGGAAGGGTATCTTAACCTCATCTACCTACCGGTATCATCTCCCCACCCTGTCAAATACAAATTTTGGAACTTACTTCACACACCTCCAAGTGATCAAAATTGCCAAATCAACCAAGCCTTGATCCAAAACCAAACCCAAACCCCACCAAGATGGCAAAGCAATGCACCATAGCACCCAACACACACCCTGGTCGTGTGCACTATAGCTAAGCTATTGTAGCAACCATTCTCCCTTGCCCCATGTGCTTGAGAGAAAGAGAGAGAGAGACAAACAAGTGGGACCAAGTTTGCAGCAGCATCCACCACTCTCTCCCTATCTCCCTGCCGACCAGATGACCCTCTTACCCCTTCTCACCGCCCCCTGAGCCAATCCCAGGCCAGCCCCACTCCTCACCCATGTCCAAAGAGGAAATTTACCCCACCTCCTCTCCCCCTCGGTATAAATCAGCCGGAGGGCCTCCCAGCACATCCCTGCCCCCTCATTTGCTTCCCCTCCCTCTCCCTCACCCCCTAGCTCCACTCCCCCTCCATTGTTCTGCCCAGCTCAAGAGAGAGAAAGGGAGAAGCTTCGGCCCTCCCCCGTCTACCGAGCAAGGGACTTCCCCTACTGCCCCTCCCCCTCTGCATGTTCGCTCCCGGGACCCCTGCACCCTACTTCATCTAATCCACTCCCTTTTCTTGCCCAGGAACATCTCCACAGAGAGCTCCGGCGAGGATCTCTCGGCAACCGTCATGCTAGACCCCTCCAGTCGAAGGAACCCCTCATGCCTCCCCTCTACGGACTCGCCCTGGAGTCCTCCGTCACCTCCACGCCTCCCCCGTCGCTGGTGTGGACCCAGGTGAGCTCCCCTGCGCTGTTTCGTTGCCCTAGGGTTTCCCCCGTCTGTCCGTGTGTCGTGAGGTAGACGACGCCCCGGGGCCGTTGATCCCAACTCGATCGAACGGCCCACGGTCTCCCATACCGCTTCGGGCGCCGGCTCTCGCTAGCAGGCGGGCCCCGCCCCGTGGATTTGAACTCCCCCTCCCGCCGGCGCAGCCCACCGTGGGATGAGCCGATTCGGCTTCGTGAGGCTCAAATGCTCCCACCTCTCAGCCTAGTAGCCATCGCCCCTTTTCTTTTTATCTTCCTTTCCAGATCTGTTATTTCAACCTGCTAGGTTTAAAACAAAACAAAATGTAAAACCCCATATTTTGGAGAGATACAAATTTATCGATGTTCCAACATGTTTTCCACATCATGCAGAACTGGTATTTTGCCCAAATTAATTGTCATTATTTCTGGGCATTATTTCCACCAAAATATGTCTATCCCACTAATTAAATTCCCCTCTGAGATTCACATCTCCAAAGTGGATGAAACCAAGTTCCTTTGAAAGGTACTCTGCATACCTACCCCCTAGACTTTATCTCATGCCAAGGTGAACAGTAGGTTAGCTTGAGGAAAAATAACAAAAACAGAGATTTTCTGCCTTTAGAAAAATTACCTACACTAAACCTTGAGTCCAATTGACCCAAGTCCAATTATACTAGATGAGATACATCAATATATATCTAAATCTAGGAGCTCATGATTTATTGAGCCTTGGATGTTTTTCTATGAATTAAACTATTCCTTGCATGGTTTATTCACCCCTAAAATCACTCCAGTAGCTCTGTAACTCCAAAAAGGTTAATTCCAATTTCTACAAAAAGGTATTCAAAATACCTACCCTGTTCCATTGGACTCAAATCAAAAACTACTGTAGATTTAATCTGGTGAAAAAGACAAAATAGATCCAGAACTGCCTTTGGGAATTTCCTGAGGGCATTCTGGTTACTATTTTGGAGTGATTCCAACTCTCAGTGAAAAGTTCATCAAGCCCTACCTAAACCTCCAAGGAAATAATTTTTGGAGCTCCAGAACCTTTCTGGTGAATTATCTCCTAAAACTAGAGCCTTTATCACTAGAAAATGCATAAGTAATTCAATAAAAGTTATAAATTAGTGAAACCACTTTTGTTGGTTTCCAAATTATCAAATCATATCTGTTGGTATCATGTTTTTACTATGGTATCATACAGAATGTGTCTTGGTCCAAAATCCATCTCCTAGGTAATTTCCAGACTTTAGATCCTAAAGGATTTTCATTCCATTCTCAAAGGCCATCTCAATCTCCTATTTCCAATCCTCTCAAAACCGTCTGAATCTTAAGCTAGTATTATTCAATTGCTTGTTGTATGTATTGTTGCTTGTATGCCTTGTGTTGATTGTGGCTTGGTTTGCTTGCATGGGCTGTCGAGACGACGATAGTTGCGATGAAATCGGAGAGCACAAGAGGTGGTATTTTTAATTGGAATTGGTATTCTAGGATTATCTAAAGAAGAAGTCCAGGGACAATTATGCCATATTTCTGATCATCAGGCAAGCCACCTTCTTTCTCATAAGCCTTGTCCTACTATTTTACTTATGCATGCTTTATCAACTGTTTATTAAAATTGCACTGTTTTGCTATATATTGATATATATAGATACAGTAGTGGTTCGGCTCCTCCGAACTATTACCCTATTGTACTATTAAGTACAACCCCTTGGCGTTACCTACTTGCCCGTAGTAGAATAGATGGTGCAATACACCACATCCTTTGGAGACCCCAATTTAGCCAAAGCAAAGTTGAGGATGGGAAGACCCCGGAAAAAGTTTACCAAATGTTTTGATGATAAAAATGTTTTATTATAAAACCTTGGTGAGGTGGGACCTCCCAAGAGTTGTTGAGAAAGAAAAAGGTTTTGTTTTACAAAATGCTGGAGGAAAACCGGAGGAAAAAGGTTTACAAAAACGCACCTAGTTCTTTGCGGTCTAGCTATAACAACTTAACCCGTGCGACCACATTACTCTGGTATGGGACAGGGTTGGATTTGATGTTTGTCTATTCTGGTATGAGCTGCCTCGCAACTACTACAGGGGATCGGGGATCCCTGGAGGGTGGGCCTTCTCCGATATAGGTCCATTGAGAGAAGAAATGAAGGGTCGGCAGGCCTCCACACGTTACTATGAGCCCCTCATTGAAAGCGTGCACGTGGGACGTGCAATAAGCGCTCCGATTGGTCCTCGCCCGACGTCCCGGTGTTGAGGGGATTAACACTCATAGGATAGGCACTTATATTGGAGTGGGCATCCGGAGAGTCTTGATCAGTTACTCGACCCACGATCGGTGAAGATCAGGGTAGTGTACCCGGATGATGTGGGTAAAGTGTACAACCTCTGCAGAGTGTAAATCTATTCGAATAGCCGTGTTCGCGGTTAAGGACGGGTTGGACAAACTTCTGTAGATCGGTGCTGGTTTTTTTTCAAAAAGGATTTCGGAAAAGCAAAGGCTTTGAAAATGTTTTGACCATGGGATGGTCGGGAAGGATACCTGCTTTGACCATGGGATGGTCAGAGAGGTATGGAAGGAGGTTGGTCATGGGATGACCAAAAAGGGGAAACCAATGCGTGACCCAGTCCTAATGTTTTCAAAACTTTTCAAAAAGGTTTCCAAAACGTTTTACAAAAGTTTTCAACAAAGATATGTAGATGCTATAACTACAAGAGAAATTATTTGAGAAAAGAACCCCTCTTGGAGCCCTCCTACTACCATAGCCATACTACATAGCCTCTTGTTATTATTACAGTATTAAGGTGGTTTGCGAGTACATTCAATGTACTCACCGGCATTGTCCTTGGCTATTAACTTGGCCAGATATCGAGAAGAAGATGGCATTGGCGACTATGCGAGCTAGGGCGATCTCCTAGTCAGTTTCTTGTAGGTTAAGGCATGGCTCGGGCTCTGCGCTTGTTGAAGTTCCACTATTGTTGATCAATGTAGCCATAATGGCATATAAGGTATGTCCTATATTCGTTATGTACTGTATGTTTACTATGATACTTGTCGGTTATGTGCCACGACCAACTGGTCATGGGATCGTGGTTGTATGCATAACAGGGATTCTCGAAGGATTAATCCAGGGGTCCCACAAAAATAGTGGTGTTTTTGAGAGAGAAGTGAATATGGCTATGAACTGATAGAGAGAGCAGTGGCACGACTGCTGTTGTACAAATGGTTTTCTCTAAGGCATCTTCACTGCGCTGTCGATAACAGATGCTTGCATGCTGGTGAGTGAGCTGCGTGTGTGCTTGCCTCACTCGAACGGATCAGATCAAGTGACTCATGTGATTTTACTATTACTCTTCTACCCTTCTCTCTCGTAAAAATTTCCTCTGCCAATGATGTCGTGTTGAGGCATTTTTGACACAAGAACCAATGCTATTTTTGGTGAAACTGCCCCTAATCTGTATATGCTCAATGATTTGTCAACATAGTGCAACACGCTATTAGTACTAAGAGAAATTCTTACTAACACTTACCCATTTTCTTTTCCTTTCTGTTTTCTTTATTTGATTGCAGGTATAGGCGGGTAACAAGTATAGATACAAGCTTTAGTTTTAGGAAAAGTAGTATAGGTTTCCTTTGTATTATTATTGTAATCATTTCCTTTTATTCCTTTAGTATAAAGGCACAATGTAACATTTGACTTAAGTAATAGAGTTAATCCTATCCTTATAATTCTGTTTATAATACTTGTATTTGGATTATTATAAATAATTTCTTAATCCAATTTGTTTATGGATTACAATAAAGAATACTATTTTATTTTTTGTATTCAATTCCTTCATTCATTTACTTAATTGTAATCTACTTTTATTATTTTTGAATTTTCTAACTTCATGTTTGAATTCAAATTTGAAATTCAAAAACAAGTTTGAATTCTACCCTTCCAAAATACAAATAATACCTAAAGGTCATGTCAAAATTTATCCCACTCACTAAGATGGCTAATTTCTAATCCATCAAAGCAAGAGAGATTCTGATCACTCTAGGTTTTTAGTTTGTGAAAAAATTACCCAGATTTTCAAATGAATGCATGCATATGGACAAAATCCTAAATCTACCCTTCATTTAGTCCTAAATGTTGGGATGCTACACATTGGTCAGATTTTGAAACCAGTTTCCTAGTAAAGGACGTGGTGGCTTTCTATTAATCTAGGGCCTTATTGAGCAGTGATACGCACTGCTGGACCTGTTCTGGGCTTAGATTATTCAGAAGGATCTCTCGGGCTACGGTTGTGTTTTCCACCAGTGTGGTGTAGGTCTAGTTTCCCGTACTATCGAGCCGAGGTTGTCCTATAACAATGTCGTTTCTTTTCCCCTCGAAGAGCTACTTGTGGTCATCCGGATTTTTATTGGCTAGCACAAGGCTGTCCGGGTCTTTTGAGGCTGTAGGGAGTTAAATTGTTCCATATCTGCAACGTTTGCATTAAGGCGCTGCTTCTCCTCAATAAGATGAGTTGCTATAGACGTTGTACTTCTAGGGCTTCTTCCCTTTGCTCCAATTCCTCTAGCGTAAGCTCCGAGGCAGTTGGGATTGAGGGTGTTAATGCTTCTCCATAGATTTCACACGAACTGGGGGTAACCACGTGACTATCCACTAGAGTTTTTTTCGGTTCATGGGGGATCATAGCGCCATCCAAGTCATTCATCTAGAAACTCTCGTCAACCTTTTCTTCCGCTGGAAGGTCTTGTTTCGATGTCTTGTTTTCTTATTCTTCCTTTCCTTGTTGACCATCTAGGTACCACTGGCAAAGATGGCTTTGGGTACATTTCCCAGGGAGGGACTCTCATCAGTACTTTCGGGCACTGGGACCACGGGATTTTCTCCGAGATCCATGTCATATTGCGAGTGGGGATGTTCTTCTTTGTAATGCTCATCTGTACTGCCATACGGACTTGGATGTGACCCTTCTCCTTCCTATGCAGCTTTGGAGTTGATCTCTTCTCCGAATTCTATCATCGGGTTGAGGACAAGTATGCCATGAGGGGGTCCTCGGGGCGTGGAAAGACGTGGGGTGTGAAACATACGGTGTTCCGAGATGGTGAGCACACAAGCTTAACTAGGTTCGAATCCTCCTACGGTGGACAGATCCTACTCCTGCTAGTAATCCAGTGTAACGGCAGAGATGAAAGTATAGATTACAAGAGAGGTTTCTCCTGTGCGAGTTGAGGTTGATTGTCGATGACCTAAAGGCTAATCCCTAGGACAACTTATATAGTCATCCGGTCCTAGGGTTACAGGAGAGTCCTATCTAGTTACGACAAAGAGTCGGTTACATAGTACAACTTGGACTACAAGTATTCCTACAGGCCTAAGTCAGTAAGTCTTCTGAGCCTTCCCGTAATCAGATGGGCTTACAACTTCTCTCCCTGACTGCGCCACCTGTGAATCATATGTCTAACCCGAAGCAGGCCACCCTTGTCAGTGAGTCATAATGGGTATACCCGAAAAGTATATCCCAACAGTAGCCCTCAGAAACATCCAAGATTTGAAGTCGGTCATCATCTAGATTGATTCTTCTTTTACTGTAGAATCTTGAAGGGCTCATGAAACTCCAAAAATGTGGGGTCTGAATCTAAAAATAAGCCAGACATGTTAATATCTCATCATTGTTTCGTTGCTTGATTTCAAACTAACCTGAAATTTGGTTGGTGATGTAACTTGACAACTTTTCAGGTATTGTCTTGTCACTAACAAATATTCTATCAGTGTGACCGTTGGTGGATCCGCACTGCATGGAACCGAGGCGCTGTTTCAATGCAAGCGCATAAATCCAGGTGGGAAAGCCTTCACGAGGAAGTTGCCCTTCTCGTTCCACGACGCATCGTGCTAATTTCATGTGTTTATAGACTAATCTTGGTGTAGATAGATTTATAAGGAATAAATCCCCTCGTTTACTTCCATCTATGCCCTCATTCTTCCTTCTCCACAAGAAACCCCGCGCCTCTCATCTTCCTCTCACTTGCTGCCCCCAAATACTCCAGTGTCGCCCATCCAAGGTCAGCCAATTGATATGGCTGACGCATCAAGCTCCGGCGTCGCGGTGTCATCGGCAGTGGAAGATAAAAAGTACCACAGGGTATAAATACCGTGTGTACTGACGATGAGAATCTTCGAGCCATGGAGGAGGAAGGACTTCTCCACACGGCGAGTGGTAGAGCGGCTTCGGGGAACTTCTCCCCGCCCCTCGCAACAATGAACGGGTTCACTTCGGGACCCATCTAGATCGCGGATTGAGCTTCCCGCCATTGGAGTTCTTCTCCGAGGTAATTTCCCACTATGGCGTCCAACTCCACAATCTCCGCTCCCCAACCCAATTCAATTTTAGAGCTTAGTGCCCATGTCTCTATTTGTGAGGGATATCTCGGAATTAAACTGAGTCTTGTTTTATTCCGGTACTACTTCAGTACCCAGAAAAATTCCATCACTGCAGGTGTTCCATACAATATTGGAACTCTTAGCTTAGTACTTAGGAGAGACCGAGTCTACCCCAAGGTCATAGCTAGCGAGTCAGTGAAGTTATGGCCGTCCACCTTTTATCATAAGGATAAGTCGGCTCCTGTGAAGCTAGAAATCTTGTCGTTTTTTGTTGATGGTGCCACCCACCAAGAGTCTTGGGATGCGAAGGTGCCAACTCTGACCGAACACTTGATCCGTGCCAAGAGGCGGATCAAGTTTCTGATGAAGAATAAAGGTTTGAAGGGATCCGACTTAGTCCGCTATTGGCTAACAAGTCAAATTAAACCTCTGCAATATCATGGAGACCGGCTGATGCATACGGTCACCTCCGACAAGAAGGACAACCTGAAGCTGATTCTGACCTTAATCCCCCAGGGAATATGATTTCCGGGTGAAGTGGTTGATCAAGGAGCGGGTGAACCGGAAAGTCCTAGGGATGTTGATACATTGCAAATGTATCTATAATTTTTGATGTTCCATGGTTGATTTTATCCAGTTTCTTGTGTTTTGTTCCAACTTTGGAGTACTTTTCATATGATTTCTTAGACTAACCTATTAACAAGAGCCACAGTGCCAGCTGCCTATTTTCTGCTGTTTTTGGTTCCAGGAAAGTCAGAAAATGAATATTCTCGGAATTGGACGGGACAAAAGCCAAAGTGCCTATTTTTCCGGAAGTGATCAAGTGCCAGAATACGTGATAGAGAAGGGCTAGGGATCCACCACACCACATGGCCGCGTGGCCAGGCCTGGCCCGTGCCAGGGGGTGGTGTGGCCGCTCCTGGCACCCCCTCGGCCTCTCCTTCCGCCTATATATTGCCCTCGGAACGAAAACCCTAAGTACCCAATCAAAAATCCATGAAAGAGTCTGTAGCAGCCGTCATCTCCATCCCTAGATCGGGAGGGATCTGAAGCTCTTCTCGGCACCCTGTCGGAGAGGGGAATTCACCCTGGAGGCCTTCTTCATCACCATGCAAGCCTCCGGCGTGATGCGTGAGTAGTTCATCCTTGGACTACGGATCCATGTAGTAGCTAGATGGCTGGTTTCTCCTCCTTTGTGCTTTCATGTTTAGATCTTGTGAGCTCTGTTCATGATCAAGATCATCTATTTGTAATTCATACATGTTGTGTTTGTGGGGATCCGATGGATATTGAGATGCTATTTCAGATTGATTATTGATTCTATCATGTCTTTGTTATTTGAGATCTTGCATGGTTTCCATTGTTAGTAGCTATCTTGGCCAAGTAGATGCTAGCAACTCCAAGAGTTAGTATTTATTCTCGATAGTGGGTTCATGCCTCTGGTAATCTCGGGAAGTGATAGAAATCTCTAAGGTACTAGATGTGTTGTTGCTACTAGGGAGAAAACAACAATCCTTTGTTCATAGAACAATCATATTGTTTACTTTACACGCAGTTTGTAAAGCAATAATCCGTTGCTTGCAACTTAATACTAGAGGGGGTTCGGATGATAACCTGAAGGTGGATTATTAGCCATAGATGCAGTTGGATGGCGGTCTATGTATTATGTTGTAATGCCCAATCAAGTCTCATAGGAGTTTGTCAAGTCTCAAGATGATTAGTATATGCATGTATTGCTTTCTCGGTGTTTGTCAATTCCCTTTTGTAATTTCTTCACCCAGCATGTTATCTATCTTAAGGAGAGCCACCTCTAGTGAACTATGGATCCCGGTCCTTTGCTTTACATACAATCTACAACTGTTTACTTCATTGTGTTTACTTTCTGCAAACTTTTACTTCTTTCCATTCTATACGTTTAATCCTTTGTTTTCCGCAAAACACGGTGAGATTGACAACCTCATCGCAAGTTGGGGACAATGTTCTGTGGTTGTGTTGTGCAGGTATCCACGTTGGTACTAGCACCGGTAGTACGCCCTGCCAAAGCTCAGCTTGTAACACCTTTGGGGTGTTTCCTTGCTCCTACTGGTTCGATTAAACGTTGGTTTCATAACTGAGGGAAACTTGTTGTTGTGCTCATGATACCTTCCTCTTGGGGTTCCCAACGAGCTCTACATCAACCACGAGCCATCAACACTTTTCAGGGAACCGTGCATTCAGGCATCAGATCTCCATGCACATGTATACTGCCAAGAAACTTTCCAACTAACCTACCCTGCCATTGTTTATTTGTAGATGTTTCATTATATTGTAATGCTAGGATATTTGCTGACTTTTAGCTTGCTGACCTCCACGAGCCGGAGCTTGATCCCATCGACGGATATCCAACAGATGATCCAGATCCTCTGGAGGATGAAGAACTTGAAGAACTACCCGAAGCGCTTACCCGGAAGCGTAAAGCTCCAGTTGTGCAGCTGACCTGCAGACGCTGCCAGTCATAAAGAAGTAGGTTCTTCTACTAGATCTCATATTTTTGATTGTATTCTTTCCAGGTCATAACGATCATAATATTTTATTGTCCAGAACTAAACCATTGATAAAACTAAACGAAAAGCTGGGGAAGACTCTGCGCCAACAGAAGTTAACTTCGGCTTCACCCGCTATTGTGCATCCGACTCCTAACCCAATATCATTGTTAGCGTCGAAAGATATTCCTTCTCCGTGCGCTGGGGATGTTGAGGCTCGACCTGAAGAGCCAATGAACTTATGTTCACAAACCGATGTCACCATGAGTGACTCGAGAACTGATAAGGCTGAACCCTATAAGGGTAATGATCCCTTAGTTGAAACCTTCATCGACGATCTCCTGAAGATCCCTGGTGGACTCACTAGAAAAGGTGTAGAAGAACTTTAGAAGCTTGCCTTAAATTTCCTAGAGACCAGGACCATATTATAGATGAGGAAGTGGCTCAGGAAGCTAAAGAGGTAAAACTTGCTGATCTCCTAGATCAAGTTCGTCTTCAGGACGAGAAGTTAAAGGCTAGTGCAGTTCCGCCTCCACCAACCATTCCTTTAACTTTGGCTAAAAAGGTTTCTACTGAGATCAACAGCAGCCTCAACAAGTTGCAACATGAGCATTTTGTAAGTCATTTTTCGACTCTTTTACTATATTTATGTCATATCCTCTAGCCCCCAAGAATGAAGTTGGATAGAACTAGAAATCTAAGTTTATGCTTTTATAGGATGCCAAAGAACAAAGTAGTGTAGCCCTAAAGGATCGTGTTGAAATTTAACTTAGTTAAAATAGCAGCCCGGGTCTTAGTAGACTTCTGAATCTGGTTACCATACTGACTTACACAAAGTTAATGTTTACAACCAAGAATTATTGAAGAACATCTGTAACAAGCGGAGAGAGGTCAAGGCTCTCTGGCTTGAAATGCTCAGCGTAAAGTTGAGAAGGATGAAGTTGAAAGTAAGTTTTCAGACTATCTCTTCTCGGAATTTTATGCTATGCTGAATTTTTAATTCGACTAACTATGTCTTTTTTACCCCAGGCTTGCTGAGTCAATCTTGCAAACTTGTGGAGCAAGCTGAAAATTTCAAAGCTTTACAGTCCGAGAATGCCGGATTGCGGGAGCAACTTCAGAAATTAAGGTCTGGCCATGAATGTAGTGTCAACAATATCCTCGAATCTAGCAACATGGCCATCGAATACTAATGAGTCCAAAATTGATGCATATTTAAGTATATAAATTATTTATATTGTCACTCATTACATGCTACATCTATCTATAACTATGCCTATTATGTATGATTACTAGTTCTCATTCATTTTCACATGGGCTTTGCACAACTAGTAGTTTCATTAGGATTTTATTACCATTTTATTGTCTTTGATTTTTGTGTAGGTGCTATGGAGAATCATGGATAAAAGGAGCAAAGAGGATTCAATATGGAGGAATTGCAGGCACTAGACTTAGCCATTTTAGGGGAGGAAGAAGTGAGTTTGTCCATCAACTACAAATGAATATCCAATCCCATGGTGTTGTTGCCCTCGTCCATACGAATCCAAGTAGCCAAAGAACACATCAATCGAAGTCCAAATGAAGAAATGGCGACCAAAACACTGCAAAAGTTAGAATGCTTAACGACCATTGGTACAAGCGGAGCCCGCCCCTACCATACGGCCGTACCGCCCTCCGACAGCTTCGTTCGTCAAACAGAACAACATTTGTGAAGGCCCAATGGGAATATTCGGCCCCTATCTCCGTCGGTTCACAAAACTAACCTCCGGATGCCTATTTAAAGACGAGAAAACTCTAGAACAAGAGGGAGAGTCCAACGCACGCCATAGGGAAGAGCCCTGCCGCTCAGTTGCCTCCATAGTCGCCGCCCACAAGATCTACATCACCATAGACCTCGAGGGAGAGAGGACACTTGCATCTTGAAGGTCTAGGCATCGATCTTCATTGCCATCTTCATCAACATCGTCTTGACATCAATCCCCTTTTTTTACTTTGTTGTAGTCCAATCTCTGTTGTGGATTTGCACTTGTATTCAATTGTACGTTCATATTGCATCCATATAATTGACATGATGTTGATCCCCTTCATGTATGAGTAGTTGCCTTGTTCTTGGAGAGAGATGCTGAAACCTAGTATTATTATGCATTGAAATAAAGATGATCTATTACTTTTGTACAAAGATCCATTGATTTGTGAATTGTGTTTGATCTCTCTCTTTAGATGGTATGTGTAGTCGGCCGCATATCATTTTCCCTTGTTACTAAAGGGAGGGAGAAATCCTTTGGACGTGTCTTGGAAGCGTACTCGGAATGCGCCGTGACAGATTGGCGTCGGCTCATAACCTATATGCAAAGGAGGATTAAAGAGGGACTCCCTAAGCTAAATATGATATCCACGGGGTAACCCTTAATTGCGGTGGTTTGTATGGGTGACTTCTCTCAAACATCGCAGTGGTTACTTAGAGGTGACCTCACTCTTGTCTCAACAAAGTGGCTTCCTACGAGCCTTGTAGTGAACATCTTATTATGGAGCTCTCTCCACACATATCATGACATAAGGAATAGGTTATTCTAATCATTCATAATTATTCCATGCTAGTGGTGAATCCTACACTCCTTTAGAACCCTCAATCATATGGCACAACACTTCATAGACACTCTCTTGCTTTAGTTTACTTTGTTCTTGTTTACTTTATCACTTATTCAAACACACTCTTTACACACCCCTTACATGGAATTAAAGATAACTTACAAGTACTCTATAGTGAATAGTAATGAGGGTCATAAAGACATTTACCAATAGCTCTATGTGGGGTCGATATCTTTACTTCGAAACTAGCTACAATTGATCCATGCACTTGCAGTCATCAATCTATTTTCTGGCGCTGTTGCCGGGGAGCTAATCGCTTTTGGTCTTTGTCTTTAGTTGCTAATTTATTGTTGTTGTACTTAAAGTTATTTACAAGTTTCAAGTTATTTTTGTATATTATTTTTTACTGCTTTTACTTAATTGAAAAGAACAAAAAATTATAAAACAAAAACTATAAAAACATTTGCTACTAATCATGTATTCCGAGATTGCTATGTTTGAACAGATGAAGGTTGCAATAGAGGAGAAGAAAGGTGGCATTTTTGGATATTATATTAGGAAGGAAAAGGTATTATAAGAATGGGTGAGTTGGTTTAAAGTCTATTCATCCATATTATGTACCTCATAGAATTTTACTTGTGATTGTTGCGGTTCGAAAGATCATTTTATTTATCAATGTAAGAATAATACCTTTGATAACAAATTAGTGCTTTATAATGGGAATTGCGAATTCTCTGCTAATGTAGAGGTTTATGAGAGAGTACTTTTTACCTGTTGTTGTGAGTTGCTAGCTTGCATGAGTGATATAAAAAGAGAAGATGAAGTACTCGATAAGATCTATGGAATATTATACCTTATATACTCTTATTTTATTGATAACTTTTGTGATAATGCATTAGTGATTGCTCACAAGAGGATAGCCGCAGAAGAGACTAACCTTTTTCAGGACTCACGGAAGAAAGAAGAAGAGGATATACACCATAGCGAAGATACTACTGCCACTGTTATGGGTTTGTTTAACTTGTATGACCTACTAGATGGTTGTGCAAAATCATTTTGTAATTCATATCATGAGATTTGTGATAAATGTATGGCAGTTGGCCACCTTAGTTTTCAATGTGCCATTACTCTTGAAGAATCCCTAGTATCTTACACTAGAGTTGAAGTATTAGAGTATTTGGTTTACAAAGGTGTCCATGATCTACTCTCAAAAGATTTAATTATGAGAAAGAGTAGTGATAGTATGCTTCTTATGCAACTTCCCAACTTGTTACCAAACTTACAATCTTATTGCCAGAACATCTTAGTGATAATCCACTTGTGGTAGAGAGTAAGGCACGGTCTAAAACCATAGTTCCCGAATATAACCATTTGTAGGAACCACAAGATAAAGAGGTGGAACAACAAAAAGGTGAGGTTGACAAAGATTAGCACACTACAAATACTACATTTTTTTATGACGCCTCTCTCTAGTAATGATTCTTATAATGCTAAAACTGATTGTAATTTATATATGGAGGCCTTGTGCCTAGACAATCATGAGGAGAGCATTACTATTGATGAACTAGAGATAGAACCTTGCTATGAATCTTCCGATGCTAATATGCAGGGACCTGATTTACTCCCTGTTGCAAAGGAAGGATATTATGAACTGTTCCCTACAATGGTAACCAAGGTAAAAATTTAATAATTATATATCAACCTCTAATCCTCTCGTTGCAGCTATATAAGGAGGCATGCTCACCACACTGGGTGCATCTAAGCTCGCTTGGAAGCGAGAACTTATTCATCTACATGATGCCGATGTACCGCAAGAGGGTACGACTTTGATCTCACTCTACTATGAGATGCTCCAATCCTTTGCTAGAGGTAAGTACAAGTACACCTCAAATTGATAGCCCCTGGGATCCAGGTGGATAATTTAATGGAGCATCTAAGCATGGCTATTTGGCTTTAAAGAAAGCGCTTCCCTAGAGGCAACTCGGAAGTTTTTAGGTGTCTTTCTTAATTTTGTGTGTTGATTCTAGTTGCATTCATGTTGCATTGGCACTTGTATATATATGCATGATTTCCTATTAGAGTTGGCTTGGGACTATTTTCTACAAGTAGAATTATTTGTTTCTCTAATCATGTGTTGCATATCTTGGTTAAATCTTCTCATCAAAAATATATGTTTGCTTTGTTTGGATGCTGGACTGACGTGCTCGTAGAAAAATAACTTGTCACGAAGCTCACAGTGAGCTTAATGAGAAGAAGTATGGGCGGACATGTCCGTACCGCACGCCCATACCGCTAATGTGACAATTTGGAAGAAGTAGAAAATTCTCCAGGAAGGTGACAGCATGCTTAACGAGCACTGGTACGCTCGGACGTGACCGTACCGTCCGCCCGTACTGACCTCGTTATCAAGCAAAGACAACATGAAGAGGACCCTAAAGTTTTAATGAACACCCGTACAGGCGCATTCTGCCCGTAGAACCCGGCCATACCAACTTCAACAACAGACTTCAAAAAAAGAAAAAAAAGAAGACAAGGTGCAGTACGGGCGCGTTCGTCCATACCACGCACCCGTACCAAGAGGAAGAACGACACAGTGAGGGCAGGGAGGAGTACAAAAAGGTTATAATCCCTCCAAGATTTTTATTTTGACAACCTCAGGTCAGTGGATTACCTTCTACATGTTCCTTTGTACTTCAATTTCCTTTACCTACCTTCAAAACTCCTGAGCCTATAATTCTCTTTAGTGTTTCATGTTTCTTTTATTTTTATTCTTGCGGTTGGGTGAACGAACTCCGCACGTACACCGAATCGTTTGATTTTACTTTGTTTGTAATTTTCGCAGACACTTGAACCTTGTGTGATGACGTGCATGGTTTGTGTCAACCGTGTAAATACTTGCACAAGCCACTTGGTTGTTTCAACTCAACACTTCAACAAGGAAGTATTTGTTGAACCAAAGGTCCATGTCCATCAAAAGTGAGGTTATTCGTACTTCAACGGTAAAGTGTGTTACCCTTTCTTTGTTCAAGATTGGGGAGGTAACCACTTCTCATACTCTCTTTTGATAACTGCATTTTCTATTTTCTTATGGTAATCTATTAAAGTTTGGTTCTTACAAAAGTTCTAGCTTGGGGAAGTTCTGCATTTGTAGAGTCTTGTGCAATGTTCTTGTTCGATGAAAGTCTTTGTGCAATCACATATCCACTGTTTTTGAATGCTTGCTTAGGTAAGTTCTGTTTCATTTTTGTATGATGGATGCACATGCTTTTGTTGGGATTCATAAGAGTTGAGTTAGAGCTTGATGCACATTGTTAATATCTTTATCCAGCTTGAGAAGAACATTGTGATCCTCTAAAAATGCATTGCCATATTTTCTACACTTAAAACCTTTGTCTCCCACTTTTGAAGTCTGAATTGTTTATCTTAGATTGCTTGATTTGTGAACATGCTATGCCTGTGGGAGTAATTCAAAATAGTTAGAGTAAAGCTTTTTATTGGTATGATGATTAGTTGTCGAAACTTTTGCTCTAGTTCTTTTAGCTAACCGAGTCTTTCCTTGGAAATAATATTTCCAAACAAGTACAACAAGAAAAAGTCTGAAATTTACGACTTGTTTGATGAATGATTGTCTGGAGAGTATACCCTTGATGATACTTAACCCCGTAGATATTTTGATAGTATTGATGACACTAATGAAAGGAATTGTTTGATTGAAATAAAGTCTAGTGGTAATTGTGATGGATGCCAAAGCTAACCTTGTGGATCAAACCGTGGTACTAGCTCAAAAAGGAGAAAGAATTGAGACAACTTTGTTCTATATCTCTAATGCACACCTTTGGGATGCCAACAACTCCGCTAGATTTTGAATGATCTATGGTATAACCCCGGATTTCGGCTATGAGTTGATGACATGAGTGGCAGACATGTCAATATATGGGAAAAAGTATTGGTACTCTCAAAGGTTGTGCAAACACTTGCAAAAGAAATATTCAGCGATCCTTGAAAAAAATGAATGAAAGAAAAAAGATATCTATGAGGATCCACATAACAAGTCCTTGGCATGGTCTCATTACTACTTTACAAATTTTCTTGGAAGAGAATGATTGGATTATAAGTTTTTTTTTGATAGACTTGATTTATTGATATGGGTGTAAATAAGACACTTCATTGTTATACTACTTGGGACATGAAACTCACTTACTCAATTTTGCTATTAAAACATCCTAGTGTTCCTTGGCAAGCTGAGATTTAACTAGAAGAATTGGATTGATTGTTGCATTTCTAGCTATTTATACTTATATTAAATTAAACTCTACTTTGATTGTCCTGATTTACCTAAGCTTGTATAGTATTCTTGAGATCTCTCTAAATTTGATGAGCTTTACAATTCGATGAAGTGTTGGACGCATATGAATGCCAAACATAAGTAAATTCATATTCTTGTTGAAGCCCTTACTTTACAAAAGTAAGGAGATACAAAACTTATTAAAAGGCTCAATAAGAGGATCACAAGTTTGTTTTCAAGGTAGATTCACTTTTTGACATGGAGCATTGAAGTTTTAATTGATCTTTTATGGATTGACATAACTAAGCCTGTGTTGCCTTGTATGAATATGTTATTTCTTACTTTGAGCTTGCATGGAAAATAAGGATATAAGTCATTAATCTTCTACGTCTGGTATTATACTTTTATTTCAATTCTTGCCTCATTTATTTTATCGACTCGTGCCTCATGAACATCATGAAGTTGTCCATAAGCCACCTTATTGCTCAGGACGAGCAAGAGTGTAGCTTGGGGAAGTTGATGAGTCCAAAATTGATGCATATTTAAATATATAAATTATTTATATTGTCACTCATTACATGCTACATCTATCTATAACTATGCCTATTATGTATGATTACTAGTTCTCATTCATTTTCACATGGGATTTGCACAACTAGTAGTTTTATTAGGATTTTATTACCATTTTCTTGTATTTGAGTTGTGTGTAGGTGCTATGGAGAATCATGGATAAAAGGAGCAAACCTGATTCAATATGGAGGAGTTACAGGCACCAGACTTAGCCATTTGAGGGGAGGAAGAAGTGAGTTTTTCCATCAAATACAAATGAATATCCAAGGCCATGTTATTGTATCCCTCGTCCATACAAATCCAACGAGCCAGAGAACACCTCCATCCGAGTCCATTTGAAGAAATGGTGACCAAAACACTATAGAAGTTAGAATGCTTAACGACCACTTCTATGGGTACCGCGCTCCGACGGCTTCGTTTCATCAAATGGAACAACATTTGTAAAGGCCCAATGGGCATATTTGGCCCCTAGCTCCATTAGTTTGCAAAACCGACCTCCAAATGTGTATTTAAAGAGGGGAAAACCCTAGAACAAGAGGGAGAGTCCACACACGCTATAGGGCAGAGCCCTGCCACTCCGCCGCCTCCATAGACGCCGCCCACAAGATCTACATCACCATATCAATGAAGGGAGAGAGGACACTTGCATTTTGAAGGGTTGCACATTGATCTTCATCGCCATCTTCATCAACATCGTCTTCACATCAATCCCCTTTATTTACTTTGTTGTAGTCCAATCTTTATTGTGGATTTGCACTTGTATTCAATTATACCTTCATATTGCATCCATATAATTGCCATGATGTTGATCCCCTTCATGTATGAGTATTTGCCTTGTTCTTGGGGAGAGATGCTGAAACCCTAGTATTACTATGCATTGAAATAATGATGATCTATTGCTTGTGTACAAAGATCTATTGATCTACGAATTGTGTTTGATCTCGCTCTTTAGATGGTATGTGTAGTCGGCCGCATATCATTTGCCCTTGGGACTAAAGGGAGTGAGAAATCCTTTGGACGTGTCTTGGCAACATATCTAGAATGCCCCATGACAGATTGGCGTCAGCTCGTAACCTACACGGTCAAAAGAGGATTAAAGAGGGACTCCCTAAGCTAATTACGATATCCACGGAGAAACACTTAATTGCGGTCATTTGTCTGGATGACTTCTCTCAAATATCGCAGTGGTTACTTAGAGGTGACCTCACTCTTGGCTCAACAAAGTGGCTTCCTATGAGCCTTGTAGTGAACATCTTATTATGGAGCTCTCTCCACACATATCATGACGTAAGGAATAGGTTATTCTAATCATTCATAATTATTCCATGCTAGTGGTGAAACCTACACTCCTTGAGAACCCCTCAATCATATTACACAACACTTCATAGACACTCTCTTTCTTTAGTTTACTTTTGTTATTTACTTTGTTCTTTTTACTTTAGCACTTATTCAAACACACTCTTTACACACCCCTTACTTGTAATTAAAGATGACTTACAAGTACTCTCTAGTGAATAGTAACGAGGGGCATAAAGACCTTTACCAATAGCTCTCTGTGGGTTCGATATCTTTACTTCGAAACTAGCTACAATTGATCTATGCACTTGCAATCATCAGTGACTGGACAATTGCTTGGCAAGACAAATCTATCTTGGATTTGAAAGTAGAGATTGATAGGCAGAAGAATACCAGTCAAGCCCTATGGGAGGTACTCCGGAGTCCGCAAGAGGAAAAGATCAAAGTAGATGAAGCTATCTTTGGCATGTTTGCTGCTATTCCATCTCCTATTTGGTTTTCCTGACTATTTCTATCAGATTTTGTTAACACTGCTCCTTTCTACAGGTCCTCTCAACCTCCTAGATTCGTCTTCGTCTGAATCACGCACCAACCGACTTGTTGTAGTTGGAGATCTAATCCATGATTTCCGCAAATATCTTGAAGAGATTGGTGGGACTATTGATCTCTCTAAATTAGACAAATTGTCCCCCTTTGAGGTGCGTGATAAAGCGAAGGATATTCCCTAGCTGGTTGAAGATTGGAAGGTGTCTTATGCCCATATAGCGACGCAGAATGCCCTTACCATGGTAATGAGCCACCATGGCAACATGGAAATTTGGCAAGTTCCAAGGGTTATTCGATTGTAGATGAATATGGCAAGACTCAAAATATCTGAGAAATTTGGGACTCTTGTGTCGAATATGCTTGCCGTGTGGCCGAGATGGCCAACTATGAGAAGCCATTTTTCCAATCTGTCGAAGTGCCTCCAAGCCACCCAGCCAAAGATGATGAAACCCCTGATGACGATGAAGAGAATAAGTCTAACATCCTCGTTTTGGAAAAATACTAGGGTGACTTGGGTGGTAGCATGAGCGGGCCGTTAAATCCCCCATCGCCACCTGCAACATAGAATACACAAGAAATCTTTGCATTACTCTAAAACAAGCTTGATGTAATAGTTAAATTATTTATTTTGTGGTGATATTGTGTAAGAACTTATGCTTTACTCTTAACACTTTTGTTTTGTGGTTGAAAGTTACTTAAGCACTTCTTGTTCATACTTATCATTTATCTAGCTTTTTGCCTCGTCCCTTTCATGAGATGATAAATCTTTATCATGAAAACTTTGTCAAACAATAGAGCTTGATGACCCACAAGTATAGGGGGTGTATCACAGTATTTTCGATTAGTAAGAGTGTCGAACCCAATGAGGAGCAGAAGGTGCTGGCTAGTGGCATGGATCAGGAATTCTCTGCAAATACTTAGCAAACGGATTTTTAGGGGTTTTTGATAATGCAAGTAAATAAAGTACGAGTAAATAAAAGACAGTAAAAAGAAATGCAGTGAGTGGCCCAATCCTTTATTTAGCAAAGGACAAGCCGGTTATATTACTTAAGATGACCAAATGTTCTCGAGGACACATGGGAATATCGTCAAGTGCTTTTGCTTCATATAGTTTATTAGTCTTCGTTAGCTTGCCAAGTGTTGTGTGGGTGAACCTGTGCTAATGTACCGACCTTCCTAGGACTAATGCATACTTGTGATTATACCCCTTGCAACCATCCGAGAGTACAAGAAAGTAATTAAGGTAGAAACCTAACCACAACTTTAAACTCTAAGACCCTAACATCCCTTGTGCAAACGTTTCCTAACATTGGTTTAGGTTTCTGTCACTCTGGCAACCCCTACAATTAGTATCCAAATACACAATGCATTCCCCTAGGCCCATATAGGTGAAGTGTCATGTACCCGTCGTTCACATGACACCACTAGAAGAAGTACACCACAACTTAATTAACAAACCATTGAATCTTTCTCAACACAATTCCACTACTAACAACATGACTTCTCCCATGTCCTCAAGAACTAAATGAACTACTCACAAGACATCATATGGATCATGATCAGACATGGAATAATGATGTATAACAATCTGAACATAAACAATAATTCAATGGTTCCACTCAATAGCATAAACTACAAAGAGTAATCAACACCGGGAAAGTTTCCCCAAAGAAATATGCAAGATTCAACGCAATTGTTACAGTGGTATGGAGATGGTGATGATGGTGCTGGTGAAGATGATGGTGGTGATGATGATGATGATCCCGATGAAGTCCATCATGATGGTGGTGTTGATGGCGAGGATCTCCCCTCTTCGGGAAGGAATTCCCGTGGCAGAATTCTGTCTGCCGGAGAGATCTTTCTCTCTCGGTGTTTTTCGCCCCTTAGAGGCGGCGGAATCTTTCTGTTGTACCTCCCCTAGTCTTAGGGTTTCGAGGGGATAATATACGCCAGAGGGGAGAGGCTGGAGTGGACCAGGGCGGCCAGACCACCTGGTGGCGCGACCTAGGGTGGCCCGCGCCAGGGGGTGGTGTGGCCCCCCTATGGCCCATCTCCACTTCCCCTTCTGGCTTTCTTCGTCCTCTAGAAAATAGGATTTTCCATGTATTTTCCCGGATTTTCTGATTTTCGCAAATTTTGCCTCCAAACAGCCCCTTTTCCATTAGAATCCTGACTGTAGCGGTCCATGCTCCAAAATTCATCAACCATGCAAAAATAGATGAAATTACATAAGTATCATCTCTTAATATGAAATATATCAATGAATAACAGTAAATTATGATATAGAATAGTGATGCAAAATGGACGTATCAACTCCCCCAAGCTTAGACTTCGCTTGTCCCCAAGCGAAACTGAGCTCAATAAACATGACATCAGGTTTATAGAGTGAAAAGTCGATAAAAGAATACGGATAAGAAGCATCACATTCATCAATACATAGATCATAATAGCAGACAACTCACCATTATATAACTTAACTTGCAATAGGTAAAGGAAACACAAATAAAGATACATAAAGTAAATCATAGTTGGTAATGGAAACTTAGCTCTTGGTCGAAGAATACTTGACAATTTGCAGGAGTTCACAAATAACTGGTTTTTCAATGATAGCTTTCAAAGTAGTATACACCAAGATAAGACCAAAGTGCAAAACAAGGAACATAAGAAACATGATTGAATAAATCATCATATGAATGAATGAAACACAACAACTCAAATTACTTGCTGAGATAGAAGGGAATAGGTTTACTGACTCAACTAAAAAAGTAAAAGAATGGCCCTTCGCAGAGGGAAGCAGAGATTTCAAGTTTCATAAAGAGCTTCCAAAAATTATGGTACTTACTAGCTTTCAGCTCTCATTGCCCCTATCATAAGCGTCTTTAGGTGATTAAGGTTAAAGTGACACAACTAAGAGGATATGCTTGACAAGTTATAAATTGAAGCCTCATGCTTCTGACTTATGAAGACCAAACCTCATGCTACTCAACTTCAGTCACAACTAGGCTCTTGTCATTATAAATACATGCGTATCATAGAGAACAGCCAACGGGGTACCCCTTGCACATGATACAAGAGCTATCCCATAATCAAAATGACAAGGCAAGCAGACAATGAGCATCTCAACGATCTTTTTATTTGCTATTTGCATAGGTTTTTATTGAGGATGCTTCATAGAATGATCATTATAGTTATGTTGCAAGTTTCGACCATGATTAGGCATGGCTTAGGCTAGCGGCCCAGGCGTTTCTATAACACACATACAAACTCCATGATCTTACAAGTTCCCCTTTTATTTCACACCGTTGGGATCCATAAGCAAAAGAACATGATATCAACTAGGTACAAAGCACCAATGCAGTGTTGAAAGCGTTCCGCATGATACATGGTTCTGCTAACCTCAACTTATAAAGCGCAAGCATATACACAAAAAACATGGACACAATGGTTCAAGTTTATTAGATGCAATAAAGTAAAGTGTGCCATCAAGTTCGTGAGAGCTTTAATCACTAATTTTCACATAATAAGTTTAATTTGGAAGGTAGATAAAAACATGAATTTACTTGGTATAGAAATAATGCTAAGAGGTAGGTATGGTGGACACAAATGACATAGGTTTGGTTTAAGGATTGGATGCATGAGAAGAATTCCCTATCAGTACAGGTTTTTGGTTAGCAAGGCTGGGTAGCAAGTATAAGAGTTGAAGGAAACAAACAAACATACAAGCGATAAAAACAAACATGAAATCTTCCTTGGAAGCACAAAAAATCTTAACTAGAGAATACTAAGCGTATGAGCAAATCAAGAAAGAAAGATGATGAAATTATATTTCTTTTAGAGTATTTTTATCTTTTTCATTCAACTCTCAAAAATAGTGATGCTACTGACCGAGCCAGGTTTGCCAAAACCAACTAAATTAACTCAATGATCCCAAAGTGATACCAATACTAACAACAAGATCAATCATATAACCATGAATTGAAAACTAATATAAGATATTCAAAAGAGTAAATGATAGAACTTATCATTAATAATCCATAACGGAAAATCACACCAAGGGATACATAGATATTTAATGAGAGCGGGGATACTTCCACAATGCAAACCATCCTATACGATAACTTCTCTATTCATGATATGACTCTACTAAAAAGGTAAAAAGATAGAAGATAGTGATGTGATACCGTGGCACTCCCCCAAGCTTGGAACAAACCAAGGGGATGCCAAAACCTGATGACGAATTACTCCTTCAGTGGTGATGGTGTTCTCTCATCTTTGTCAGACTTCCAGGATAAAGGCTCCCCATCAACAAAAGACATCCTGGTCTCCATCATCCTGAAACTAGCAGCAGGACTTATGCGTTTAAACCTAACCTCATACTCACAGTTTTGATTTCGAACGTCATAGAGCTGTGATTGTAGTTGATTGGTTGTTTGGTGGAGTGAGAGGATTTCATCCTTGAGCTCAGAAGTCTCCTTCTGGTGCTCGGCGATGAGTTCGGAACAAATCTTATGGACGATATCCACTTCGCGTTCCGCCATCTTCTTTACCTAAAGACTTCTTGCTCCAGCGCTTCCATCCTGTCCTCCAAACTTCCTTCACCTTTAGGGCGTTGAACTTCTTTTATCCATACCTCCCCTTCTTCAAGCAACAACTCCTTGGGATGAATCTTCAACTCACGCATGTATGAGTTGATGATATCCGTAGAGGAATCTTCCTTGGCTGATCCAGAGGAAGACATTGTGGCTCCAAAAACTGGGACTCTACCTGTCAGAAACAAATCGAAACGAAAACACGACGAGAACACGATATACGAACCTCAGGGGATCCAGGGGATTATATATTACGAAGTTTTACAACAAAAGGAAGGTATTGGGAGAAAATGGGTCGGAGAAGGAGTCCGAGGTGGCCACACCCCCTGGTGGCGCGGCCTGGGGTGGGCTCACGCCACAGGGTGGGGTGAGCCATCCAGGCTCCGTTTCTGTCCCTCTTTCGCTTCGTTGCTTTTCTTATTGGATAAAAACTGCAAAAATATAACTAGATAGAACTTTCGCGGAACTTCTCTTACCAGAACTATTAGCTATTCGAAAACGGACTCTGTAGGTCTCTGGATTTGGTATTTAGTAAATTCTTATGGAGTCACTACTTGAATAACATCAATATCTTCATCTTTATATACATATTGCTCAAGTCATGAAACCTTTCACTTTCTTATTACACCATTTTCTCCACTAACCTGGAAATTTCTTTCACATAAAACTTCACACAGTTCCCATTAGCAACATTAGTACATATGAGGTAATAAACCTTTTAAGTCCAATTTCAGCTGAAATCCATCAAAACATAATCTACTGTAGCAACTCCTTCTGAAAACCCAAAAAGAATCCAAAAAGGAAATCGTTTTAAGAAGCAAATGCAAGAATGGCAAAATCTGTCAAAACAGACCAGCAGGTAAAGATCAATTTTTTTCGAAAATCTTCTGTTGCTCAAATCAAAAACTGCAAAACTAACGAAAATTAAATAACAACCTGGGGCAGAAGCACAAAACATTACAGCTCAAACCGACATACAAATATCTCTCACGAATGTTTACGGTGAAGCACAAAAATCTGTTTCCGGACAACAACTTCCCCAAATATTACTTCTCTCTCATTAGGGGTTGATCTCGACACAAACCAAACAAAAAGGATAAGGAGAGGTTATTACCGAAGTAATAACTTCCAAGAATCAAACAAACAAAAACAAACTGAAAGCAAAAATAAATTGGGTTGTCTCCCGAAAAGCAATTTCTTTATAGCCATTAAGATGGGCATGATAATTTCAATGATGCTCACATAAGAATATGAATTGAATTGAAAGAGAGCATTAAGAAGCAAAAATACACATGTTTAAGTCTAACCCACTTCCTATGCAAGGGAATTTTGTAAACAAACAAGTTGTTGAAACCAGAGGCTACAAGCATAGGAAGGCAAAACAAGTGCAACATAAATACTTTAAGCGTAAAACAAGGAAACTTGATATTATTGAGATGCATAAGAACAGTTTTCCCCCTCTCATAGTAACTTTCAGTATCATGCATAAACTTAATAATATAGCTATCACAAGAATCATCGTACCAATGATCTCTTATTCTAACAGAAAACACAGGAATACTAGTTCTTATAACACTACTTTGTGAAACAATATTAGAGGTATCCTTACAAAGGATAGTGTGTCCCTCTTCTACATATTTAGCGACAAAGCCTTCACATTTTCTATTATAGGTTCATCGTCCTATTTTTTATCAGGTTCAACAGCTTTATTTGTACTTTCATTAACCATACTAGATATCATAGAATGTTCCTTTATCTTAACTGGGAAAGGTATTTTCTCAATATAAGGTTCAGGTAAAGCATGATTACCAGTATAAACTTCAGTATTTCTTGCAGGAACACACTTAGCAACATCTTTATATGGTGCATGATACTTATTCCACTTCTTTTTAGGCACTTCAATATAGAAAGCAAAAGCCTTAAAATAGGTTGCAATAGCTTGAGAGTCTAGACCATAAGCATTTTTAATATTTTGAAAGTCATCAGTTCCCATAAAAGATTCAATGCATTCATAATCATAATGTATACCTGACTTTCTTCCTTTGTAATTCTCCCATGCTTCAGCATTGTCTTGAATACGGTCTAGAAGATCCCATTTCGCTTCTTCTTCCATGCGAGTGAATGATCCAGTACAAGAGGCATCCAATATATCCTTATCATGTAGAGGGAGCCTTCCATAAAAGTTATTCATAATAATATTGTTGGGGAGCTCATGAATTGGACATTTGAGCATTAGTAACTTCAATCTCCCCCAAGCTTGAGCTGTACTCTCTCCATCAAGAGGCCAAAAGTTGTATATTTGATTCCGATCTTTATGAATCTCACTAGGAGGATAAAACTTTGAATAAAAGAGAGGTACTATTTCCTCCCATTCAAGAGATTGACCATTCTTCAGCAGCTTATACCACTCCTCAGCTCTTCCTTTTAGTGATAATGAGAATAACTTCTTCTTGACTTGATCTATTGTAATACCTGCACACTCGAACAACCCGCATAATTCGTGTATAGAGAGAAAATGATTACCGGGATGGACAGTTCCATCTCCAACATAGTAGTTATCCATTACTCTATCAATAATTCTTGTAGGTGGAATAACTTCTGCTATTTTTTGGGTAGTGACCTCCCACCCATGGCGTCTCCACCTCACACCCAACCTAAACCCTAGCATCTTCCTCGCCGGTGATCTTCCTAATCTCTGGTGATCTTGCTGCTTCGCTCCCACCCTCTCCTCCGGTGTCACTTCCTCTCCACGTTGATCTTATTCTTAGGCTAGGTTTCCCCACCATGACTCCCCCACGCATACGTTGGAAAGTTTCGTTCTCTTCACTCCTGGATCGAGATAAGGGCCAGATCGATGTTCCCCTTGTTGGAGAGTTGCATCTATTGGAAAATTGTATTGTTCTAATGAATCCAAAAGGCACACCCATTGTGGGAGGCATCTATCTGAGGATGAGGATATTCAATCTGGTTCGGAGGTATTTTTTGTCTCACATATTGTGCAGGTCCTTACTGAAGCTGAACCTCCTAAAGATTTCGTGGATGGCCATTGCAAAATTCAGTACACCACATACAAGGATCTTGATCGTTTGAGGAAGAAGGCCTATGATGGAGATCTACATCTTCATGTCGCCACCAAGTTACTCTCTCTTATGAATGCTAAGGGAGAGTTGATTGCATCTCGTGCCTTGGAATCTGGGGACGCTTTCATCAAGAATCACAAGGTAAATTTTCCTGGATATTTGGTAATTGTTGGGCAATGCTTTGAATCCCCTATTCTGGATCAGCCTTCAGTTCTAGTTGATTCTATCCCTATGGAGAAGGATGACGTTGGTCTCTTCCTGGCGGTTCACTCGTCTCTGGTTTTGGGTTTGGACTACAATCAAGGATCACATATTGCTAGATTTATCAAAAGGCAGTATGGTGTGAATGTCCATCCTACCATGGACTCTGGTCCCTATTATGGTGGTTTCTTTTGGAAGGGCCAAGTTCAAATTGGATGAAGACTCGGTTGGAATTTCTTTAGAGGCTGCTATTGGAGGTTTCTGTGGGGAATTGAAAGTTTCTTTGTTAAGGGATAGAGTGTTTTCCTTCTGTGTCTCCTCCAAGAATGTTGGCTTTTAGGTGCTAAAACTCCGATCTTTTCATTGTGCTTAGTTTAAGTGCCATTTCCACTTATGGGGTCATGGGGGGACCTAATTGGATGAGAGAGTTCGATGAATGGCATAATGAATGTAATTCTGAATGGGTGTTGGTTAGCCCTGGTAAAAAGCGGGTTCAACTTGGTTTACTAGCTCTGAAAAAACCAGCTACAAAATCAATTATCAGATCGGCACAAGCATATAGGAAGAAATTGGTATTTGCTAAATGTTTGTCATACACTGCTTGTAAAGGGTATCAGGATCCCAAAATTCAGACTGGAGTGACTCTACCCAATTTACATCAGACTGTGTCTCTCCCCAGCATTTGCTTTGGCACCTCTAGACCACTGTCTCCAAAGATACAGAAGGATTTGACGTTATCTTCAAAAGCTAATACAGATAACAGAGGCTATACAAGTAAGGCTGAGCTGTAGGTATCTAGCAATGATAATGGTGATCAGTCCCATGAGCTTGATCCTGGGGATGAGGATGATTCTGATGGTTTTGCCGCAATGGTGGATGACATGGCATACCGTGTGCTCAAGTTTGGTCGATGCCTGACCATGAGTCACGCGACCAAGGATTGCACGTCGGACATTCGTTGTCGTTTCTGTTTCCACTACGGTCACGTGAGAAAGGATTGCTTCCAATGGAAAGCTAAAAGGTCTAAGAAGTGGATTCCCAAACCAACTCGGTGGGTTCCCATTGATATGCCTATATATTCCCCGCCTATTGTGCCTCCAACACTTAAACAATCCCAATCTTTCGCTGAAGGTAATAGTAGATCTACGTCGCCTAAACCCACAAAGCATGAATCACCGAGGATGGCTAACTTTGAGCTGAACCCCACCAGGTGGGTGCCGTTGGGGCACCAGATCATTGATGGTGGTCCTACAAGGCTGCCGTGTACATTCTACAATGCTACTGTGGCTCCCCCTTCACGACACGGTAATTACTGCGTTGTTGTTCTAGATCCTGCTCCCCCTCAGGAAGATGAGGTTTTTTGGCGTGATGCTGTTAGAGATTTTATTATTAACCACCATCAGAGAGGGCTCCATAGTATGCAGCCTTGTTTGTTTGGTGTCGGGATTTATGAGCTTCATAGTCGTGTTGCGGTTAATGCTCTAGTTCAGCAGGACCCTTTTGAGATTGATGACAATGTGTTTGTCCGTTTTGTCCACCACAATGATCGTCGGAACCATAGGGCTGACAATGGTTTTAGAACTGGTTGGTTGATGGTTTTGGGTGTTCCATTAGATTATCGCACTGACTATGATATATCCAATGTTGTGGCTGCTTTTGGGAAATTTCATCACTGGCATCAGGATGACGCTTTCATGGAAAGGACCATGATTTATGCTTCATATCAATCACCTGCACTGGTTCCTAGAGATATCGTGTTTGGCAATTATGCAAATTTAGGTGACGCTCGTGAGTCTTGGACTGCACCTGTTTATGTGCTTCATACAGATAATGTCGGTATGCTGCCAGCAGATGAGGATCAAATGCCTCCAGATGGTAACCCACACCCTATGCCCGGGAATTTAATAGGAAACAATAATATGTTTGATTTGCCACAGTATCCTGAACTGGGGTGGAACAATGCTCCGTTACATGGCTAGACGCCACAGAATAATCAGCAGCAAGGAGAACAGATGGAAGATATGCTTCATAACATAGTGGATGAGCAGGTGGAAGAAGTGGTTCAAGATCCCATTGTCCTTGACCCTTCTGCGGTTCACTCGGATGCAGGACCCCAGGCTCATCAGGAGGTCAACCAACCATACAATCCTATACAAGTTGGCATGGTCCGTACGGTTTTTGGGCCTATCCCCTACCTCATATGCAGTGGAGGAGTATGTTTGAGGATTTGCTGCCAGAAATATTAGCTCGGAATATTCCTAGACCACTCAGCGCATGTATTTTCAGATAGGTCGTGCTGCCTAAGCGTTCCTGGGACATGGCGTTTGATCAATATCAGAATTTCAAATCATTGAGAAGCTGCCTGCTTTGATGATGACAAGGAATGCAACACGTCGATCAGTGGCAAGATCTTTATCTTTTGCACCTCACATCGAGCTACTGCCTCATGAGGATCAACCTATTTTTCGGCATCGCCAATTTCAGTTCTGAGGAAAAGGCGCTCTTGCAAGATAACAACGCTCCTAGTTCAGCTTGAATTTCAGCGTCTTACCAGAAGTCGCACCAAGTCGAATGGCTATCGCCCGAAGTCTGTGGTGGAACAACCAAAACCGAAGAAGATCACACGTGCAAAGATGTTGATTATCAACCCAACTTCTGAACAACGAGGGAAGGATAAGGAAGGCTCAAAAGATCATTGTCAAGATAATGTGCAGATTCCGGCCACCCCTCTCCATGTGATGCAAAGAGTCGGCTTAGAGCTTGGAATTGATCCTGCAAGACTCACCAAGGAGCAGCTTGAAGCTGAACCTGATAACCGTTCACAAGATAGCCAAGATGATTAGTACTCTCATAAGATTCCAAATGGGGCTTTGTACGATGCCTGAACTATTATATCTATTTTGTCAACTATATTGCTTGGGTTTTGATTGCTCTTTTGAAAACTGGGGTATTTTCTTTTAGTCTCGTTGTGGTCAAGGTTTTGTGTAGAGTTCTGAGTAATGTCAGTTTGGGACCAGTCTGTGTTCAATGGGCAGTGTCAGTTTCATTTTATGATCTTTGTCAGGTTTGGTATTATGTGCCAGACTCACACTTTAATGCTATTAAGGTTTTTTAATGTATCCTTTAATGAGAAGAAAGTGGAGAATTCTTTGTTGGAATGTTAGAGGTGTCAACTCGAAAAATAGACAAAGAGATGTTCGCAATAAAATAGACGAGAGTGCATGTGACATTATTTCTCTGCAAGAAACAAAATTTGAGGGGTTTGATTGGCGATCTATTCGTAAATTCTGTCCAAAGCGTTTTGATAATTTTGCTCATGTACCTTCAGTTGGGGCATCAGGGGGTATAATTGTTTTGTGGAATTCATTTGTCTTTCATGGTCAACTTGTGGAGGTTCAAAGGTTTGGCATTGTCATCAGTTTTAAATCGAAGCACAATAATGCATGTTGGACGCTTGTGTTAGTATATGGTCCATGTCAGGGGGAACTTAGAGATCAGTTTGTCTCCTGGTTATATAATTTACAAATCCCACAAGATGATAACTGGCTGCTCTTAGGGGACTTTAACTTCATTCGATCTCCTGCTAATAGGAATAAAGCTGGTGGGGATATCAATGACATGTTCCTTTTTAATGAAGTTATTGGACATCTAGGGTTACTGGAATTACCTTTAAAAGGACGTGCCTATACATGGTCAAACATGCAAAAAAAAATCCCCTCTTGGAACAACTTGATTGGTTCTTTACCAGTTCCAACTGGGTTTTGATCTACCCAAACTCTTTGGTGTTGCCTCTAGCTAAAATTGGATCTGATCATGTACCTTGTGTGGTCAATATTGACACTTCTATTCCCAAAGCTAGATTATTTAGATTTGAAAATTACTAGGTTGAATTACCTGGTTTCAAGGATTGTGTGACAAAATCATGGGCAATGCCGAGTTGTAAAAGGAGCAGCACTGCCATCATTACAGACAAATTAAAAGGTTTGAGGTATGACTTGAAAAAGTGGCATGTCACTATTGCTAAAATCAAAGTGTTGATTCAGAAATGCAACAATGTCATCATGATTCTTGATACTCTGGAGGAGAATAGGACTCTGTTCTGTTCTGAATTTAATTTCAAAAAGGTTGTCAAGCTACACCTTCAAGATCTTTTAAAAGCTGAATGTGATTATTGGAAAAAAAAAGGTGCACGATTCGTTGGATCAAGCAAGGGGAGGAGAACACCAAGTTCTTCCATGCTATGGCGACCGAGAGATATAGAAGAAACAATATTATGATGCTGAGAGATGATTCAGGTACGGAATTCTCTGATCATCAGATAATGGTCGGCATGCTTTGGAGCAAATATAAGGAAAGAATGGGCCGGTCTGAGGGCATCTCTATGCAGTTTGATCTGGGTCGTTTACTCCAGTGTGTTGATGGTTTAGAGGAACTCACTATTCCTTTTACCAAGGAAGAGATGGATCGGGTGATCCAAGATATGCCGCTGATCGTGCACCTGGGCCCGATGGTTTCAATGGCAGGTTTTTGAAGAAGTGCTGGCCAATAATTGAATCTGACTTTTACCGCCTACCTGATGAGTTCCATGCTGGTAACCTGCAGTTGGAAAATATTAATGGGTATTATATAACTCTGGCCCCTAAGGTTGCCTCTCCCATTGGAGTAAATGATTTTAGACCAATTTCTCTCACAAATGTTTGCTTAAAAATTCTTACGAAGCTAGCTGCCAATCGCCTCCAAGGAAGAATTTTGGACTGTGTTAGTAAGAATCAATATGGTTTTCTAAGGAAGAGATCTATTCAATACTGTTTAGCTTGTTCGTTTGAATATCTTTATCTTTGGCATGCCTCAAAAAAGCCTATTATCATCCTTTTGACTTTGCAAAAGCTTTTGACACCATTGAGCATGAAGTTATCATCCAAGTTATGCAACATCTCGGTTTTAATGGAAAATGGATTGATTGGATAAAAGAGATTTTTTCCTCTGGATCTTCAGCGGTACTTCTTAATGGTATTCCTGGTAAACAGTTTATTTGCAAGCGTGGAGTTCGGCAAGGAGATCCACTCTCGCCCCTATTATATATTTTTGGTTCCAACTTGCTACAGGTAGTAATTAATGATCTGTTAGAGCAAGGTACTATCAGCAGACCCATTGATACACATGACACAAATTTTCCAATCATTCAGTATGCTGACGACATAGTTCTTATCATGCCCACTGACATGATTCAACTGAGAGCCCTTAAGGATGTTCTCCATAAATATTCTCTGTAGCAAATCTCAGTTGATCCCAATCAATGTGAATCCTGAGACTACCTCACTGTTAGCTGCTGAATTTGGTTGCCAAGTGGGATCGATGCCATTCACATATCTTGGTCTCCCTCTTGTAACTACGAGACCTTTGATCAGAGATATGATGCCTCTTGTCTGTAGACTGGAACGTAAGTTATCTGCAAGTTCGAGATTTCTAAACTAGGGCGCTAGACTACAGTCAATCAACTCGGCACTTGCCTCCATGTCATTACATTTCCTGTGTTCTTTGAAGCTACCTGTTGGACTCACGCATTAGTTTAATCGAGTTCTGAGACAGTGTCTATGGAGGGATCACACTGATACACCTAAACAATCCCTTACTTCATGGGAAATGGTAAGTCGGCCTAAAAAGTCAGGGGGTCTCGGAGTGGTCAACTTTCAAAAGCATAATGCGGCATTATTGATCTAATTTTTGGATAAATTCTACAATCGGGTTGACACACCTTGGGTGCAATTGGTTTGGACTTCTCATTACAATCAAAAAATTCCGCATGTGGAGAAATTATGTGGGTCTTTTTGGTGGCGTGATGTAATGCAGCTGGTAGACAACTTCAGAGATGTGGCTGTGATCAGTCCTAGTAGAGGGGACACCTTCTTATTCTGGGAGGATAAATGGCATATAAATAACTCCTCGACTCCTCTAATGAACAAATTCACTCGGCTATGTTCTTATGTTCTAGATAGTAAACTATCTGCTGCCAAAGTTTTTTCCTTGGAAAATCTTGCGTCCATGTTTTATCTTCCGTTGTCTAGGCAGGCACATGAGGAGTTTCTACAACTACAGCAACTCATTCAATCATCGCCCCTTTCTGACAATGAGGACATTTGGAAATTTTGCTGGGGTGAGTCATATACTTCGGGCAAATTCTATGCCCATATTCATAGTCACATTTTTGTCCCATTGGTTTTCAAATGGTTTTGGCAATCGAGCTGCACCATGAAGACAATTTTTTTTGCTTGGTTATTGCTAAAGGATCGCCTGAACACGAGGGATCTACTGTTGCGTAGATAATGGAAGGTTACAGATGATAAACATTGTGTCTTTGTCCCTTGAGAGCTTATGAGGATCGTGTTCATCTGTTTTTTGGCTGCAATTTTAGGGCACGTATCTGGAATTACCTCTAGATTGATTGGACGACAGGCAATGGGGACTTACAGGATATTGTGAATAATGCTCGCCGAAGTTTCCAACACCCTTTCTTTATGGAGGTGATGATTACTGCTAGTTGGAACATTTGGATAATTAGAAATGCTGTCAGCTTCAGGAATGAGCAGCCCACTTTTGCCAAGTGGAAATGTAATTTTGTTCATGATGCACATGTCCTTAAGCATAGAATTAAGGCTAAGCATTTAGATAGATATCAGGCTTGGTTATCCTCTTTACCATGAGTGTACTTGTATATAGTAGGTAGGTAGTTGGATCCTCTTTTTCCCTCCCTCTTTTGTACATCACTTTACTTTAAGTTTGGAATAAATTGTTGTGGGGCTTTTTTCCCTACAGTCTAGTTTCAAAAAAAATCTTGTAGATATTTTAAAAGCATCATTCTAAGCAGGTGGTTGTTCATCTACTACCTTCACAGTGATAGTAGCATTACAAAATAAGAAACTCAGCGAATTATCCATATTGTAAGTAAAGTAAAAAAATAGAAATAAACAATACTTACAATAGAAGTTTCCTTTACCAGTTCCATTCTCCAATAGTGCTTGACTCCCCGTCAACGGTGCCAGAAAATAGTCTTGATGACCCACAAGTATAGGGGTATATCGCAGTATTTTCGATAAGTAAGAGTGTCGAACCCAACGAGGAGCAGAACGTGCTGGCTAGTGGTATGGATCAGGAATTCTCTGCAGATACTTAGCAAACAGATTTTTAGGGGTTTTTGATAATGCAAGTAAATAAAGTATGAGTAAATAAAAGACAGTAAAAAGAAATGCAGCGAGTGGCCCAATCCTTACTTTAGCAAAGGACAAGCCGGTTGTATTACATAAGATGACCAAACGTTCTCGAGGACACATAGGAATATCGCCAAGTGCTTTCGCTTCATATAGTTGATTAATCTTTGTTAGCTTGCTAAGTTTTGTGTGGGTGAACCTGTGCTAATGTACCGACCTTCCTAGGACTAATACATACATGTGATTATACCCCTGCAAGTATCCGCAAGTACAAGAAAGTAATTAAGATAGAAACCTAACCATAGCTTTACACTCTAAGACCCTGACATCCCTTGTGCAAAGGATTCCTAAAGGTGGTTCAGGTTTCTGTCACTCCGGCAACCCCTACGATTAGTAGCCAAATACATAATGCATTTCCCTAGGCGCAGATAGGTGAAGTATCATGTAGTCGACGTTCACATGACACCACTAGAAGATGTACACCACAACTTAATTAACAAACCATTGAATCTTTCTCAACACAATTCCACTACTAACAACATGACTTCTCCCATGTCCTCAAGAACTAAACGAACTACTCACAACACATCATATTGATCATGATTAGAGATGGAATAATGATGTATAGCAATCTGAACATGAACAATAATTCAACGGTTCCACTCAATAGCATCAACTACAAAGAGTAATCAACACCGAGAAAGTTTCCCCTAAGAACTATGCAAGATTCAACCCAATTGTTACGGCGGTATGGAGATGGTGCTGGTGAAGATGATGGTGGTGACGATGATGATGATCCCGATGAAGTCCAGCTTGATGGTGGTGTTGATGGTGACAATATCCCCTCTCCGGGATGGAATTCCCCTGGCAGAATTCTGTCTGCCGGAGAGATCTTTCTCTCTCGGTGTCGTCGCTCCCCTAGTGTTAGGGTTTCGGGGGGATAATATACGCCAGAGGGGAGAGGCTGGAGTGGACCAGGCGGCCACACCACTTGGTGGCATGGCCTAGGGTGGCCCGCGCCAGGGGTGGTGTGGGCCCCCTGTGGCCCATCTCCACTTCCCCTTCTGGCTTTCTTCGTCTTCTAGAAAAATAGGATTTTCCATGTATTTTCTCGAATTTTCTGATCTTTGCAAATTTCGCCTCCAAACAGCCCCTTTTCCATCAGAATCCTGATTGCAGCGGTCCATGCTCCAAAAGTCATCACCCATGCAAAAACAGATGAAATTACATAAGTAACATAACTTAATATGAAATATATCAATGAATAACAGTAAATTATGATATATAATAGTGATGCAAATTGGACGTATCAGAGCTTAATCTAAACCAGTTTAAACCCGGAAACAAAGACAGTCTACATTACCAACAATTCACTACTCAGAAAATACCCGTGTCTAAGCAATCAGACAAAAACCAAAGTACAAATAGAAAATGAGACTTACACCTGAAGGTAGCTTTATTTAGAATCAAAAATCTAACTAGAACAAACATGAGTATAAAGTACATTCAAGTATTCTGGGATTTTTGACTATGACATGATCATTCAGAAATAAGATGGTACTTTAAAACTTCTCAAAAAAATATTGAGGGAACCAATACTTTATTTCACTATGAATATGTATATTGATATGATTTCAAATAAAAAAATCAAGAATAAAAGGGACGTAGCTGAGCAATATTGCATGGATGGTCAAACTTATCTGGATCTGTATGGCCTCTAGCTCTCTTTCTTTTCCTAGTAGCGGGTCTTGCTTTGTCTAGCCTCATGTCCGTTAGATATTATAAGCCATTGTGCAATACTCTAGTAACATAAAGGGCCCTTCCGAGATTGGGGAAAGTGTGTGCTTTCTTTGTCGCAATAGTTGGAGAACTAGATCGCCCTCTCTAAAAGATTGATTGACTCTTCGACTATGATACTTGCATAAATTATGTTGATAGGCTATAGATCTCTGCTTAGAAATGACAAGAACTTCCTCGATTACATCGAGGTCATCGTGTTGCGAGGACTCAGGGGGAAAGATGGATAAGATCACTTCGAAGAACTACCTCTACACCGTAGACCAAGAAGAAAGGTGTATATCCAGTTGACCTATTGGGAGTAGTTCGTAAGCTCCATATCATAGACGGCAATTCGTCCTCCCAAGCCCCCGCAGCATGATGAAGTGGTGCCTCAAGCCTAGGTCGAAGGCCATGAAGTATTAAACCATTAGCCCTTTCGACTTGTCCATTGGCTTGTGGATGTGCGACTGATGCAATATCGAGTCGGATCCCTTGATCTTCGCAAAATTCAAGAATCTCTCCCATTGAAAAGTTCCCCCCGTTGTCTATAATAGTACTATGTGGATAGCCGAATAAGATTATGATGTCCTGGACAAATATTTTGGCTATGGCTTCATCACAACTTGTGACGGGTTTAACCTCAATCTGTTCTATAAATTTATCCACCATCACTAGTAGGTGAGTATATCCACTTGGAGCCTGTTTGAATGGTCCTACCATGTCAAGCCCCAGACCGCAAAGGGCCATGTAATCGAAATTGTCTGCAGCTAATCAGCCGTAACATGGGCGTTCTTGGCATATTTTTGGTAGCCTTTGTACGTATTGACCAGTCTGTTGGCATCTGTCTTAGCTGTAAGCCAGAAAAATTCATGTCGAAAAGCTTTTGCCACTAAAGATTTGGTTGTGGCGTGATGTTCGCATTCGCCTTGTGGATTTCCCTTAGGATATCCACTCCTTCTTCTGGAGAAACACGGTGCTAAAACACCCAGATACACTAAGCTTATAGAGTTCACCGCTGATTATTGTGTAGGATTTTGCTCGTCGGACGATCTGTCGGCTCAGAACTTCATCTTCATGTAATTTTCCTTCTACCAATAATTCAAGGTAAGGTTTTATCCAGCTAGGAATTATAGGCAGGACTGTTATAAACTGTGAGTCGGATTTGGTCGGGTACTCCTCGCAACTCATGTGATAGAGGGAACTTTAAGGTGCTCCAGAAAAGCACCATCCAGGAAATTTTTTCCATGTAGAGCCTGTTCTTTATAGTGCAACTTGCATCCTTGTTTTCTACTCGGGGAATGTGTAGAAGTTCAAACCATTCGAATTTTTTTGCTTATTTTCCCTATAGGTGTCAGATACTTGCTGAGCAACTAAATCCGAGTCTCCGTAGCACATGAGTCGATGAATGCCGATCTCTTTTGCAATTCGAATTGCATGTACCAAAGTTTCATATTCGAAAATAGTATTGGTCACCGTGAAGTGAGTCTGAAACACATAGAATAGTTTGTATCCTTGGGGTTATTTGAGTACCATGCCATCCCCTTAGTGCTTTCGACCCATCATAATGCAAGGTCAATTATTTTGACTCTAGGATTGTAACATCCCAAAACTTTCATCTGAAAACCATCATCATTGCACTCATATCATCATGGCATGTGTTGCATTGCATTTAGTTTATCCCCAAAAAATTTGGTGAAATTTTGAGTCAATTTGAAACACTTTCGTTAATTCAGAACCTAGGAAAAGAAAAAGGAAACAGAAAAAGTAAAAAGAAAAAAAAGTGCAGCAGCAGGAGCACCTGGCCTACTCGGCCCAACCCAGCCCAGCAAGCCGCCCACCCGGGCCACCCCTTCCCCTCTCTCTCCTTTTCTCACCGTCCCCCTGCACACCCCCTCCCACTTACACCCTGGCCCCACCTCCATGTCAGCCCCTACCTCATCTTCTTCCACCCCGGGACGAACTGACCCCCTCTCTTCTCTGCCATTTCTAATCGGCTCGAATTCGAGCGTTACACGCATTAAATCCCCACTGCGACCACTCCTTCATAATCCCCTCTCCCTCCTCTTCGGTTTCCCCTCAGTCGCCACCCCTAGACAGCCCCTAGGCTCTTCAATTGAGAGCTCGAACCACCGCACACCGTTAGTACTCCGGCGACAAGTCCGGTGAGCTCCGACCACCTCGAGCCCTCCTCTCTGCCCTATCCCCTTTACCATATCCTGGCACACCTTTTAACCCTGGCCACACATTTTTTTCTTGCCCCAGGTCGACGACATGATCATCACCGGCGTCTTCCTCTGCCACTGCCGTCTGTCGACTTTTCCGGCGAGACTCGGGTTCCCGCCGCCCCTTTTTGGCCACAACTAGCTTGTACAGGACCAGACGCCTTTTACAGACCCTTTTAATTGCCTGCTCGAGCCCCAGAACGACGTCACTATCTTGGAGACGCGAGCTCCACCGTCAGCAAGAACTCCGGCGAGGAATACAGGACGCAGCCGAGAACCCCTCTCTCCACCGCGACCATCAACGAGATCGCCTCACCACCACGACCTCTGGTAACATTCCACGGATCCCCTGCCCCTTTAGAATCGCCAGCACACCACCATGCGACGCGTTGCTGCCGCGCACAGAGAGCCAGCGCAGCCAGCTCTTGGCCACGCGCTGAGCGCCGTCCGATCTAGTCCTAACGGCTAGGATTAGATCACTAACCAAAGCGGTACGGGCTAATCTGGTTCGTCCGTGGCCACTTAAAATCTAACGGCCCAAAGCGATCGATCCGACCGAATCGGTACGGGCCAATAGGAAAGCGCCACGTCGGCCAGAGCGTCTGTTTAATTAGAAAAATAGACAGAATTTATATTAAACTTAGAAATTCAATAACTTTTGATCCACAGATCAGAAAAATGCAAAGTTGGAGTCTATGGATTCAGAAAAACGAGACCTCTATTTTTGCGGCCTTATTTCACACCTTTGTTTCTGAAAAATTGGAATATTAGGCAGAACCATTTTAGGAGTATTTTGCTCATAAAAATTACTCCATAAATTGTTTTTAGGTATTTTTTTGCCTTTAGATAGAGTATTTTAACCTGTGTACTGTAGACTATGTAAGTTTTTAGTTTTGTTCATATCATTTCATTTTGCATGCATTCATATTTTTGTGATGCTATGTTGATTGAATTATTGTTGTTGTATTGTTCTTTGTGTAGATTGTGTGGATTGTGAAGTTTGTTGTTGTGAGGATTGTACCTATTCCCCTAGCTACCAAGGCAAGTGATATTTCATCTATGTCCTATTATTTTCACTATTGCACTAGTGTTAATTTTGGTAGATTTTAGCATGGTAGGATTATTTATATGTTACTATGCTATGCTATCCTATAGATTATATCTTGGAAGTATTTCCTAGTTGAAAGATATCGTATGCTAGAATGCTTAGCCATGCTATTAGAATTTGTGGGTGGAAATTCATATCAAGATAGTATGGAATTTTTTTTGTTTGACTAAGAAAACAACTAATGTTAATGAAACACCTGGGTGCAATTGGACTTGCTTGGATTATGATGAGTGGTTACTCATGGGCCATGTCTATGGTCAGTTGGTGTATCACACTTGTGGACGGCCACCCAGGAACAAAGAGATTGGAGACGTTCTTGTCGCGAAGCTTCCAGTGCAACCACATGGAATATGGGCTCTGCCTTGACCGACTAAGTTGCAAGAACTCAGCCAGACGGACAGAGGGTGGTAGATTTGATAGGATGGAAGGCGTCCGTGGTGGTCTGAGGGATTGCTTCGGAAAAGTTTCGTCTCAATGCATGTCGAGTCTTGTGGGGAAAGTGCACCACCTCTCGAGAGGGTAAAACTTAGTACTTAGCCGTGTCCCCGGTTATGGACAATTTCTGAGCGTCAAGACAATGAAGTAGTTCAATAATCTCCTCATCCAAATTTATCTAAGTTAAAACTTGTGAATGAACAAGGGTAGAGGTTCATTGATGTCTATGGTATCTATGGTTGTTGGATTATACTAAGTATCTATGGTATCATGTAGTTGTTGGATTATACTTAGGCATATATTCATGTAGTTGTTTGATTATACTAAGTATCTATGGTATCACTTGCCAATACAATTCCAAATGTATTGACCCTTGTGGCTGTAACTTATTATGTTGCAGGATACTTTGATGATGAGTAGGGTTGCGGGTCTACACTCGACATGTTTGCGTGTGGCGCATGAAGACAAAAGGCTCTATTATTATACTATGTCTTGTGAACCTTGAATAATGTTAGCCTTGGGCTATGTGAGTTGTAAGAACTATTATATTCCTGGATATGCGATGTAATAATGACCTTTGTTTCTATGTACTTCATCTTAAACTGTGGGTGCTAGCATTTTGATCCAGGGACTAGCACTGCAATCACAGGGATCTTACCTTATTATGGTGAGATCTTACAAGGAAGTTCATGTTTTCTGCTGTCTCTATCCAATCAGTGACAAAGCCGGCAAGTATTTGGGACTTAGTCGCTGTTCATGGTTTATACTCAATGTCAGAAGCTGCTAGCTCTATTCCCCACTTAGGAACTTTTCATGTGGCATCGACATTGTTGATTATGTCTCTCATGGGAGATGTGCTCTCCACGGTAATCTTGTGCTCTAGAAAATAGGGCCATAGCATTTGGAATGCGAAGAACAGTCCATAGGCTAACTTTTGTTAATGAGGATACCATTGTTTTGATTCTGTTAGGCCCTCGTTGAGGTAGTATGTCGAACGCTGCACCGACTGTTCCTGTTTTTCTTCTAGTCATTCCACCACCATTACGACGCTGACGACTCTATTTGTCACAGCAGTGTAGAGCAACACAGGTTCCTGAGGTTCCGTGCTGCTAGGGTAGGGGCGTACGAGAGTACTGCTTTTATGTCCTGGAGTGCAGCTTCAGCTTCATCAGTCCAAATGAATTTCTTGGTCTTCTTCAAGAGCTTCTATAATGATGTGTCTCTTTCACCGAGCCAACTTACGAACCGACTGACTATAGCGATGTAGCTAGTGAGCCGGTGATGAGGGTTTAACTCGTCAATGCCCATTGTTATGGACTTGGGTTTTGGAGAAGGAGGGAGCGTTGGAGGAATCAGTCAGCTAGCAAACAAGCACATAAGGAGGCAATGTTTACCCAGGTTCAGGCCTCGTAGAGGTCCCTACTCCTGCTTGTCTGCTCTTGGAATTATTGAGGGAGTCGAAAGTTACAGGGGTGCGCAGATGCAATCTGGCGATGGTTGTGGAAACTAGGGTTGTGATTGTCCTCCACACCGCCCCCTCCTAGACTTTATATAGACAGGCTAGGTCTCGGGTAGAAGGTCAAGTCGGTTACAGATTAGGATTTGTCCCTTTGAACTTTCTATCTTAAGCTTCTTCTTGCGCTGCAAGCAATCGGAGTCTTCGTGGGTCACGCGAATTCTGTATTTGGGCTTTGGCAACACCGTGGGTTTCTGCCGTATCTGGACCATATATGCCAAACTCGAGTACCTATAGGGTATACCCATGTCAGTAGCCCCTGAGTGTCCAGTGGAATCGTAGATTCTACTGGAGACTTTATGAAGTATTTCGAGTGCATGACTGAGCATTTTTCAAGCGTTATGTTTGTGTCATAGGGATTGTTGATATACGTGCCTGATTTATCCGATGTATCGGTATCAGTTAACTTCCTTAGGGAAAAACAACGCAAACTCAAACTCGAGTCCCTGGACTCGAGTTCGGAAAAAGTGTTGGCGTAATTTGACTCAGGCCATGGAGGTCTTACAGGAGTCGAATTCCAGTGTATAAATGTGAGCACTCGACGCGTCCATCAAGGCATGTTCATCATACCTGCAGGCACGAATATATTTCTGGTAGTGCGTAGCAGATGCGTTGCCAGGCCTTATTCAGGTCTTATCTTCACGCTGTAAGCGCGATATCCGAATTTTTGTCATCTCGGAGATGATTCGGGTGGCCCAGGAGAGGTAATCTCTTTGTAGGGAAAACATGAGGCGGAGTCGCCATAGCATTCGAGTGTGGATGTTATCGACACATAGTATGATCTATAAGGAAAAATAATCATAGGGTGCGCGACTAGTGCTCCCTATGAGAGTAGCCCCCCGAGTGCCTATCCGAGTCGTAGAATCGAGTGGGGACTAAAAGCTTTTTGCGACTGCTGTCGTCCTTTGTTGCTTGTTTCAGACGAATGTGCTTAGGTCCTCCCTATGGGAGTAACCCGTAATTCACAATCGAATCGTTGATTCGAGTGATGGGTTTTCGTGAAGTTTGTACACCTGCATAAAAATTCTTTCGGGTGCCCGGCCAGCGCTCCTGTTAGGAGTAGCCCCTGAGTGCTTGGTTGAGTCAAAGACTCGAGCAAGAACTAAAGTAGTCAAAATCTTCTTCTATTGGAATCAATGACGTTAGTGTTGATGATGTGATGACTTCAGATGCCTGTGTAAGCCGCTTTGATGGCACGTGACGAGCAGTGGGTCCCACTTTCTGACTTTGATTTGACTGGGTGTGTGGAATCTTCTGTTTTAACTGCGTCTCCTTGATTTCTACGCGTAATGGGAGTAGTTCGGGACGGTTCGTGATTCACCTTCGCCACGCGTCGATGGAGATGTGCGCCACGTGTCCAATAGGGTTTCTGCTGGCCGTTGGATGACACATGCGAGGAGGTTAAGTAGCAGCACAGCTGCGGTAATTTTTCCCAATCACTCTTCTTGCTCGTGCTTCCTTCGCCATTGTTGCTCTTTCTGCTCCCTTGCGCTCATCCCCTCTGTGGCACTGGACTTGCTGCGTGTATTCCCCAGGTATTTCCTGCATTCTCATCACCATCAAAAGATGGGGAAGAAGAAAGGAGGCTCCACCACTAGATCTGCGGCCACCATTGCTGCCGTCAAGAAGAAGGGAGGCACCAGCGCCGTGGCCACCAGCGCCGCCGGCATTGGGAAGAAGAAAGGTGCGGGCACCAGCATTACCAATGGCTCTTGGCATGCATCTGTAACATCCCAAATCTTTAATCAATGTTAATCAAGATCAAATCTACCCAATTTATGGTAAACAAAAACTTTTCCATTTAAAAATCTTTAAACATTCATATGTAGGTGCATTTAAATAAGAGTTGTTTTGAATTGCCATCATTGAGTGATCTATTAGTTGTAAAATGACTCTAAGGTGAATTACACATCATTTAGATCATCCCCAAGCAAATCCCAACAAAAAAGAAATAAAAAATAATTAAATAAGGAAATTGTCACTTTGGCTATTCCTAGCACTCAATTTCTGACAGAGAAAATTGTGGATCTTTGCACCCCTTACTAGTAAAAGTAGTGAGGTGCCAAGGACCACTTTGTGATCTCCCCAAAAAATTCAAACTCTAATTTTAAATGACATTTGAAAATTGAATCTAGTGTATGTATCTAGATCACCTTTTTTCAAAAACCATCCAAATGAACTCCATTTCAAAATCCCAAGAAAACCTAGATGCTTAAGGACAATATAAACCACTCCACCAAAAATTCAAAAGTTTTCTTCTTGCGGCCATTTGGTCGAACAAGTGGAAGGCAAGATTTTTCTGCCTAACTAATAGTGTTTAGTGATCAATACCTTGTCTAGTTTTTGGGCCCATTTTGGTTCCCCTGTCTCCCCCAGCTCTAACCAAACCCTCACCGGCCTACCCTTTAGCCTGGAGCAGTAGTTGTGCGCCGCCCATTTTTGGTCACCGACGGTCGAGCATGCGCAGCTCGTAGCAGACCACGCCACGCCTCGGCTGCAGACCGCGCACGTCGCTCTGCATTGACCCCCTCACCCCGCCAGACACGGTCGTGCACTGCCGCGTGACCCACGTATGCCGAGAACCGCGCCGAGCACCGCCTCTGTCCCTCAGAGCGCGGGAAGCTCCCGACCACTAGCCACCGCCCCTAGCGTCGCCATTAAGCTCTAGAGGATCGCCATTGTACCGCACCGTCCGCCTACCTTGCCCACGCCGGTAGCACCTTGTGCCGTTGTCACCGACGAGCTCCGCCCACACCCTTCGGTCCCCTCGTCAAGCCTATATAAGGAGGCCACCCCCAGCCTCAATCGCCACACCTTTCCACTCCCCTCTCTGCACTAATCCTTTCCCCTCTCTCACTGGAGCCGCTCGAGCAGCCCATTGCCTGAATTCCGCCGGAGTTAGCCATAGCAGAGGAGAAGTCCCCGTCGATTTCGTCCACCTCAGCCCCTGCCGCGACCTCGCCTGAGTCCACCGTCATCGTCTCGTTCAATCGCCCCCATCGCCGCACTAGTTGGATCCATGGTACGTCCTCACCCTAGCCCCACCGACCGCGCTAGGGTTCAGTCTCGCTGGCGACGTGTCCGTCGTCGACGATGACCATGAGCCGTTAGATCTAGTTCCAATCCTACTGTGCAGCTCGCCCCGTACCTTTTCGCGTGTAATGAGTCACCGACAGGCAGGACCCCCCTGTCAGCAGCCCTCAGCGCCGTGGAGTGTAGACGGGCCGGCCCATTTAGTTTCCCGCGCTGACCCAGTAATTCAAATATATGTTTTTCTATTTTAATTAAAACTTAGTTATGTCCTTTAGTTTAAAAAACAATATAGAGAGTTATACAAATCTAAATTGAGTGATTCCAATTTTTCTAGAAAGGTAACGAAAATCTCTATCCAAGCCCGTTGGATTTAAATCATTTAGATTTAGAGATCACTTGTTTCGAGTGTGGAGTGAAGGGTCACTATTCCAATGAGTGTCCCAAGAAGATTGCCGCCACTGCCAATGTGAATGCCCCAGATCAACAGAAGCGCCGTGTTCAACCAGGAAGAAGATTCGCCCCGGGGAACCCTCACAACCGCAACGGCCATCTCTTCCACATGAACACTGAAGAAGCCCAATAAGTGTCAGATGTAGTGTTGGGTATGTTTTCTGTCAACTTAGTTTTAGCAAGAGTGTTGTTTGATTCTGGAGCATCACACTCATTTGTCACCGAAGAATTTTCATACACTAGTAAGATCCACCCAACCAATTTGAAGCATGTCATGATAGTTCAAATCCCCGGTTCAACTACAAAAGCTAGAAAAATTTGCAAAGTTGTACCTATCAGAATACATGGGATAGATTTTTACGCCAATCTGATAGTACTTGGAACCAAAGGTTTGGAAGTAGGACTAGGAATGGATTGGATGTCCAAGCATAAAGGATTGATAGACTGTGCCAAGAAAGCCATCACCATGACCAGTAGCTCTGGAGTCTCAGTAGAGCATATATCTGAAACCTTGCCCCGTCAATTCAAGTGCTACAAGAGTCTAGCCCTACCCACCATAGACCAAGTCAGAGTAGTCTAGGAATACCCCGACGTATTCCCAGATGAATTGCCAAGTATGCCCCCGAATAGGGATATTGAGTTCATTATTAAACTAATCCCCGGAACCGGACCCATAGCACAGAGACCCTATAGTATGAACCCCTCAGAGTTAGTGGAATTGAAGAAGCAGTTGGATACTATGTTGGCAATAGGCTTGATTCAACCAAGCGCATCGCCATGGAGATCGCCAGTGTTATTGGTCGACAAGAAGATTGGAGGCAACCGTTTGTGCACAGATTGCAGGAAGTTGAATGACGTCACAATCAAAAACATGTACCCTTTGCCAAAGATAGAGGATCTATTTGATCAGTTGACTAGAGCAAATGTGTTCTCTCAGATTGTTCTCAGGACTGGTTATCACCAACTTAAGATTCATGCAACGGATATTCCGAAGACCGCCTTTACTACTCGTTATGGTTTTTACGAGGATACGGTCATGTCTTTTGGATTAACCAATGACCCTGTTTATTTCATGAATCTCATGAATAAGATCTTTATGAATTTTCTAGACAAGTTTGTCGTTGTGTTTATCAAAGATATCCTTATCTACTCCAAGTCAGAAGAAGAGCATGAGCAACATCTGAGAATCATCCTTGAAACCCTTAGAGAGCATCGGTTGTATGCCCAGTTCAGCAAATGTGAGTTTTGGCTGAAGGATGTAGGATTCCTAGGACATATTGTGTCTGCCGGAGGAATAGCTGTTGATCCCACCAGGATCAAAGATGTTGAAGCATGGGAAGCCCCAACCACTCAAACCCAAGTCCGTGCATTTCTAGGATTAGCGGGATACAACCGCATGTTCGTAGAAGGATTCTCAAGCATCACCAGGCCCATGACATAATTGTTGAAGAAGGACAAGAAGTTTGAATGGACCGAAAAATGTGAAGCAAGTTTCCAAGAGCTGAAGAAGAGATTGATTTCAGCCCCAATATTGATCATGCCAAATATCAAGAAGCCGTTTGATGTGTATTGTGATGCATCCAAGATTGGTCTCGGATGTGTATTGATGCAAGAAGGCAAAGTCATCGCTTATCTGTCTCGACAACTGAAGCAGCATGAGCGGAACTATCAAACCCATGATCTTGAGTTAGCAGCCGTAGTTTTGGCATTGAAGACATGGCGTCATTATCTTATGGGTAATCGCTATGAGATTTACTCTATAGACCACAAACGCTTGAAGTATATATTCACTCAGAAGGTGCTAAATATGAGGCAAATGAGATGGATAGAGTTAATCAAGGATTATGACCTTGACATTCACTATCACCCCGGCAAAGCCAATGTGGTAGCAGATGCTCTTAGCAGATTGCCGTGTAGACTAAACACCATGATCAAAGAGAAGCAACCAAGTTTGTATGAGGAATTGGAGCAGTTTAGAACTGAGCTAGTTAGCAAAGGATTTTTAGCTAGAATTGAACTTCAACCCACTTTGATTAGCCAAATGAAGGAAGCCCAGAAGGGAAATGAAAGTATCGATGGAATCAAATGTCGTATTGGTACAGGAAAGGTACCTAGATTCACCAAAGACGAAGAAAGAGTTCTGTGGTACAAAGGTCGTATCTGTGTGCCTGTAGATTCGGAGCTGAAGCAAGTTATCATGCAGGAAGCTCATGATACTCTTTATTCTATCCACCCTAGAGGAACCAAGATGTATTAAGATTTGAAAGAGCAATTTTGGTGGCACAAGATGAATAGAGAAATCGGAAGCTATATCGCCAAGTGTGGTATCTATCAGAGAGTCAAAGTGGAACATCAGAGACCCGCAGGACTATTGCAACCATTGCAGATTCAAGAATGGAAATGGGATTTTATCGGAATGGACTTTATCACCAGTTTTCCTACTTCTAGTAGGGGAAATGACTCAATCTGCGTCATTGTTGATAGACTGTCCAAGGTAGCTCACTTTATACCTATCAAGACAACTTACCAGAATTCGAAGCTAGCAGAGTTGTACAATGCTAGAATTGTTAGCCTGCATGGAATCCCCAAGACCATAGTATCGGATCGAGGAACCCAATTTACCTCGAGATTTTGGCAGAAAGTCCAAGAAGGATTAAGAACCAAGTTGAATTTCAGCACTGCTTATTACCCTCGAACCGATGGACAGACTGAAAGAGTCAACCAAATCCTAGAAGATATGTTGAGAGGTTGTGTGTTAGAGTATGGATCAAAATGGGAAGATTGCCTGCCTTTCGCAGAATTCTCATACAACAACAGTTATCAAGCCAGTTTGCAAATGGCACCATTTGTGTTCCTATACGGAAGAATGTGTCGTACCCCTTTGAATTGGCCGTAAGTAGGAGAGAGTCATATTTCCGGACCTGACATTCTCCGAGAAGCCGAAGAGAAGGTTCACAAAGTCTGCGAGCACCTCAAGACCGCCCAGTCCAGACAGAAGAGTTATGCTGACAAGAGAAGGAGAGACCTTACTTTCAATGCCAGAGATTTCATATATCTCAAGGTTTCGCCATTGAATGGAACGCAACGTTTTAATCTGAAAGGAAAGTTATCCCCCAGATATATCGGACCCTTCAAGATTCTGAACCACCGAGTAGAAGTATCTTATCAACTAGAAGTGCCAGAGGATATGTCAACCATCCACAATGTGTTCCATATCTCGTTACTTCGCAAATGCCTAGAAATTCCGGAGAAGTCCGAAGTGTTCAAAAACATTGATCACTAAGCTGTTGATATCAACAAGGATATGAAATATCGTGAAGTGCCCATCCGTATCTTAGAGGAATCTTACAGAACCACCAGGACCCGGAGTACCAAATTTCTCATGATTCAATGGAGCAACCATACCGAAGAAGAAGCCATTTGGGAGCAAGAAGATTACGTTAGGACTTAGTTCCCAAATCTCTTTAGTTCCTAGTTTCTTTCTTAAATCTCGGGACGAGATTTCGTTTAAGGGGGAAGGTTTGTAACATCCCAAATCTTTAATCAATGTTAATCAAGATAAAATCTACCCAATTTAGGGTTAACAAAAAAATTTCCATTTAAAAATCTTTAAACATTCATATGTAGGTGCATTTAAATAGGAGTTGTTTTGAATTGCCATCATTGAGTGATCTATTGGTTGTAAAATGACTCTAAGGTGAATGACACATCATTTAGATCATCCCCAAGAAAATAACAAAGAAGAAGAAATAAAAAATAATTAAATAAGGAAATGGTCACTTTTGCCTTTTGAATCAACTAGCCCACTTTGGCTATTCCTAGCACTCAATTTCCAACAGAGATAATTGTGGATATTTGCACCCCCTTGCTAGTACAAGTAGTGAGGTGCCAAGGCCCACTTTGTGATCTCCCAAAAACATTCAAACTCTAATTTTAAATGACATTTGAAAATTGAATCTAGTGTATGTATCTAGATCACACTTTTTGAAAAACCATCCTAATGAACTCCATTTCAAAATCCCAAGAAAACCTAGATGCTTAAGCATAAGATAAACCACTCCACCAAAAATCTTTCAAAAATTCAAAAGTTTTCTTCTTGCGGCCATTTGGTCAAACAAGTGGCAGGCAAGATTTTTCTGCCTAACTAATACTGTTTAGTGATCAATGCCTTGTCTAGTTTTTGGGCCCATTTTGGTTCCCCTATCTCCCCCAGCTCTAACCAAACCCTCACCGGCCTACCCTTTAGCCTGGAGCAGCAGTTGCGCACCGCCCGTTTTTCGGTCACCGCCGGTCGAGCATGCGCAGCTTGCAGCAGACCATGCCGCGCCTCGACCGCAGACCGCGCCAGACTCCGCCTTGACCCCCTCACCCCGCCAGACACGGCCGTGCACCGCCGTGCGACCCACGATCGCCGGGAACCGCGTCGAGCACCGCCTCTGTCCCTCAGAGCGCGGGAAGCTCCCGACCACTAGCCACCGCCCCTAGCGTCGCCATTAAGCTCTAGAGGATCGCCAGGGAACCGCCTACCGTCTGCCTACCTCGCCCACGCTGGTAGCCCCCTGTGCCATCGTCACCGACAAGCTCCGCACACACCCTTCGGTCCCCTCGTCGAGCCTATATAAGGAGGCCACCCCCAGCCTCAATCGCCACACCATTCCACTCCCCTCTCTCCACTAATCGTTTACCCTCTCTTGCCGGAGCCGCTCGAGCAGCCCATCGCCAGAATTCTGCTGGAGTTAGCCGCAGCAGAGGAGGAGAAGTCCCCGTCGATTTCGTCAACCTCATCCCCTGCCACAACCTCGCCTGAGTCCGTCGTCGTCGTCTCGTTCGATCACCCCCATCGCCGCACTATTTGGAGCCCTGGTACGTCCTCACCACACCCCCAACGACCGTGCTAGGGGTCAGTCTCGCCAGCGACGTATCCGTCTTCGACGACGACCGTGAGCCGTTAGATCTAGTTCTAATCCTACGGTCCAGCTCGCCCCGCACCGCTTCGCGTGTAATGAGTCACTGACAGGCGGAACCCCCCTGTTAGCATCCCTCAGTGCCGCGAAGTGTGCATGGGCCAGCCCATTTAGTTTGACGCGCTGACCCAGTAATTCAAATATATGTTTTTCTATTTTAATTAAAACTTAGTTATGTCCTTTAGTTTAAAAATCAATTCAGAGAGTTATACATATCAAAATTGAGTTATTAAAATTTTGTTGGAAAGGTAATGAAAATATCTATCCAAGCCTGTTGGATTTAAATCATTTAGAGCTAGAGATCTCTCCTAGTAAAAATAACAAGACAGAAGCTTTTGCACATTCAATCATTTTTATAAAATCAACCATAATAGCTTTTGAGTTGATTCCAACTCTCAAAAATCACATTTAACCATACCTATCTGAATATGTAATAACATTAAGGTTTGCATGCAGTTACTTTGGACTAGTACCAAAATAATGCTATATAGGCATTTCTAGTCACTTTAAATCATTAAATATTAAACTTAAACTTATTAAAATGTGATCCAACATTTAAATCACATTCCCACGTGTTAGAATATTTGGTGATGACATGTGTCCACATGATCCCCTATTTTAATTGGAGAATATTAAATCTTAGTTAATTTCAATGAGTAGAAATTACTTTCCTAAAATAAAAAGAATGAAGCTAGTTCATTAAACCTTGTGATGCTTGTGATGATAATAGATCATCAAATGTGTGCCTTAGTGTGCTAAGTAGACTAGTTAAGCATTTTTTGGTGATTATGTATCCCATGTGTATTTATAGACGATAGTACCGACCAAGCTTTCGAGGAGGAGGAGTTCTACCAAGAGGAGGAGGAAGAAAACTTCAACCACTGCACTACACAAGGCAAGCCATCATTAACAATGAAAGCCAACCCTTGAAAGATAGATAACCTAAGAAAAGGTGTTAGGCATGCTTTGGTTATACCATTTTGACTTATACCTACTCCAAGTTTTATTTACAAGCTTTACTTTCTTTACTTTACCAAAGTCTTTTACTTGTTTAAAGGCAGCATAAAGAGTATAAACTTGACCTATCTAGTTATTCTTAGATGTCATTCTATAGCATGAGATTGAGATTAGCATCCCACATTAGCGAACACTCTTAACTTAGTAGTTGGAGCTAAACGAAAAATAGATCACTTTAGATGGGAATACTTGGTAAAAATGACTTGTGAAAACCTTGGAATGATGGGTCATTATATTGAGATGTTTTGACATGTATTGAGAAACATAAATAGTTTATGATGATGATGACGAAAATGTTAAGGCATGAGCCTTAGCCCTTTTATACAAACTGATGTTTGGGTTTGGATGCGATACCATTCCAATTTTACCGTACAACCACAATACCTGAATTGCGTAAGGCTTAGCTAGAAGTTTATATGCATTAGTATTAGTTCCCTCGCGGGAGAGGTTTGAGCTGAGGCGACCTCTCAATGTTGTCCACCTATGTAGTGCCCAGGATGATAGATGGTCATGGCTGGGGGCCATACTCATAGGAGAGGTGCGTATACTAGAGTATGTAAAGGAAAGGTTATGTTTGATTATCTGCATACTATGTATGATGATTCAGGGTTATCCCTAACAGATGTATCGAATCTTGTGGTGAAAGTGTACCACCTCTGCAGAGTGTCAAACTATTCGAATAGTCGCGTCCACGGTTATGGACAGTTGTAGTGGCCATACTGTTCCGTTGTCAGATGTTTTCAAAACAACTTATGAAATGAATTGTGACTTGACTTGACCACAACAAAGTTGTGACTATGATAACTAAGTTCCCACTTAGGTGTTTTCAAACTTTATTTTATCTTTCTTTGTTTCTGAGCTCAGCTAATGTTTCAAATTTAACTTTACAAATAATCTTAGAATTTAGCATTTCCTACTAGAGTTATCTTACTTGTTAGTGGTAGTTTTGTGAGTACTTGATGACCCACAAGTATAGGGGGTGTATCGCAGTATTTTTGATAAGTAAGAGTGTCGAATCCAGCGAGGAGCAGAAGGTGCTGGCTAGTGGTATGGATCAGGAATTCTCTGCAAATACTTAGCAAACAGATTTTAAGGGGTTTTTTATAAGGCAAGTAAACAAAGTACGAGTAAACAAAAGACAATAAGAATAAATGCAGAAAGTGGCCCAATCCTTTATTCAGCAAAGGACAAGTCGGATGTATTACTTAAGATGACCAAATGTTCTCGAGGACACATGGGAAGACTGTCAAGTGCTTTCGCTTCATATAGTTGATTAATCTTCTTTAGCTTGCTAAGTGTTGTGTGGGTGAACCTGTACTAATGTACCGCCCCATCCAAGACTAATACATACTTGTGATTATACCCCTTTGCAAACATCCGTAAGTACAAGAAAGTAATTAAGGTAGAAACCTAACCAAAACTTTAAATTCTAAGACCCTTACGTCCCTTGTGCAATGGTTTCCTGATGAGGGTTTAGGTTTCTGTCACTCCGTCAACCCCTACGATTAGTAGCCAAATACACAATGCATTCCCCTAGGCCCATATAGGTGAAATGACATGTAGTCGACGTTCACATGACAACACTAGAAGAAGTACACCACAACTTAAATAGCAATCTATTGAATCTCTCTCAACACAACTCCACCACTAACAACAAGACTTCTCCCATGTCCTCAAGAACAAAACGAACTACTCACAAGACATCATATAGATCATGATCAGAGATGGAATAATGATGTATAACAATCTCAACATAAACAATAATTCAATGGTTCACTCAATAGCATCAACTACAAAGAGTAATCAACATCGGGAAAGTTTCCCCTATGAACTAATGCAAGATTCAACTCAATTGTTACAGCAATATGGAGATGGTGATGAGGGTGTTGATGGTGATGATGGTGGTGATGATGATGATGATCCCGATGAAGTCCAGCTTGATGGTGGTGTTGATGGCGACGATCTCGCCTCTCCGGGAAGGAATTCCCCAGGCAGAAATCTGTCTGCCGGAGAGATCTTTCTCTCTCGGTGTTTTCCGCCCCGCAGAGGCGGCAAAAATTTTCTGTGGTCGCTCCCCGAGTCTTAGGGTTTCGGGAGGATGATATACACTAGAGGGGAGAGGCTGGAGTGGGCCAGGGTGGCCACACCACCTCCTGGAGCGGCCTAGGGCTGCCTGCGCCATGGGGTGGTGTGGGCCCCCTGTGGCCCATCTCCACTCCGTCTTCTGGCATCTTCAGTCTTCTGGAAAAATAGGATTTTCCGTATATTTTCCCGGATTTTCTGATCTTCGCGAATTTTGCCTCCAAAGAACACCTTTCCATCAGAATCCTGACTGCAGCGGTCCATGCTCCAAAAGTCATCAACCATGCAAAAATAGATGAAATAACATAAGTATCATCTCTCAGTATGAAATATATCAATGAATAATAGTGAATTAAGACATAGAATAGTGATGCCAAATGGACGTATCAACTCCCCCCAAGCTTAGACTTCGCTTATCCCCAAGCAAAACTAAGCTCAATAAACATGGCCTCAGGTTTATGGAGTGAAGAGTCGATAAAAGAATACGGACAAGAAGCATCACATTCATCAAAAGCATAGATCATAATAGAAGACAACTCACTATTATATAACTCAACTTGTAATAGGTAAAATAAACACAATAAAGATACATAAAGTGAATCATAATTGGTAATGGCAAACTTAGCTCTTGGTCGAAGAATAGTTGATAACTTGCTGAAGTTCACAAATAGATGGTTTTCAATCAAAGCTTTCAAAGTAGTAAACAACAAGATAAGAGCAATGTGCAAAACAAGGAATATAAGAAACATGATTGAATAAATCATCATATGAATGAATGAAACACATCAACTCAAAATACTTGCTGAGGTTGAAGGGAGTAGGTTTACTGACTCAACTACAAAGTAAAAGAAAGGCCCTTCAAAGAGGGAAGTAGGGATTGCAAGTCTCATAAAGAGCTCCCAAAAATTATGATACTTACTAGCTTTTAGCTCTCATTGCCCCTCTTATAGGCATCTTTTGGTGGTTAATGTTAAAGTGACACAACTAAGAGGATATGCTTGACAGGTTATAAATTGAAGTCGCATGCCCCTTACTTATGAGTACCGATCCTCATGCTACTCAACTTCAGTCACGAGCAAGCTCTTGTCATTGTAAATACATGTGTATCATTAAGAACCGCCGGCGGGGTACCCCTTGCACATGACACATGAGCTATCCCATAATCAAAATGACAAGGTAAGCAGACAGTGAGCATCTCAGCGATCTTTTTATTTGCTATTTGCATAGGTTTTTATTGAGGATGCTTCAAATGCTCACTATAGTTATGATGCAAGTTTCCACCATGATTAGGCATGGCTTATGCAAGCGGCCCCGGCGTTTCTGTAACACACATATAAACTCCATGATCTTACAAGTTCCACTTTTATTTCACACCGCCGGGATCCATAAGCAAAAGAACATGATATCAACTGGGTACAAGTACCAATGAAGTGTTGAAAGCGGTCCCCATGATACATGGTTCTGCTAACTTCAACTCATAAAGCAAAAGCATATACGCAACAAAGAAGGACCCAATGGTTCAAGTTTATTAAATGCAAGAATGTAAAGTGTGCCATCAAGTTCATGAGAGCTTTAATCACTAATTTTCACATAACAAGTTTAATTTGGGAGGTAGATAAAACAAGAATTTACTTGGAATAGCAACAATGCTACTAGGTAGGTATGGTGGACACATATGGCAAAGGTTTTGGTTTAAAGGTGTGGATGCACGAGAAGAATTCCCTCTCAGTACATGTTTTTGGCTAGCAAGGCTACGTAGCAAGTATAAGAGTTGAAGGAAACAAACAAGCATACAAACGATAAAGACAAACATGCAATCTTGCTTGGAAGCACAAAAGATCTTAACTAGAGAATACTAGACTTATGAGCAAATCAAGAAAGAAAGATGATGAAATTATTTTTTTCTCTAGAGTACTTCTATCTTTTTCATTCAACTCTCAAAAATAGTGTGCTACTGATCGAGCCAGGTTTGCCAAAACCAACTAAATTAACTCAATGATCCCAAAGTGATACCAATACTAACAACAAGATCAATCATATAACCACGAACTGAAAACTAATATAAGCTATGAAAAAGGGTGAATGATAGAACTTCTCATTAATATTCCATAACGACAACTCACACCAACGGATACATATCTAACGAGAGAGGGGACACTTCCATAATGCAAACCATACTACATAATAACTCCTCTATTCATGATATGACTCTACTAAAAAGGTAAAAAGATAGAAGATAGTGATGTGATACCACGGCGCTCCCCCAAGCTTGGAACAAACCAAGGGGATGCCAAACCTGATGACAAATTACTCATTTGGTGGTGGTGGTATCCTCTTGATGAGCTCTCTGATCTATTCCCCAAGTCCTCAATCTCGAGGGTGAGATTACGAATCAGCTGTGAGTTTTGCTCAATGCGGCTCATGATGATGTAATGTTGAGAATTCCAGCTCCTGCTATTCTTTCCCTACTCTTACTTCTTGAAGTCTTCTTTTCCTGCATGGCTAGAACGAGGCAAATCCCAATTGGAGGGTAATTTTCATTTGGGCATACTCTGGTATTGATGCTCATGGATAAGGGTATGGAAAGGATTCTTGGTGCGTGGAGGAAGTGACTAGGGATCTAAACGGTGATGATGAGGCTTCCCTCTAATGGACGGATTTACCACCACTCCAATGCTTGCAATTGTAGTGCCGGTGTGCGGATGTTGGCCTTGCTCCTCTTCACCTTCACTCTTGGCCTCCTTCTCCTTCCCAGGGTCTTGGAGGTCTTCCTCCATAGGTTCCTTCCCTTTATCCTTGGCGGACACCATTGTGCTTCTAAGCCTTCAAAGAGTATGTCCTGGCAGAAACAGATCGAAACGAAAACATGACGAAAAGACAATATACAAACCTCGGGGGATCCGGGGGATTATGTATTATGAAGTTTCATATCAAACGGAAGGTACTGGGAGAAAACGGATCGGAGGCGGAGTCCAGGGTGGACTCACCACCTGGTGGCGCGACCAGGGGTGGGCCCGCGCCACAGGGTTGTGTGAGCCACCCAGGCTCATTTTCTGTCCCTTTTTCGCTTCGTAGTTTCCCTTATTGACTGAAAATTGCAAAAATATAGTTGGATTGTATTTTTGCGAAACTTTTCTTACCAGAACTGTTACCTTTTTTAAAACGGAGTCTGCAGGTCTCTGAATTTGGTAGTTAGTAGACTCTTCCGGAGTCTCCACTTGAATAATCATCAGTATCTTTATCTTCGTACACTTATTTCTTGAGTCATAAAACCCTTCTCTTCCTTATTACACCATTATCTCCACTTCCTGGAAATTTCTTTCACACAAAACTTCACACAGTTCTCATTAGCAACATTAGTATAAGTAAGGTGATAAAAACTTTTGAGTCCAACTTCAACTGAACACCACCAAACATAAGCTACTATAACAACTCCTTCTGAAAACCCAAAAAGAATTCAAAAAGGAAATCGAGTAAAGAAGCAAATACAAGAGTGGCAAAATCTATCAAAACAGACCAGCAAGTAAAGATCAATTTTTTCGAAAATCTTCTGTTGCTCAAATCAAAAATTTCAAAACTAACGAAAGTTAAATAACAAAGTAGGGCAGAAGCACAAACAATTACAGCTCAATCCGACATACATAGATCTCTCACGAAGTTTTACGGTGAAGCACAAAAAATCTGTTTCGGGACAGCAACTTCCCCAAATCTTACTTTTCTCTCATTAGAGGTTGATCTGGACACAAAAACCAAGAAAAACGGATAAGGAGAGGTTATTACCGAAGTAATAACTTGCAAGACTCAACGAAACAAAAACAAACTGAAAGCAAAAACAAATTGGGTTGTCTCTCAAAAAGCTCTTTCTTTATAGCCATTAAGATGGGCATGATAATTTTGAAGATGCTCACTCAGGAATATAAATTGAAGTGAAAGAGAGCATTAAGAAGCAAAAACACACACACACATTTAAGTATAACCCACTTCCTATGCAAGGGAAATTTGTAAACAAACAAGTTGTTGAAACTAAAGGCTACTTGCATAAGAAGGCAAAAGATGTGCAACATAAAAAAATTCAGCATAAAATGAGGAAACTTGATATTATTGAGATACATAAGAACACTTTTCCCTCTCTCATAGTAACTTTTAGTATCATGCATAAACTTAAAAATATAACTATCACAAGGACCATCGTAGCAATGATCACTTATTCTAACAGAAAACACAGGAATACTAGCTCTCATAACACTACTATGTGAAACAAAATTAGAGGTATCCTTACAAAGGATAGGGTGTCCCTCTTTCTCATACTTAGTGACAAAGTCTTTCACATTTGCTATTTGACGAGGGTTTAACTCATCAATGCCCATTGTTATGGACTTGGGTTTTGGAGAAGGAGGGAGCGCTAGAGACATCTATCGGCTAGCAAACAAGCACACATGGGACAAAGGATTTACCCAGGTTCAGGCCTCGTAGAGGTCCCTACTCCTGCTTGCCTGCTCGTGGAATTATCGAAGGAGTTGAAAGTTACAATGGTGCGCAATTGCAATCTGGTGAGGGTTGTGGAAACTAGGGTTGTGTGTGTCCTTCTCGCCGCCCCCTCCTAGCCTTTATACAGATAGGCTAGGTCTCGGGTAGCAGGTCGAGTCGGTTACAAGTTAGGGTTTTCCCCTTCAAACTTTCTATCTTTAGCTTCTGCTTGTTCTTCAAGCAATCGAGAGTCCGCAGGTTACTCGAGTCCTTTCATCTGGGCCTTGGCGACACCGTGGGCCTGTATGTATTTAGACCGTATATACCAAAATCGAGTACCTGTACGGTATACCCATGTCAGTAGCCCCCGAGTATCCAGTGGAATCGCAGATTCGGCTGGGTACTTTTTGAAGTCTTCGAATGCCTGAATGAGTACATTTTCGACTGCTTTCATTTATGTCATAGGGATTGTTGATATACGTGCCTGATATAGCCGAAGTATCGGTATCAGTTAACCACCTTAGGGTGAAACAACGCAATCTACTCGAACTCGAGTCCCCGGACTCGAATCCAGAAAAGTGCTGGCATAATTCGACTCAGGCCGCGGAGGTCTTACATGAGTCGAATTCCAGTTATATGGGTGTGAGCACTTGACGCATCCGTCAAGGCATGTTCATCGTGCCTGCAGGCACGGATATTTTTCAGGTAGTGCGCAGTTAAATGCATTGCCAGGCCTTATTCAGGTCTTACCTTCACGCTGTAAGCGCGGCATCCGAATTTTATCATCGTGGAGACGATTCGGGCGACCCAGGAGACGTAGTCTCTCTGTAGGGAAAATTATGAGGCGGTGTCGCCATGATCTGCGAGTGCAGATGTTATCAACACACGGTTTTTGTGCAAATATTCATAGGGTGCGCGGCCAGCGCTCCCTATGGGAGTAGCCCCTGAGTGCCTGGTTGAGTCGAAGACTCAGGCAGGGACTAAATAATCTGCTTGTTTGTTTCAGTCAAAGACTCATGCAGAGACTAAAACACATTTGCGACTGCTGTCGTTTTCTGCTTGCTTGTTTCAGTCGAAATTGTTTCCGGCGCTCCCTATGGGAGTAACCCATGTCCGTAGTCGAACCGTGTTTCAAGTGATTGGGTTTGAATTTTATTGCCTATATCCCTGCAATAAGAAAATAAAAAATCGCAGGGTGCGCGACCAACGCTCCCTATGGGAGTATCGAAGACTCCAGCAAGGACTAAAGTAGTCGAAGTTTTCCGCTGTGTAGCTGTTGATGACGTCAGTGCTGACGCTTGTATGACCTCAGTTGCCCGCGTGAGCGATTTTGACGGGACGTGACGAGCGGTGGGTCCTACTTTCTGACTTTGATTTGACTAGGCATGCGTAATCTTATTATTAACTGTGCCTCCTCGATTTCCATGCGTAATGGGAGCAGTGGAGGGACGGTTCGCGCTTCCTCTTCTCCACGTGTCGAACGCGATGCGTGCCACGCGCCCAGTAGGGTTTTTAGTGAGCCGTTGGATTGTATCTCCTAGGGGTTAAGTAGCGGCGCTACGATGGTAATTGTCCATCTGTACTCTTTTCTTCCTCACTGCCATCTCCATTGCTGCTGCTCATCTGCTTTTCCCTGCGCTCATCTCCTCCTCAACTCTGGACCACCTCCGCTCATTTCCAAGTTATTTTCTGCGTTCTCATCGCCACCGTGCAATGGGAAATAAGAAAGGAGGCGCTGCCGCTGAATTCGCAGCCACCGTCGCTACGACGAAGAAGAAGGGTGGCCCTGCTGCTGCGGGCACTAGTGCCACCGTCGGCGGGAAAAAGAAGGTCACGGGCACCCGCGTGACCAATGGCGCGTGGCGGACCTCTATCATCAAGGCGTCAGATCTCTGTCTTCTTCACCAAGACAGAGTTATTTCTGCAGCAGTCACCGATGCGCGCGTCCCAAGCGGTGAGACCATTCCTGTGCCTCCCGCCGGTTTTCGAGTGATGTTTTTTGCATTCATCATTCACGGCCTTTCTTTGCCTCTCCACCCCTTTCTTAGGGGTCTCCTTTGTTTCTACGGGCTCCAGCTCCATCAGCTGTCCCCAAACTCGATTCTTCACATCTCTTGTTTCATCACTCTTTGCGAGTGCTGGCTCGGAATCGAGCCGCAGTTTGGCCTTTTCAAACGCTTATTTAAGATGAAGCCTCAGTCCGCATCTGGCTCTCTAGTTTACGACGTAGGTGGTTGTGGAATCCATGTCGACCCGTCCGCCACCTACTTCGACATCAAGCTCGCCAAGTCCGTCCAGGGATGGAGGGACAAATGGTTCTATGTTCGCGACCAGAAGGCCAAGGACGAGCACTTTGGACTCGCGCCTTTCAATCCCGCGACTCCCTGCAAGAAGATGCGTTCTTGGAAGAATGTGATCATGCCCTCCGAACTCGCGGAGATAGACGTGCTATATCAACGCGTCTGCGACCTCGAGAGTCTCATAGGCGCGGAAGAGGGAGGTTGCGCCCTTGTCAAGACTTGGCTACGTCGTCGCGTCCAGCCTCTCCAGGCCAGAGTCCATCCCATGTTTCAATGGGGTGGCCCTGATGATGCCACTCGCGTGTTTGCCGATGGCATGTCCGTGAGTGAGGTAGATAAGAGGGTGCGACTGGTCACGAAGTACACCTTCAAGGATGTGCTTCCAAATGAGCCAGTCGTTCCTCCTTTCGATGCTTCGAATCCTCCTCCTAAGGTACAGTTGTGCTACGAAGTAGCTAACTTTCACGATTGCTTTTTCTGTTGCTTATCTATTCTGTTTGCTGATCTTCACTGTCTGTATGCAGGATTGGGCGGTGTCGCCTTGTATGCCTCCTCTCCCTGAGGGTATTATTCCTCGTGAAGCTTTGGAAGAGGACGAGTCTGAGTCAACTGTCCCTTCTGATGTGGAAGAGGAAGCCCCCGAGTCCGAGAGCCCGGATACTCGCAAGCGTTCGCGCAACGAGGACTCCGATGCGTCGACTCCTTCGACTCTAGAAGGCGTAGCCGCTGGCGCGGAGTCACCAATTCCCGCCGTTCCTGTGAGGGTTGTGGCACCATCTCCTCGCAAGAAGATGCGATTGCCGAAGGAGTCTTCGTCAGAGTCGGCGGAGGCCACGTTTAATCTTGACAACTTTGACTGGTAAATTTGCGAGTTCACTAGTTCTTTTCTGTTTTCTTCTTGTTGGCTTTGCCCTGGAGTTTTCCTTTTCTCAATGTGAATTTGGTCTTGTAGCCAAGACGCGTCGTCATCTTCTGGCGACGTCGAGTTTGTGAAGGAATCTGGAGTCGCAACCTCAAGGGCCAAAGTAGAGGTCGAGCGCGCTCCTTCTCCTCCTGCGGCGGCCCACTCCGGGCACAATTCTTTGAGCTCTCCTCATGTAGGGGAGCATCGAATAGTTGCTCAGATGACGGTTCAGAAAACTTCTTCGGAGTCACTAGAGGACCATGTAAGTATATCTTTCCTTCTTTTTCAGTGTGGCAGTCAACACCTTCTGTTGCCCTCTTCTGACTCCTTGTTTTGTGTGACAGCTCCTTGTAATGGAAGCTGCGCAAGTGGCGGAGCAGGTGATGGCGATGGGTCGCCAGCATGCAATGTTGTAGACATGTCACCGCGTGGTCGAAAGTGAGTGCTTCTACACTTAATCTTTTCGTCTTCTCTCTGTTTTGGTGTAATCAACTGATAGCCAATTATTGACTTCCGTGTAGCTGAGCATAATGTTTTACTGCGCAATGTCACCACATTGGAGAAGAGATTAGCCGCAGCTGTGAAGGGGCGCGACGAGGCAATCGCGGCTCGTGATGATGCCTAGAAGCGTGAAGAGGATCTGCACGCCTCCTTTGCGGCCAGGGAAAAGCTGTTCGAAGAGCAACTGTTCTCAGTCACCGAGGCCCTCTGAGGTACCTTTACTGGTAGATATTTTATTGATGGTCCTATCTGCATCTAGAGTTTTGCCGGTGGCGCGGGAAGTTTGATCCATGTGTGTATTTTCGGTGTAGATGCTGGCGACTTGAATTTTAACCCGCAGGCCCTTCGTCGTGATGACGCTCTAGCCGGCGCGGTATCTGTAGTCGAGGACCGAAGCGCCGCCATCCAGGATACATTGTCCAAGGCCAAGGTCGCCCTTAGCCGCCTCCAAGAGGAGTTGATGCCGAAGGGGGAGCTGGTCGATAATATGGACATGCTGGTGGAGTCACTCGCCGGGGGTGTGCCTGCTACCTATAAGAACTCCCTCCGGGCGGCTGGTGCGACGATGTCACTCGCCATGGTGCAAGCCCACGGAGTCGAGATAGATCGCTCTGCGGTGTCGAAGACGATGCTTGTTGGCGCGGATGGTCCGCAGTTAGTCTTCGCTCCCTTTGCGACTGCTTGTGCCAAATATGGCCATTCCTTGATAAATACTGTTGCCAAGTATTCGGAGGAGCTCCAACGTGCGAAGAAGGCGGTGAAAGCTTCGGCCTCAGGGGCCGGCGGAAAGGCAGTGGCATCTGATACTGCCACGGACTTGATGAAGCCCCCGAAGCCGTCGAAGTCGAAGAAGCCAGCTGCTCCGTAGTTAGCTTGTTGTAATAATTGATCAGTCGCCTTTTTAGCCTAAGGACGTGCCTGCTAGCGAGTGTGTTTGTAAACACTTATGCTTATCTTGAATGCATCTGTTCCCCTTCCCTTTGTGTTAATTTGGTCGCCTTAATTGCCTTTGCCTTGACTTGTGGTAGGGTGCATCGAGTGGTCCTGTGGGGGGAAACCAGGATTTGCGATGTTTTGATGAGACAGTGGCACCGCCGCACTCCAGGATAGAGGAGCTATCCTTGTTGTCGTGACTTCGTGATCGCGTGAAGGAGCTAGAGCGTGAGTTGCCCCTGATCCGTGGTAACGCAGACGTGTGGAAGTCAAAGGCGGAAAAATCCACCGCCCGCGAGCAATATCTGCTTGGCGAGGTGATGCAGCTGGGCGACCAGTTTAAGTGTTAGTTTGCTCTTCCTCATCTTTTCCTTTGTAGTTAGTCGCAATGGTACGTTATACTCATGCTGTTGGTGCTGCTTCGTGTAGTTGTTAGTGCACGCCATCCGAAGGAGGAGACGGATAGGATTGCCATCCACCTTCATGGTCTCACCCAGGAGCAACTTCAAGAGAGTGGATACTTCTAGGTAGATCATGATCGTGCGACTGCATTGGCGACCCTGTAGGATCGCGCTTCACGAGTTCTGCTCTTCCTGAAGAAGTCGCAGTCGTGTTTAAAGAACATCTATTGGGCGATGTTCCTGTTGGATGACACTCCATCAAGCCTGTTGGCTCTTCTGGCCATATTTCAAGATATGTCCGCGATTTGCGAGTGCGTGAAGCAGCAGTTGGTGGCTGGTGCCAAGGTGCCCTCTCGATGCTGCGATTGCATAGGCCTGACATGGATGTCGCGGCCATTGCTTCCGGTCCGCCAGCGCCGCCAGCCGGATCTGCTTGGAATATGGTGCCGCACTATCAGGCACTAGACCGTCCAATAGAGGAGATTGTCGACTTCTTCGAGGAACAAACCAATGTTCTTCTGTTGCAGCAGTAGCCAGATTTGTATCATGCACATAAGTGTATTTTTGTTGTAAAGTTCATGTATAGATTGCAGATATTTTATTGTTGAATGTGTATAAACAACTTTGTTGGCGTGAGGTGCGTTGCACTATGCGAGTCCTTTTCGTTAGCCTGGCCATCCCTTTGTCAACCTGCCAGGTGCGTTGCAGCTGGGTTGAGTTTGCGTTAAGGGGTTTGATTGATGTGCCAGCTACTCGGGATATCGCGTTTATTGGTTCAAAGAACAGATGTATGCAGGGTGGCGTAGCCCCTGAGTATAAAATTGACAGAAGTGAAAAGAAAAACACAGAGTTTTGGGGAACTTAGCTTTTATTTATTTGAAGAACAGTACGAAGTACAATGAGTGGCTAAGTAGCCTTGGCTGAGTACCCTTATTTGCGATGTAAAAGTAAAAAACAGCTAGGGGTAGAAGCGTCGCAGTTGTGTGATGTTCCAAGGGTTGGAGTATGCGACTCCTGTCTCAAAATCTTGAAGGCGATAGGCGCCACCTGGGATTACTTCTGTAATCACGTACGGTCCTTCCCAGGGGGACTCGAGTTTGAGATGCCCCTGCTGCTTCAGTCGCAAGACCAGGTCACCTTCGACGAAGGATCTAGGGCGAAGCCTTCTACTGTGGTAGTTGCGCAGGTTCTGCTAGTAGATCGTGGCTCTTTCTGCGGCGATTTCTCTTGCCTCGTCGAGGAGGTCGACGGAGTCTTCGAGTGCAAGAAATGACTGTTCTTTCCTGTAAGCGACTACGCGCGGCGCCTTGTACCGAACTTCAGCGGGTAGTACTACTTCTGCTCCATGCACCATAAAGAATGGCGTGTAGCCCGTGGCGCTGTTTGGAGTTGTTCGTAGGCTCTAGAGTACGGATTGGAGATCATCTGGCCAGCAACCCGCGGCTTGCTCGAGTGGTCGAAGGAGTCGCTTCTTGATGCCGCTGCGAATGAGCCCGTTTGCTTTTTCCACCTGACCGTTGGTTTGTAGATGCGCGACTGAGGCGTAACTGATGTTGATCCCCAGGTTTCTGCACAATTCTTGGAACTCTTTGGATGTGAAGTTCGTGCCGTTGTTAGTGATGATGCTATGCAGCATGCCGAAGCGGTAGACGATGGACTCGAAGAATTTGACCGCGCTGTGGCCTGATTGCTTGGTCACTGGCATGGCCTCAATCCACTTGGTGAACTTGTCGAGTGCGACCAAGAGGTAGACGTAGCCTCCTTGCGAGGACCTTGGGAGCTTGCCCACCATGTCGAGCCCCCATTGTGCGAAAGGCCAGGCCAATGGAATAGGCCGTAGTTCTGCGCCTGGTGCGTGTGGCTTGTCCGCGAATCGCTGACAAGCGTTGCACTTTTGGACTATGTCCTTGGCGTCGCGCATGGCCGTGGGACAGTAAAATCCAGCTCGTAGAGCTTTGGCGATGAGGGCGCGACTGCTGGCGTGGTGCCCGCAGGTCCCTTCATGGATGTCGAAGAGGACTGCTCTTCCATCGGCCAAGGCCAAGGAAACGCATCATTGTAACATGCCTGTGATGCTGCGTTTATAGAATTCACCGCTGATAATGGCAAATGCCTTGGAACTTCACGCGATGTGCCGTGCGTCTGTCGGGTCGTCCGATAGGTGCTTACTGAGGAGGTAAGTAATGTATGGTTGCGTCCAGGATTGTTCGATCATCATGACGCTCATTGGGCCCTCGAGTCATGTGTCTAGCTCCAGGTCATGGAGTGCCATTGGCTCATTGTGTGGCGTAGCCCCCGAGTCCGTTGTTGCGCTTGTTTTCTTCTCTGCGGCCTTTGGCTTGATGGAGCGTTCGCAGATGCGCTCGAGAAATACCCCAGGTGGTATGGGGGCGCAGGTAGAGCCTATGTTGGCGAGTGCGTCCGCCTCCTCATTGCTTTCGCGACCTACATGTCGCAACTCGCAACCATCAAAGCGTCCCTCGAGTGTATCGTAGAGGTCATGGTATGCGATCATGTTGTCATTCAGTGCGTCGCACTCGTGCATTGTTTGGTTGACGACTAGCTTGGAGTCGCCATATATGATGAGCCTCTTTGCGCCACAGGCTTTTGCCATCCTCAGCCCGTGCAACAGGGCCTCGTATTCAGCCTCATTGTTTGAGGCTGTGAACTGCATTCACAGGATGTATTTCAGCTTGTCCCCTTGAGGTGATGTCAGTATGACACCTGCTCCTGCTCCATCTTTCCGCTTGGATCCATCGAAGTGCATTGTCTAGAGGTAGGACATATCTGGCTTGTCCAGGAGTTGGTTTTCCATCCAATGCACGAGGAAGTCAGGGAGAACTTGCGACTTGATTGCTTCGCGCTTTTCGTATGTGATGTCTCGTGGAGACAGTTCGATTCCCCAAACCGCGACTCGTCCTGTGGCGTCGGGGTTATTGAGGATATGTCCCAATGGGGCGTCGCTGACTAGCACGATTGGGTGTTCCTGGAAATAATGGCACAGTCGCCGGGCGGTCATGAAGATGCCGTACGCCAGCTATTGGTAGTGTGGGTACCGCTATTTTGTTGGCGTGAGGACCTCGCTGAGGTAGTATACCGGGCGTTGTACGCCATGGACCTTGTTTTCCTCGGCCCGCTCGACGACGAGCACTATACTAACCACTTGGTTGGTAGCGGAGATGTACAGCAGTAGTGGTTCCCTTTCTCGTGGAGTCACTAGTACTGGCGAGGTGGATAGCAGGCGCTTGAGATCTTCAAATTCTTCTTGCGCTTCATTGGTCCATTCGAATTTGTCAGCTTTGCGGAGGATCTGATAGAAGGGCAGTGCCTTTTCTCCCATTCGAGTGATAAATCGACTGAGGGCCGCGATTCGTCCGGCTAGTTGCTGGACGCCTCTTATGTTTTTTGGCTTCTCCATGGCCAGTATGGCCTTTATCTTTTTCGGGTTTTCCTCAATCCCTCTCGCGGAGATGAGATACCCGAGCAACTGCCCAGATGGTACGCCGAAGGCGCATTTGTCCGGATTGAGCTTAATCCGGTAACGATCGAGATTGGCGAAGATTTCGCGCAAGTCGTCGATTAGAGAGGCTTCCTCCTTGGTTTTGATTACTATGTCGTCGACATAGACTTGGATGTTGCGACCCAGTTGCTCCTTGAGGCAAGCCTGCATGCACCGCTGGTAGGTGGCTCCCGCGTTTTTTAGCACGAAGGGCATTGTGTTGTAGCAGAACACACCGAAGGGCGTTGTAAACGCGGTCTTCTCCTGGTCTTCCTCCTTCATTCGAATTTGGTTATAGCCTGAGTAGGCATCAAGGAAGCAGAGGCGCTCGCATCCAGCGGTGGAGTCGATGATTTGATCGATCCGTGGTAGCGGGAAGTGATCTGTTGGGCAGTCCTTGTTTAAAGAAGTGAAGTCCATGCACATCCGTAGGATATCCGTGTCCTTTTTTGGCACCAGCACCGTATTGGCGAGCCAAGTGCTTTCCTTGATCTCACGTATGAATTTGGCCTCGAGGAGTCTGTTGATCTCCATTCCGACTGCCTGCGCTCGTGGCTCAGACAGTCGCCTGATTGTTTGCTTGACTGGCCTTGCATTAGGGTTGACGTTGAGTGCGTGCTCGGCGAATTCCCTGGGAACTCCTGGCATGTCCGCAGGACACTAGGGAAAAAATTTCCCAGTGCTCACGGAGGAATTCGACGAGCGCGAGTTCCTATGCGGGACTCAAGTTGTTGGCGATGATGGCCGTTTTGGCGGGATCTGACGGATGGACATGTACCTTATTTGTGTGCATAGATGAGTCGAAGGAGAGATCAGGTGAGGTTGGCCTACTTAGGGGAGGCAGACTGTTGTCTGTCGTTTCCTTCAATCGCGTGAGCTCTTCCTGCATGCTGAAGGACTAGGAGATTCTGTTGAATTCCCTGTCGCAACTGTCAGACCGCTCAAAGCTCCCGTTGATCATGATGATGCCGTTGGGACCTGGCATTTTCATCTGCAGGTAGGCGTAGTGGGGTACCGCCATGAACCTAGCGAACGCGACGCGTCCGAGGATGCAGTGGTATTGTGAGGGCCAGTCGACGACCTCAAAGTCGATGCGCTCAAGTCGGAAGTTCTTTGGCGTGCCGAATATGACGTTGAGGTTGATTTTGCCCAGGGGGTATACGCCTTTCCCTGGGATGATACCGTGGAACGTTGTGTCCGATGCCTCCAAGCAGGTTAGAGGGATTCTCATTGCTCGCAAGGTACTCGCGAATATGAGGTTGATGCCGCTTCCGCCATCCATGAAGACGCGACTCATGTCGAAGCCTCCAATTTGCGCCTCGAGTACGAGGGGACAATGACCTGGGCGAGGTACTTGAGGCGGGTGGTCGCGTTTATCGAAGGTAATGCACGACTCGCTGCCACTGAGGTACTCAGTGGTGGATGGTGGCGAGTGCATGGCCAAGTTGACTTGGCGAGTGATTGCTTTTTGCACCCTGTTGGAGGGGCCTCCCTTTTGGATCATCATGGTACCCATGGCCCGTGGGTACGGTTCTCCTCCGTGGTGCTGGTCCGGCGCAGCTCCGTTCGGTGGTGGCCCAGGTGGTGGTGGCGGTGCGCCATGTGCCACGGCGCCTGGAGCGGCTCCGTAGCTTCTTTCGACTGCGTTGCGGTTCATCCGAACCAATCCCTCGTCTAGCTTGAGGAATTCGCGGCAGTCCTTGAGGAGGTGGCTGGACTTTCTCTTGCTATCATGCTTGTCGATGTAGAAGTGTAACGTGCATGACCCGGACAGTTTGTCCTCGATGGAGGTCGCGGGTGCCTCGTCGAGAGTGCGGCGTTGCCACACTTGCGTGGTTTTCCCGGAGTCACGGTATCCGCCGCTGCGCTATCCGCTGTTGCGGTTTTCGTCGCGTCTATCGGCGTAGCCGGCTGTGACCATGTTGACGTCGTCACGGTCGTCGTAGATGCGCATGCGACGCTTGCCCCGGTGGTCGCGTCTGCGTTCGAGTTCCGCCTCCTCGTCGGAGTGAGCGCGGTTCTTCACCGAATCTTCTCCATCGGCCCACCGATTCGCGATCTCCATCAAGTGGTCGATGGTCTGGGGCTTCGAGCGGCCCAGCTCCTCCCTGAGCTCTAGGCGGCGGACGCCACCGTTGAATGCATCAATCGCGCGGTCCTCCGAGATGTTTTCCGCGGAGTTCTTGATGATGGACCACCTTTGGATGTATGAGCGCAGCGATTCGCTAGATCTTTGCTGGCAGCATCTCAGTTCTTCGATTGACGCGGGACGTTTGTACGTGCCCTTAAAGTTGCGCACGAAGCTGTAGACCAGCTCATCCCAACTGCGAAGAGATCTGCGTGGGAGGTTATTGAGCCATGCTCGGGCGGCGCCCTGCAGGTGTAGCTGCAAACATTTCATGGCAGTACTTCGACTGCCTCCGTGGAGCCTGACGAAGGAGATGTGGTCCTCTAGCCAGATTTTAGGGTCTTGGAGACCGTCGAATTTCGGATTCTCCGACGTGAGTTTAAACCCTTTAGGCATTTGCTTCTGCCTAATGGATCTACTGAAGCATCTGGCGCCGCAGAGCTCCCCATCTTCCTCTTCCGAATCAGTCGACCGAGCATGCCGTGCCCTTGACTTGTCGATCTTGCATTGCGTGAGGTCGTTGGGCGCATCGTAGTCGCGATCGTGTCGCCGTGAGCGACGACGTCGAGACAGGTCATGACTGTCATCGCTGGATGAGGGCGAGGAGTAGCGCTTTGCTCTTTTTTGAGTATGGTACCGGCTCCTTGTCGAGGGCGGCCTCGATTAGCCCCAAACCCGCGATCGTAGATCGGTGCATGGAAGTTCGGGATCTCCAGTCTGTGGCTGGTTGTTGAGGAGGTACATGGTGGTTGCTGTCACCGCAGCCTGCGGCGTCCTGGGGACCACGTTGCCCCTCGTGTCGACTATCATAGAGCCAAAGTCAAGGACTTTTGCGGCGTCTATGCGCTCTTGTTCGGTGAGGTGAGCCATTCGGGACTGCCTCTTCTTGGCGAGGTACTCTTTGCCCCGTAAGGAGGATCCTCCGTAGGAGGAGAGCCCAGCGCGACGAAGGATTGACTCGTCCGCTGCCTTTTTATGCGCCTCAAGTTGCGTGATTGCTTGTTTTTGGCGCGTGAATTCTTCTTTTAGGAGCCAGTGGTAGCCCATCAGCAGTTCCTGCGGGGACCCAAAGGGTAGAGGTGCACCCCGTAGGGCTTCGCGGTAGCGCTCCCACTCTTGCTCGTTGAGCCTGATTACGACGCGTTCGCCGGTTTCCTCATAGATTATGCTGGGAGGTTCGACTGATCACCCGTTGGCGCCGTTACCGCCGTTGCCACCATTGCCACCGTTGGGTGGATCGGTGCCATTGCCGGTGTTACCGCCGTTGCCGTGATTGGCGAAGGTGTCGCCTGGGTTGATAACGGCACACATGAAGTGGTTGGGGAAGCTGTTGCTTCCACAACTTTCAGATCCGGAACCGTAGGTTCCATCTTCAGCGGCCAGATCGCTCAGATCGGAATCGTGACTGCTGTCGTAGATCGTGTTCTCGACTGCCACCGGAGCGTTGAGCTCGCTGAGGGTGCCGATTGACGGAGGAAACCACGATGCCGGGGCAATCGTCGGTGCTGTCGGCTAATCGGGCATGCGAAGTGTGCCCATCTGGCCAACTTGGAAGCGGAAGCTCCCAATCGCCAGGCTGATTCCGTCGCCCACGGACTCGAAGGCCGGGCGGGTGGCCGGCCTGTGGACGGTGAAGTCGAAGGCGCCGAAGAGCTGGCGAATCTCCGCTGTTGCGGAGTTGTAGATTGCAGTTGATGGGGCCGAAGAAGCAGCAACATCAACACTCCCAATTGCCACAGACGGCGCCAATTGACAAGGGTTTAACTCATCAATGCCCATTGTTATGGACTTGGGTTTTGGAGAAGGAGGGAGCGCTGGAGACATCTATCGGCTAGCAAACAAGCACACAGGGGACAAAGGATTTACCCAGGTTCAGGCCTCGTAGAGGTCCCTACTCCTGCTTGCCTGCTCGTGGAATTATCGAAGGAGTCGAAAGTTACAATGGTGCTCAGATGCAATCTGGCGAGGGTTGTGGAAACTAGGGTTGTGTGTGTCCTTCTCGCCGCCCCCTCCTAGCATTTATATAGATAGGCTAGGTCTCGGGTAGCAGGTCGAGTCAGTTACAAGTTAGGGTTTTCCCCTTCAAACTTTCTATCTTTAGCTTCTTCTTGTCCTTCAAGCAATCGAGAGTCCGCAGGTTACTCGAGTCCTTTCATCTGGGCCTTGGCGACACCGTGGGCCTGTATGTATTTAGACCGTATATACCAAACTCGAGTACCTGTAGGGTATACCCATGTCACTATTATAGGTTCATCAACCATTTGTTTATCAGGTTCAACAGCTTTACTTGTACTTTCATTAACCATACTAGCTATCATAGAATGTTCCTTTACCTTAACTGGAAAAGGCATTTTCTCAATATAGGGTTCAGGTAAAACATGATTAGTAGTATAAACTTCAGTATTTCTTGCATGAACACTCTTAGCAACATCTTTATATGGTTCATGATACTTATTCCACATCTTTTTAGGCACTTCAATGTAGGAAGAAAAAGCCTTAAAATAAGAAGCAATAGCTTGAGAGTCTAGACCATAAGCATTTTTAATATTTTCAAAGTCAGCAGTTCCCATAAAAGATTCAATGCATTCATAATCATAATTTATACCTGACTTTCTACCTTTGTCATTCTCCCAAGCTTCAGCATTGTCTTGAATACGGTCCAGAAGATCCCATTTAGCTTCTTCTTCCGTGCGAGTGAATGATCCAGCACAAGAAGCATCCAATAAATCCTTATCATGTAGAGGGATCCTTGCATAAAAGGTATTGATAATAATATTTGTGGGATGCTCATGAATGAGACATTTGAGCATTAGTAACTTCAATCTCCCCCAAGCTTGAGCTGTACTCTCTCCATCAAGAGGCCAAAAGTTGTATATTTGATTCCGATCTTTATGAATCTCACTAGGAGGATAAAACTTTGAATAAAAGAGAGGCACTATTTCCTCCCATTCCAGAGCTTGACCATTCTAAAGCAGCTTATACCATTCCTCAGCTCTTCCTTTCAGTGATAATGAGAATAACTTCTTCTTCACTTGATCTGTAGTAATACCTGCACACTTGAACAACCCACATAATTCGTGTATAAAGAGTAAATGATCACCGGGATGGACAGTTCCATCCCCAACATAGTAGTTATCCATAACACGATCAATAATTCTTGTAGGTATTTTGAAAACATCATTCTCAGTAGGTGGTGGCTTATCTACTACCTTAGCAATGGTAGTAGCATTACCAAATAAGTAACTCAGCGAATTATCCATAATGAAAATAAAGCAACTAGCAGAAGTAAACAATACTCATAGTAGAAGTTTCGTTTCCCAGTTCCACTCTCCCATAGCGCTTCACTCCCTGGCAACGGTGCCAGAAAATAGTCTTGATGACCCACAAGTACAGGGGTGTATCGCAGTATTTTCGATAAGTAAGAGTGTCAAACCCAACGAGGAGCAGAAGGTGCTGGCTAGTGGTATGGATCAGGAACTCTCTGCAAATACTTAGCAAACGGATTTTTAGGGGGTTTTGATAAGGCAAGTAAACAAAGTACGAGTAAACAAAAGACAATAAGAATAAATGCAGCAAGTGGCCCAATCCTTTATGCAGCAAAGGACAAGTCGGATGTATTACTTAAGATGACCAAACGTTCTCGAGGACACATGGGAAGACTGTCAAGTGCTTTCGCTTCATATAGTTGATTAATCTTCTTTAGCTTGCTAAGTGTTGTGTGGGTGAACCTGTGCCAATGTACCGCCCCATCCAAGACTAATACATACTTGTGCTTATACCCCTTTGCAAACATCCATAAGTACAAGAAAGTAATTAAGGTAGAAACCTAGCCACAGCTTTAAACTCTAAGACCCTTACGTCCCTTGTGCAATGTTTTCCTAACGGGGGTTCAGGTTTCTGTCACTCTGGCAACCCCTACAATTTGTAGCCAAATACACAATGCATTCCCCTAGGCCCATATAGGTGAAGTGTCATGTAGTCGACGTTCACATGACACGACTAGAAGAAGTACACCACAACTTAAATAGCAATCTATTGAATCTCTCTCAACACAACTCCACTACTAACAACAAGACTTCTCCCATGTCCTCAAGAACAAAACGAACTACTCACAAGACATCATATGGATCATGATCAGATATGGAATAATGATGTATAACAATCTGAACATAAACAATAATTCAATGGTTCACTCAATAGCATCAACTACAAAGAGTATTCAACACCGGGAAAGTTTCCCCTATGAACTAATGCAAGCTTCAACTCAATTGTTACAGCAATATGGAGATGGTGATGAGGGTGCTGATGGTGATGATGGTGGTGATGATGATGATGATGATCCCGATGAACTCCAACTTGATGGTGGTGTTGATGGCGATGATCTCCCCTCTCCGGGAAGGAATTCCCCCGGCAGAAATCTGTCTGCCAGAGAGATCTTTCTCTCTCGGTGTTTTCCGCCCCGCAGAGGCGGCAGAATCATTCTATGGTCGCTCCCCGAGTCTTAGGGTTTCGGGAGGATGATATATGCTAGAGGGGAGAGGCTGGAGTGGGCCAGGTTGTCCACACCACCTCCTGGCGCGGCCTAGGGTTGCCCGCGCCATGGGGTGGTGTGGGCCCCCTGTGGCCCATCTCCACTCCGTCTTCTGGCATCTTTTGTCTTCTGGAAAAATTAGGATTTTACGTATATTTTCCCGGATTTTCTGATCTTCGCGAATTTTGCCTCCAAACAGCACCTTTTCCATCAGAATCCTGACTGCATCGGTCCATGCTCCAAACGTCATCAACCATGCAAAAATAGATGAAATAACATAAGTATCACCTCTGGGTACGAAATAGATCAATGAATAATAGCGAATTAAGACATAGAATAGTGATGCAAAATGGACATATCAGTACTCAGAGAGTACTCATGGCTTTTGTCCCTAGTTATTCCCGTGGCCAGACTCTAAGGAGGACTACACTGGAGGAGGACAACAGGACGGCTATGACAACTAGGATCATCTCCCATCATCAGCATTGCCTGTGACTCTGAAGATGGACCCCACCGCTACGCTATTTATAACGCTGCTTGATTGTACTAAGACTGGATCATGAGATCCTTTATTTGTGTAAGACCTTATTATGGTTTGTAATGGATGATGTACTATTCCAATCTGTTATGTCTCGGAAAAATGGTAATCCTGGGATTGCGATGTATGGCATAACAGGCATCTGGGATTGAAAATCCGGGTGTTGACAACATCTGTCATCAAGTCGTCCGAGCTGCACACTCTTCGTCAAGATGGAGCGCTTCCTTCCACAGAAGATGACTCTCGACTTCCTGGCGACGAGGTAATCCCCCATCCTCCTGTGGGTTTGCGAGTGTTATTCCTTGCGTTCATCATTTGAGGTCTCTCTCTCCCTTTGCATCCGTTTGTTAGGGGTCTTCTCTGCTTCTATGGGCTCCAGCTGCATCAGTTGTTCCCAAATTTGATTCTTCATATTTGTTGTTTCATCACTCTCTGCGAGTGCTGGCTCTGAATCGAGCCGCACTTCAGTCTCTTCAAGAAGCTTTTTAATCTTAAGCATGAGTCGGGGTCGGTCTTGTAGTCTACAATGTAGGAGGCTACGGGATCCACGTCGACTCCTCCTCCACTTACTTTGATATCAAGCTCACCGCGTATGTCCAAGGGTAGAGAGATAGGTGGTTCTACATCCGCAACCAGAAGGCCAACGGAGAGCACTACGGACTCGCGCCCTTCGATCCCGTGGCGGCTTGCAAGAGGAGGCGCTCCTGGAAGAATGTCATGATGCCTGGCGAGTCCGAGGAGACAGAGATGCCATATTAGCGTGTCTGTGACCTCGAAGGCCGCATAGGCAAAGAAGAGGGTGGCACTGCTATTATTCGCATGTGGTTGCGCTGCCGCATCCAGCCTCTACAGGCTAGAGTCCATCCGATGTACCGCTAGGTCGGTGCTAGCGATGTCACTCGCTTATCTACGGATTGCATTTCTGCGGGTGAGATAGACAGGAGGTTGCGACTGGTGACCAAGTACACCGCCAAGGAGGATCTCCCAGGCGAATCAGTCGTGCCTCCTTTCAACGCCAATAACCCTCCTGAGGTAGAACTGTACTGTGACGTAGTTTACTTTTTCGATTGCCTACCAAGTACTTGATATATAATGATGTATCTTCTGATTGTCGGACTGGAACGTGGCTGCCAGTTTTCCTCCTCAGCCTGAAGGGATTATCCCTCACGAAGCGGAGGAGGAGGACGAGTCGGGGTCCACAGTCCCCATGGAGGAAGAAGAGGAATCCCCCGAGTCTGGTGACTGCGGGACTCACAAGCGTTCCCACAGCAAGGATTCGGACGCATCCTCGCTGTCAACACTTGAGGGCTCTCCTAGTGTTGTTGTAGAGGAGCCCATCCCCGCCGTTCATGTCCGCATCGTGGCTCCTCCCGCCCGGAAAAAGTTGTGGTTGCCGAAGGAGTCGTCGGATGATTCCTTCAACCTCGACAAGTTCAACTGGTGAGTTTTAATATCCGTGAGTTCGTCTTGTTTTCTTTGGAGTTGCTTTTTTGAAGTAGTAATGGGCATGTTTTGCAGTTGAACGACATCCTCGTATTCTGATGACGTCCAATATGTGAAAGTGTCCGTAGTCACGGACTCCAAGACCAAGGAGGTGGCCGCACGGTGTCCTTCTCCTCTAGTGGCGTCCCACTCCTGCGCCAATTCTTCGAGTTACCCACATGCTGGGGAGAAGCAGATGGTTGCACATACGACTGCCCGACAGGCATCTTCGGAGTCCCTGGAGGAACATGTGAGTGTCTTTTGTGCCGTTGGCAGTCAATTTATGAAATTTTGCGCCTTTTGTTGACGTCATATCTTTGTTTTCTTTTTGATGTAGCCCATCATGAAGGATGCTACTCGTCTCGTAGAGTAGGTCCTTGATTGGGGTCGATAGCACGCCTTACTGGACAATCGCCACCGCGCGGTCGAAGGTTGGTACTACTCTTTTCTCTTTACTCTATTTTTGTGGAAATTTGTCAACTCAATTTCTATTATGCCTTGTCCTTTGTAGGTGAGCACAATGAACTTCTATGTCGCGTTACGTCCCTCGAGAAGGGACTTGTCGCGGCGGAGAGGAAGCGTGATGAGGCTGTCGCGACTCTAGAGGAGTCGTAGAAGCGTGAGTAAGACTCTAGAGGAGTCGTAGAAGTTGTTTGAGGTAAAACTTTTCTCGATTGCCAAGGGTCTCTCAGGTAATTTTGTTATTTGACTTGCACTGCTCCTTGTTTGATGTCATGTTGTTGTGCTGACACTCTTTGTACGCAGATGCCGCTGGCGTGAGCTTTGATGCCCCGGTGCTGCGCCACGTGGATGCTTTGGCTGGCGCTATGGCCGCAGTCGAGGATCAAAGTGTCTCCCTTCAGGGGACCTTGGGGAGTGGCAATGGTGTGCTGAGCCGTCTCCGGGAGGACATGAATCCCAAGGCCGGCCTAATCAATAATCTTGATGACCTGGTGGAATCCTTCGCTGGAGGTATTCATATGGACTTCAAGAACTCCCAGCGATCTGTCGACGCCACCATGGCACTCACGATGGCGCAAGCCCACGGCGTGGAGTTGGATCCCGCCGCGATCTCCGAGGCGATGCATCTCGACGCCGGAGGCCAGCAGTTAGTGTTTGCTCCCTTCGCTAGTAGCTGCGATAAATATGGGCCTCAGCTTATCGAGACAGTCGCAAAATACTCTGAGGATTGGCGGCGATCGAAGGTGGCAAAGACCGTGGCATCTAGGGATACCACTGGCAAATCCGTGGCATCGGAGATTGCCATGGATGCGATGTAACCCCCGAAGTCGAAGTCTAAGTCGAAGAAGCAGATTGCTCCATAGTTTACCCTTTGTAATAGGTGTAGCTTCTTTTGTTTGTCTGCATATTGTGGGGAGTGCTCCCTTGACACTTTTATCGAATTTTGAATGCAATCCTCCTTTTTATCGATGTGTGGGTAGTCTGATTTGCCTCTTGCTTGATTGTACCTAGGGTCCTTCGAGTGGTCATTCGAGTGGTCCTCATGATTCTCCTCCCACGAATGAAACCATGGCACAACGGTGTTCAAAGGTGGAGGAATTGGCATTGCTTTCACGACTGCGTGACCACATTAAGCAGTTGGAGCGTGAGTTGCCCATAGTCCGCGATAACGCGGATGTGTGGAAGTCGAAAGCTGAGAAGGCCACGACCCTCGAGAAGTATCTCTTGGATGAAGTGGAGTAGTTAAACGAGCAACTTAAATGTTAACTCTATGTCTTCTCATCTAGTCATTTAGTCAGTCGCGGTGATGCCTTGTCCTTACACTTTGCTGATTGCTTGGTGTAGTTGTTAGCGCTCGTCGTCCGCAGGATGAGAAGGACCGAGTGGCCATTCGGATGAATAACCTGACCCAGGAGCAGCTGCAGGCTAGTGGGTATTTTTGGGTGGACCACGACCATGCAGTCACATTGGCAACCCTACAGGATCGTGCTTCTTGAGTGCTTCAATGCTTGAAGAAGGCGCAGCCGTGCCTTAGGCACATTTATCAGACGATGTTTCCACTGGACGCTGTCCCTTCAAGCCTGTTAGCTTTGCTGGCGAAATTTCAAGATATAAGTGTAGTTCGAGAATGTGTGCGACAGCAGCTGGTCGTAGGTGCGAAAGCTGCCCTGTCGCTGGTGCGACTGCATAGACCAGATGTGGACGCCGTGTCTGTTCCTGCTGGACCGCCACCTCTGCCAGAAGGGATGGCTTGGGACATGGTTTCGCATTATCGAGCGGTTGATCGGCCAGCGAGGGACATCGCCGATTTCTTTGAGGAGCAGACGTACATTCTTCTTTTGCAGCAGTAGCGTAGTTTATATCCTGCACGTAGATGTACAAGTGTTGTAAAGTTCGTATGATTGTATTGGGTGTATTTAGAACCCGTTGACATGTGAAGAGCTTGCTAGCTTGTATAATTTTCGAGTGTATGGTACTCTACATTTCCTTTTTGTTAGCCTGACATGTATTTATCTCAACACCTTGCCAACCTGTTAGGTGCGTTGCAACTGGGGTTGGTCTTTATCAAGGGTTTGATTGGTAATGTGATAGCTACTCGAGATACTGCGATTTGTTCGTAGAACGAAGGTGTAAAGGGTGGCGCAGCCCCCGATTGATGAAAGTGCAAGAAAAATAGAAAACAACAAGGAGTTTTGGGGCACTTAGCTTTATTTATTCGCAGAATAGTACGAGGTACAAAGTGTGGCTAAGTAGCCTGGCTGAATAGCCTTTTTGTAATGTAAAAACGACTAGGGGTAGAAAATACGCAGCTGCGTGACGTTCCAGGAGTTGGAGTATGTGACTCCGCTTTCTAGGTCTTTGAGGCGATAGGTGCCACCTGAGATTACTTTAGTAATTAGATAAGGTCCCTCCCAAGGGGACTCGAGTTTGAGGTGCCCTTGTTGCTTCAGTCGCACAACCAGGTCTCCTTCGACGAAGGATCTAGGGTGTAGCCTTCTGCTGTGGTAATTACAGAGATTCTGCTGATACATCATTGATCTTTCCGCTATGATTTCATGCGCCTCATCGAGGAGGTCGACTCTTGTTCGCTATAATCAACCACCCGCGGGGCTTTGTAGTGCACTTCTACAGGTAGCACCGCCTCAGCACTGTGCACCATGAAGAACGGAGTGTATCCCGTGGAGCTGTTTGGAGTTGTGCATAGGCTCCGAAGTATGGATTGCAGCTCGTATGGCCAGCATTTGGCGGCTTGTTTGAGTGGCCGAAGGAATCGTTTCTTGATTCCACTACAGACGAGGCCGTTGGCCTTTTCAACTTAACCGTTGGTTTGAGGGTGAGCCACCGAGGCGTAGCTAATGTCGATTCCCAGGTTTTCGCAGAATTTTTGGAACTCCTTGGAGGTGAAGTTCGTTCCATTGTTCGTGATGATAGTATTTGGCACTCCGAAGCGGTAGACGATGGACTCGAAGAACTTGATGGCGCTGGCTCCTGATTGATTCGTCACCGGCATGGCCTCGATCCACTTGGTGAATTTTTCAACTACGACTAAGAGGTAGACGTAGACTACGTGCGAGAACTTTGGGAGCTTGTCGACCATGTCGAGTCCCCATTGTGCGAAGGGCCAAGCCAATGGCATTGGCCTGAGTTCTATGCTGGGTGCATGTGGTTTGTCCGCGAATCGCTGGCAAGCATTGCAGCGCTAGACGATGTCCTTGGCATCGCGCATGGCCGTGGGCCAACAGAATCCAGCTCACAAAGCTTTGGCGATGAGGGTGCAACTACCAGCATGGTGTCCGCAAGTGCCTTCATGTATGTCTAGGAGGACGGCCCTTCCGTCCCCGTTGGAGATGCACCATTGAAGTACCCTTGTGATGTTGCGCTTGTACAGCTCGACGTTGATGAGGGTGAATGCCTTGGATCGTCGCGCGATGTGTCGCGCATCAGTCGAGTCATCAGGTAGCCTCTTCCTAAGCAGATATGTGATGTATGGCTATGTTCAAGATGGCTCGATCATCATGACCTCCATTGGGCCTTCGAGTCCCATGCCAAGCTCCGTGTCATCGAGTGCCATTGGCTCATTGGGTGGCGTAGCTCCCGAGTCTGTTGCTGTACTTGCTTTCTTCTCTAGAGCCTTGGGTTTGATGGAGTGTTCGCATATGCGCTCGAGAAATACCCCAGGTAGTATGGGGGCGCAGGTGGAGCCGATGTTGGCAAGTATATCCGCCTTTTCATTGCTTTCGCAGCCGACATGTTGCAATTCACAGCCGTCGAAGTCTCCCTCGAGTGTGTCGTACAGGTCGCGATAGGCGATCATGTTGTCTCTCAGTGCATCGCACTCATGCGTCGTTTGGTTGACCACCAGCTTGGAGTCGTCGTATATGATGAGCCTCTTTGCGCCGCAGGCTTTCGCCATCTGCATTCCATGGATTAAGGCTTTGTATTCAGCTTCATTGTTGGAGGCTGTAAACTACACTCGTAGAACATACTTCATCTTGTATCCTTGGGCGAAGTCAGTATGACACCTGTGCTAGCTCCATCTTTTTGCTTGGACCCGTCGAAGTGCATTATCCAGTGGTAGGACATATCTGGTTGGTCATGGAGCTAGTTCTCCATCCAGTGCACGAGGAAGTTTAGGAGGACTTGCAACTTTATTGCGTCACGCTTCTCGTATGTGATGTTGCATGCCGACAGCTCTATGCCCCAGAGCGCGACTCGTCCGGTGGCATCAGGATTATTGAGTATATGCCCGAGTGGGGCATTGTTTACCACCACGATTGAGTGCTCCTAGAAGTAGTGACACAGTCGCCTGGCTGTCATGAAGACGCCATACACCAACTTCTGGTAGTGCGGGTACCACTACTTTGTTGGCGTGAGCACCTCGCTGAGGTAGTATACTGGGTGCAGGACCCCATGGACTTTATTTTCTTCGGCTCGTTCCACGACGAGCACCGTGCTAACCACCTGGTTGGTGGTGGAGATGTAGAGCACTAGTGGTTCCTTTTTGCGAGGCGTCACCAGTACTGGCGAGGTGGATAGTAGGCGCTTGAGGTCTTCGAATTCTTCTTGCGCCTCGCATGTCCAGTCGAAATTGTCAGCTTTGTGGAGGAGTTGGTACAAGGGCAGTGCCTTTGCACCCATTCAACTGATGAGTTGATTGAGCGTCGTGATTCCCCCAGCCATTGTTGGATGCCTTTTACATTCTCCGGCTTCTTCATGACTAGTATGGCCTTTATTTTCTTTGGGTTTGCCTCGATCCCTCTCACAGAGATGAGATACCCGAGTAGTTGCCCAGATGGCACACCGAAGGCGCATTTGTCCGGATTGAGCTTGATCCGGTAGCGGTCGAGGTTAGCAAAGGTCTTGTGGAGATTGTCGATTAACGTTGCTTCCTCTTTGGTTTTGATGATGATGTCGTCAACATAGACTTCGATATTGCGACCAAGTTGGTTCTTAAGGCAATCCTGCATGCTCCTGCGTTTTTTAGCCCAAAAGGCATCCTGTTGTAGCAGAACACACCAAAGGGTGTTGTAAATGTTGTTTTCTCCTAGTCTTCCTCCTTCATTCGAATAGGATTGTAGCCTGAGTAGGCGTCGAGGAAGCAGAGGCGCTAACATCCCGCAGTTGAGTCGATTATTTGATCGATCCATGGCAACAAGAAGTGATCCTTTGGGAAATGCTTATTCAAGGAGGTGAAGTCCACGCATATCTGCAGGATATCCGTGTGTTTTTTAGGCACAAGCATTGTGTTAGCGAGCCAGGTGCTTTCCTTGATCTCGCGTATGAAATTTACGTCGAGGAGTATGTTGATCTCCATACCGACTGCTTTTGCTCTTGGTTCAGACAGTCACCGTATTGTCTACTTGACTAGCCTTGCGTCTGGATTCATGTTGAGTGAGTGCTCTGTTGAATTCTTTGTCGCTGCTGTCGGACCTCTCGAAGCTTCCATTGATTGTGATGATGCCATTTGGGTCTGGCATCTTCATCTGCAGATAGGCGTAGTGTGGTACTGCCATGAACCTTGTGAATGCGACACGTCCGAGGATGCAATGGTATTGTGAGGGCTAGTTGACGACTTCAAAGTCGATGCGCTCTCGCCGAAAATTTTGCGGCGTGCCAAAGATGACATCGAGGTTAATTTTTCCCAGGGGGTATACGCCCTTCCCTGGGAAGATGTCGTGGGTAAGTCTCATGATGGCAAGGTTCCTATTTTACCATCCACTACAAGAAGAGGTACGGTTCTGAACACCTCTATTGCTCTTGATTCACCATCTGTTATGAGTAAGCTCGTTACACCACCACATACACATGCTACACACACTACTACTACTTCTGAATCTGAAACTTCTGATGATTATGATGCTGCTTCTACAATGCTTGATAAGAGTGGTTCATTAGGTCCTTTCCTAGATGCTACGATTGCTAGAACTATAGCTGGAAATACCGAAACTCCTAATGAAAACACTACTACACCTGTTAGTTCACCTGAGTCTAGCGAAAGTTATGATATTAAAGATGGTTATGTTGAGATGACCGATGAATTTATTAAAGAATGTAAAAACACCCATGATAGGAGCGCTGCTAAGAGTCTCCTTGAGAGGCGTACTATTAGACCCAAATTGTCTCCTATTGCTAAGTTTGCTCCTTCTCCCATAAACATTAAAGATAAATATTATGATTTCTCTCTCGATTTATCTTACATAGCTATTGTCGAGAAAGAACCTTTTTGTGGGACTAAGAATGAAAGTGCGGTAGCACATATGAATGAACTTTCTACCATGAGTGGCTTGTTTTCTGATGATATTAAGATACTTACTTACTTTGTTGCTAAGATTTTCCCTTTTTCAATGAAAAGAGAAGCTAAAACTTGTTTAGTAATTTACCTCCTAGATCTATTGATAGCCCTGATTGCTTGATTAGTACTTCCCTGCAGAAATATTTTCCTCCTAGTGCTAGACATGCTATTTTGCATGAACTTTTTGATTTTAAACTGGGAGAAAAAGAGATATTGCCCGAATCATGGGCAAGGTTTTGTGCTTCGATTCATGCACAAGTTGGAAGTCCATTTCCTAAGAATGAGCTTCTTAATATATTTTATAATGGACTAACTGAAGAATCTAGGACATACCTAGATAGTTGTGCTGATTGTGTTTTCAGGAATAGGACTTCCAAGGAAGCTGAGGAATTAATGGATAAAATAAGCAAGAACTATGAAGATTGGAATCCTCCTGAACAAGCTATACCTGAAATAATTGTACCTGAACCTACTATACCAGTGCCTATTCCAACATCAAAGAAGAGAGGAGTTATTGAATTAAATGATGAAGTGATGAAGGAAGCTAAGAAATGTCTTAAGGAGAAGGGAATTAAAGCTGCAGATGTCAAGAATTTACCTCCTATAGAAGAATAATGTAAGCCTATTCCCTACTCATCCACTATCGAGGCACACTGTCTCCAACACTTTGATGAAGGTGATATCCCTTACTCTAAACCTCCTGATTAATGCTTAGAAGAATTCGATATCTTTATTGTTAAGCAAGATAATTTTAATAAAAGGGTGCATAATCATCTAATGGAAAACACTAGAGCGATTGTTGAGTTGAAAGATATTGTGGAAAAAACCGCTAATGATGTTAAAATGATTGTTAAACACTTTCAAATGGTTCAAACTCAAAAAGATCAACTTATTAAAGTGCAAAAATACTTGCTAGTTAATGCTGCTACAGAAAAACATGCTTATGAAATTAGAACTAGAAGTGGAGCTGCTATCCAGGATCCTCTATATCCTGAGGGGCATCCCAAAAGAATTGAGCAGGATTCTCAACAAGCTGAAAATAGTGGCTCTACTCATAAGAAAAGGAAAAGGAAACATAAAACTGTTGTAGAACCCTCTGAACCTGCTATAGATCCTAATAGTATATCTATTTCTGATGCTGAAACTGAAAGTGGTAATGAAGAAAATGAAGCTCCTAATGAAGAAAAAGTTGAAGAAGAACCTGAAAAGCACACTAAGAATACTAAATACACTAAAGAAGATTTTGTTGCTAAGAAACATGGTAGTGAAAGAGACCTTGGGTCCAAAAACCTATGCCTTTTCCTGATAAGAAACACAAGTCAAAGGAAGATGAACACTATAATAAGTTTTGTGAGAGGATGAAACCTTTATTCCTGCAAATTCCTTTGACCGGTGCTATTAAATTGCCTCGTTACTCAAAGTATATGAAGGTCTTTGCCTCGAATAAAAGGAAGATCCATAATGGAGAAATCTCTACTTTGCTTGCTAATTATTCCTTTAATGGTAAGGTTCCAAAGAAACTTGGAGACCCAGGGATTCCAACTATCCTTTGCTCTATTAAGAACAGTAATGTTAGAACTACCATGTGTGATTTGGGAGCTAGAGTTAGTGTTATGCCTTTATCTCTCTATAAGAGGCTTCAACTAGAAAAAATAATACCAACTGATATATCTTTGCAAATGGCTGATAAATCTACCACTATTCCTGTTGGTATATGTGAGGATGTACCTGTTCAAGTGGCTCATAATTGCTTGATATTAACTGATTTTGTTGTGCTTGAAATGCCTGAAGATGATAATATGTCTATTATTCTTGGGAGACCTTTTCTTAATACTATAGGAGCTGTTATCAATTGTAATCAAGGAAAGGTGACTTTCAATGTTAATGACAAGGAACATACTGTCTATTTCCCCAAGAAGATTGAAAGGACTTATGGTTTGAATTCAATTGAACATGTTGAGGGCATTCAAGTTGGAGAAATATATTGTCCCATACCAAGAGAAAATATTGAAACTATTATGATTGGGACCATTGCTATCAAGGTTGAGGTAACATAATCATTAGTGGAATACAAAGTTTTGTGTCATATGGAATTGTTTTGGTAACAAGACCTGATCAACCTTGTTAAGAAAAGGATTTCATTGAACAAAACAATGTTTTCACCGTGATTATCCCTGTTTACTTTTATTCTGTCCATTTTAGCTTTTGCTTTCATTTAGTCTCCTTTTTGTTGTTAGTTGCTTGCATGTTAGACTGTCTTAGAACTCCTGTAGTTCAGCCTTGTTTTGTCTTTGCATCATTCAAAAAAAATCTGTCTGTCAGAAAATCATTCTTCTATACCTGAAAAATGCCCAAAAATAAAGTGTCTCGAAAAATTCCAGAAAATTCATATTAAATTTTTACGTGAAAAAAGGGCCAGAGGAGTGCCTGGGAGGTACCAGGGGGACACACTAGGCAGGCACACCACCTGGTGGCACGGCCTACCCTGGGTGGTGCCATGCCATGGTGTGGGCCACCCCTGGCCCTCCACTAACTCTCTCACCTGCCACTTTCTTCTCTCTCCCGAGTAATCTCCAATTCATTGCTCAAAATCGCGTTATTGCTGTGCTTGCTCTCGATTTTTTCGATCTCCTTGCTCATCCCATCTTTGTTGCTTAAATTTGGAGCACTTGTTCCCTGGTATGTGACTCCTCCCCTTGTCCAAGTAGATTTGTATTTAGTTGATTATATCTTGAGTATTTTGCTGCTGTAGGTGACAGGTTATGAGAGCTTGTAATCTTGTTTGATGCTTAGATATATAGTTTTGATGCACGTTTAGGCCTCTTACAAGTCCCCATGAGTAGAATCCTTCATTATATTCACTTTGCGATCACTTGTTTAATAGGTGTTTAAATTTCAGAATAGAAGATGAATGAGCATCAACTAAACCAACATGAACTATGGGTGCCTGATGTCATGAAGGTCCACCGGGAGGAGGAAGTTTTTCCTTCCATTTATCCTTGTTCTGAGTTCATGAGAGCTGCGGGAATTCTCCAAGATTTCCACACTTTGGTTTCTAATGAAGGGTTGGAGCACTTTTTGGAAGATGAACCTTGTCAATTTGTGATGCTAACCATGTCTGTGGTGTAGGACTTTCAATTTAGTCACTCTTTTCCTAACCCCATGGTCCACTACAAAATTTGCAATATTGCTGTCGACCTTTCTCTCGATGACTTTTGTGCAGCTATTAAGGTACCTCAATGGGGATCATGTAGAAGGATTAAGGAGCGACCTGAACCACTCATGGATTTATACGCAGAAATTTGCCAAGGGAGCAGCTTCTCGAAGGAGAGTGGAAAAATCCGTAACATTCATCTTCCCTCCATTCGCTACTTTGCCTACTTTATTGCCAAGTGTGTTCTTGCTAGGAAAACTTCCAATAAGTTATCTTCATATGATCTAGGATTTATCTCTACTGCTCTTAAACGAGATAGGTCTTACAACTTAGGTGCTTTGATAGCTTTCCGTCTTGCTGCTAACCCTGAGAAAGGTGGAATTTGTGGAGGCCTCATTGCTTCTCGTTTACTTGCATTGCATGGTTTAGTGCCTCATCATCTAGACCTATAGTTCCCCATAGAAAGGCTTGATTTTAATTCCATGATACAGCATAAATTTGTTTCCTCATGGGCTAGTTTGAATGAGTTGTCTTATGAAATAACTTTTGTCAAAGTTGGTTGGAGAAAGAGCAAGTCCGAGCATGTTGTTCTTTTGCCTGCACCTATTTTGTTTAACCTTGATAACAGGGAAGGATGATCCCTCACTGAGGAGGAGCTTGACACATACTTGGGAGAGCTCTCCCAAGAGGAGCAGGATACTAGAAGGGAGGTCACGGATGATTCGGTCCAGCCCTCGAACGAGGGGGAGTCTTCATATCAGCAGCCTGCCTATGATTGGGGAGCTTCTTCTTCTTCCCACGGGCCCAACTACGACCATTCTTACCATCTCCTTATCATGTTGCGTCGGTACTTTGTATATTCATGTTTTGTTTTCTTTTTAGTTTTCGTTCTTTCTTTGCTTTTGCTTTCTTAAACACAAAAAGACCAAAAATATTTTTGTTGTTTCTCTTTGGTTTGCTTCTTCTTTTTGCCTTGGTTTGTTTTTCCCTTTTTGCTTTGTTTGAACTATTCGAAAAACCAAAAAAGATTTTCTTTGCTTGCTTTTCCTTTTTGGTTCTTGCTTTAAAAAATCGAAAACACCAAAAATATTTGATGTTCTTCTTTGGCTTTGTGAGTTTGTTGCAGGGTTCAGCAGTCCTCAGTGGATATTAGTTTCATATTATTATTCAAGCCACACAAGTGAAGAGCAATAATGAGGATTAATGACAACCTGAGGTGTGAGGCTGGTAACGAACTCTATTTGTTTTCATTTTTGTACATATACTCATCATTGTGGGCATGCTTAGCCTGTTCGTGTAGGGTGTATGTTATTTATGAATGCTTAGTAGTTCTTGCTTTCTTATGATTAGTCCTAACTTGCTAATAGTTTGTAGCATGTCATATGAATGTTTGCTTGCATTGCTCTATTCATAACTTGGTATGACACCGTGGTATCCTCCTCTGAATGTTTCATTTGAATTGACTTGGCACATGCTCACGCATGCACATGACTGTCATAATCAGTTAAGCCTCGATGAATTATTTTGCCTTGAGGATCTTGAATCACTTTCATGCCGTGATTAGTCATGTTTTGTTGCAAGCATGATTATGATAGCTATTGCTCTCTCGTTTGTCGCTGCCTTACTATTGCTAGCCTTCACCTTCACTAAGTATGTTTTACTCATGTTTCCAACTCCCCAAAACCAAATATTTCCAAAGTGTCCACCATACCTACCTATTAGCATCATTTGCTACTTTCGTTCATATTCAATATGCCTTGTTATGAGAAAGTTAGTTAGTAAAGCTCTCACAAACTTGATGGCACACTTTATTTTATTTTATTTAATAAACCTGAACCATTGTGTCCTACTTTGTTGTGTATATGCTTGCGCTTTATAAGTTGAGTTAGCAGAACCATGTATCATGGGGAACGTTTTCAACATTTCATTGGTACTTAGTACCTCGTTGATATAATGTTCTTTTGCTTATGGATCCCGGCGGTGTGAAATAAAAGTGGAACTTGTAAGATCATGGAGTTTGTATGTATGTTAGAGAAACGCCTGGGCCGCTAGCCTAAGCCCTGACTAATCATGGTGGAAACTTGTAGTATAACCATAATGAGCATTCTATGAAGCATCCTCGATTAAAATCTATGCACATAGCAAATAAAAATATCGCTGAGATGCTCATTGTCTGCTTGCCTTGTCATTTTGATTATGGGATAGCTCCTGTGTCATGTGCAAGGGGTACCCCGTTGGCGGTTCTCTATGATACATATATACTTACAATGACAAGAGCTTACTTGTGACTAAAGTTGAGTAGCATGAGGATCGGTCTTCATAAGTAAGGGGCATGAGACTTCGATTTATAAGTTGTCAAGCATATCCACTTAGTTGTGTCACTTTAACCTTAACCATTTAAAGATGCTTATGATAGGGGCAATGAGATCTCAAAGCTAACAAGTACCATACTTTCAGCGTTTGGAAGCCTTTCAAACTATTCGAAACCTTTTCTTTTATTTGTTGAGTCTCCACATATTCTTTGAGCACCTTCCTGAGAGCATAGTTGTCATTCTTTGTGCTTGTCTCAAAACTTGATTATTTGTGTTATGACTTTGATGCTTGTATCTTTGATATCTTTACTTCTAGTCTTCACCTAAACTTCAGAGGTACCTTAAATCAAAGGCAAGAGACATACCACTCTATCATACCCTTTGAGCATTGTAATGTTTCTTATGTTTATACTTCATGCTACTTATTATTTTTGAGTTGGAATCTGTTCATAGCTTATTAAGTAAACTTAGTTGCATACTCCTTATTATGAATTGTCTAAGTAGTTGATCACATGCTGAGAATATATACATCATATGAAGCAAATGTGTTCGTTAAAGTTCTTTTATCGCACTCAGTTTTCAACTGAATTGCTTGAGGACAAGCAATAAGCTAAGCTTGGGGGGAGTTGATACGTCCAAAACGTATCTACTTTCTCGAACACTTTTGCTATTGTTTCTCCTCTAAACTTGTGTGATTTGGATACAACTAACACAGACTGACACTATTTTTAGCAGAATTGCCCTGGTGTCTACTTTTTGTGTAGAAAATCAACTATCAGGAAAAATCCCAGAAAATATGCTGAAAATCCTATTTCACCAGAATACTACAGGAGCCAGAATACGAGACGGAGGGGGCTGGGTCCAGGCCACACCACCTGGCCGTGCGGGCAAGCCCTGGCCGCACCAGGGGGTGGTCTGGCTGCCCTAGATTGCCCCTCGGTCTCCCTCTTCGCCTATAAGTTGCCTTCTGACCTAAAAACTCCGGGGAGGTCGACGTTTTTCCGGAAGGAGTTCCGCTCCGCCGCCACCACTAGATTCCATGAAACAGCACTAGAAACTCCATTCTGGCACCCTGCCGGGATGGGGAATTGGAGGAGATCATCGCCATCATCATCACCATCGATTCTCCATCGACCATCCATGTTTCCCCCACCTATGAGTGAGTAATCCACCGCTGTAGGTTATGGGGATGGTAGGGATTGGATGGTATCGTTCATGTAATGGCATCAGATTGGTAGGGCATGGTGCCTAGTATCTTTTATTAGTGCTTTATGACTTTGTTGCGACTTGTTATGATTAATGCTTGTCACTAGGGCCCGAGTGCCATGATTTTAGATCTGAACATGCTATTGATTCATTATGATTGTATTGTTTATGGTCTTGCCTGCAAGTTGTATACACACGTTGTTGTCCGGAACAAATGGCCCCAAAGTGACAAAAATCGGGATAACCAGAGGGAATGGCTTTGATGTGAGGATCACATCTGTTCATGGAGTGTTAATGCTTTGCTCCGGTGCTCTATTAAAAGGAGCACCTTAATTGTCAGTAGTTCCCTTGAGGGCCCGCTGCAAACGGGCTGGCAGGACAAAAGATGTTGTGCAAGTTCTCATTGCGAGCACATATGACTATATATGGAACACATGCCTAGGATTATATAGTACTTGGATGCTTTATCTTATTTATCTGCAGTTTCCCTATGTTCTGATTGCTATGTGAATTGTTTTGTCCATGCAACACCCGTCCATCCATACCTATGCCTACCGCACTCAAATCGTACTGTTTGCTGCTATTGTTACTACTATCTTTACTTTACTACTTCTGCTACTTTACTATTCCTACTACAAAACTGTTGCTACTGATAAACTGCTGTGAGCGAGATTTTTTCTAGGTGCAGCTGAATTGACAACTTAGATGTTAAGGCTTATAAATATTCTTTGGCTCCCCTTGTGTCGAATCAATAAATTGGGTTTCACTTCCCTCGAAAATACTGTGGTACACCCCTATACTTGTGGGTCATCACGCATCGTAGTCATGGTCATGCCGCCGTGAGCGACGTCACCATGACAGATCGTGGCTGTCATCGCTGGAGGAGTACGAGTAGTAGTATTTGGCCAGAGCCTTGCTTTTCTTTGGCTCTCATGTTGGCTCTTTATCGAGGGTGGCCTCAGTTAGCCCAGGCCAATGATCGTAGATCGGTGCATGGCAGCTCGTGGATCTCCATCCGGTGGCTGGTTGTTGAGGAGGTACATGGTGGCCGCTTTCACCGCAGTTTGCGGTGTCTTTGGGAGCACGTTGCCCCGCGTATCCACCATCATAGAGCCGAAGTCGAGGACTTTCGCGGTTTCTATGCGCTCTTGGTTGGTGAGGTGGGCTAGTCGAGATTGTCTTTTGTTGGCCAGGTACTCATTGCCCTTAGAGGAGGATCCTCAGTGGGAGGAGAGTGGAGCTCGCCGAAGGCTCGACTCATTCGTCACCTTTCTGCACGCCTCGAGTTGCGCGATTAACTGCTGCTGGCGTTTGAATTCTTCCTTCAGCAGCCAATGGTAACCCATCAGCATGTCATGCGATGTGTTGGGGGTAGAGGATGCGAATATCATTTTGCGGCTCGAAAGTTGGGGTGTACAGGCAACGCGGTACCCAATTTCAATGAAATCAGCCGGGATGACTACAGTTGGTGTGCCAAATACTCAGAGGGTCTTTTTTGTCATTAATTCAACTTTACGTTTCAATACAAAAAATCAGGCTGACGGCCGTCAAGTTGCCCCCCCCACCCTGTCAGTTCTTGCCGTTATGTCGCTCCCGTCGCTTAGGTGGGGTGGCTGTCACGTAGGCTTGCAGCGTTGGCACAGTGGATAGGACAACACCCCCTACCTAGTGTATTGACGTGACAAAACAGGACACATGTATCGATGTTATAATTATTTTTTGTTTACTTAGAAGCTGGAACGGCCACCGCCACGCGTCTCTCCTTGGACTTTCGTCCCAATCGTTAACCACTACCTTAAAAGTGCATTGACGGTTCCACCGTTCCCTTGCCTCGCAGAAACCACTCTTCTTCTTCCTGTCATCTATCTTCTTCCCGTCTTCTCCTTGCCGCCATGGAAGATCTACGCACTCTAGAGACAAGCTTCACTGCCCATGTCAATAAGAAGATAGACGTTGTCTACACCAACGAGGAGGAGACAGTGGTGCGTGTCCTGAGGATGTACGAGGGTTGGCTTGGGATAGATGAGGACAAGTTTGTGGGATTAGACCTCGAGTACACCCCGAAGCACCCATATGAACGGAGTCAAGTCACGTTGTTCAACTGGCCATGCGGAAACATGTCCTCGTCTAACATCTCTCCCGGTTTGTAGATCTGCTCTCTATAGCTAACCGCTTTTAGGGTTTTCTCCTCTTGTTCTTTATCCACTTGCTCATCTTGCAACTACTGGATTTTATTTAGGACCAAATAAATTAGGGTTTGCCTATGTCTCAATCGACTGAGATTTTCTTTAGTCTCAATCACCTAAGAAAAGTGCAACCGTAGTTAAAAGAAATGTGCAACTCGTTCAGTCGACTGAGAAATAGCAAAACCGCATAAATTATGACAATACAATGTTGAGAGTCTTGATCTTGCATTTACTAAACTTTTCAAAATTATATTGAGATGATGATCTTGCATTGAAAAAATATTTGTAGTTACAAATTTTGGTGATGACAAACTACATACTTTCAGGACTGACAGGAAATGTCCGGTGCTGCACCAGTTCCTTGTAGAAAAGGGAATTGTTTTCTGCACTGTCGATAAAACAACTGATTTTTCGAAATTTTATCAAGAGGAAATAATAATTCCTGCGCACAACTGGATCGATATTCAGAGTCTTGTCAAGATCCTAGGGGGCTCAAGGAAGGATGGAATGGCATCACTCGCAACTAGAATCCTCGATTAGTCGTACGGCAAAATGAAGGAAGATTTCCCTACGGATAGGTATGATTTCTAGGAAGAGTGGCCGTTGTCTGATATAAACCAGAAGTATGCAGCCATAGATGCTTACGTGACCTACCAGTTGTACAAGAAGATCCATTTTTTTCTATGTTACCTCGTGTTTTCCCCTATTTGTAAGAGGGAAGACGAGCTTTGGGGATCCCTTTGTAGAAAATGCAGAATAGCTGAGTTTGAAGTTGCATATGCAAAGAAATTAGCTGCATCTGAAGCAGCTGACAGAGAGGTTGCCGAAGCAGCTGAAAGAGAGCTTGCATCTGAAGAAGTAGTTTACAGAGAGGCTGCAGCTGAAGCGACAAACAGAGAGACAACATCTTCTAGCGGCAACAAACAAGCATGTGATGTGATACGTCCAAAACGTATCTACTTTCCCGAACACTTTTGCTATTGTTTCTCCTCTAAACTTGTGTGATTTGGATGCAACTAACATGGACTGACGTTGTTTTTAGCAGAATTGCATTGGTGTCTACTTTTTTGTGCAAAAAATCAATTATCACGAAAAATCCCGGAAAATATGCCAAAAATCCTATTTCACCAGAAGACTCCCAGAGCTAGAATATGAGACGGAGGGGGGGGGGTTGGGCCCAGGCCACACCACCTGGCCACGCGGGCAAGCCCAGGCCGCGCCAAGGGGTGGTCTGCCGCCCTAGACTGCCCCTCGGTCTCGCTTTTCGCCTATAAGTTTCCTTCTGACCTAAAAACTCGGGGGTTTTCGACGATTTTCCAGAAGGAGTTCCGCTCCGCCTCCACCACCAGATTCCACGAAACAACACCAGAAACTCCGTTCTGGCACCCTGCCGGGACGGGGAATTGGAGGAGATCATCGCCATCATCACCACCATCGTTTCTCCATCGACCATCCATGTTTCCCCCATCTATGAGTGAGTAATCCCCCATTGTAGGCCATGGGGATGGTAGGGATTGGATGAGATCGTTCATGTAATGGCACCAAACTGTGAGGGCATGGTGCCTAGTATCTATTATTAGTGCTTTATGATTTTGTTGCGACTTGTTGTGCTTAATGCTTGTTACTAGGGCCCGAGTGCCATGATTTCAGATCTGAACATGTTATTGATTCATTATGATAGTATTGATAATGGTCTTACCTGCAAGTTGTATACACACATTGTTGTCCAGAACCAATGGCCCTGAATTGACAGAAATCGGGATAACCGGAGGGAATGGCTTTGATGTGAGGATCACATGTGTTCACGTAGTGTTAATGCCTTTCTCGGGTGCTCTATTAAAAGGAGCACCTTAATTTCCAGTAGTTCCCTTGTGGCCCCGCTGCAAACGGGCTGGCAAGACAAAAGATGTTGTGCAAGTTCTCATTGCGAGCACGTATGACTATATATGGAACACATGCCTAGGATTATCTAGTACTTGGATGCTTTATCTTATTTATCTGCAATTGCCCTATGTTCTGATTGCTATGTGAATTGTCTTGTCCATGCAACGCCCGTCCATCCATCACTATGCCTAGCGCACTTGAATCCTACTGTTTACTGCTATTGTTACTGCTATCTTTACTTTACTACTGCTGTTACTTTACTATTTCTACTACAAAACTGTTGCTACTGATAAACTGTTGTGAGCAAGATTGTTTCCAGGTGCAGCTGAATTGACAACTCAGTTGTTAAGCCTTATAAATATTCTTTGGCTCCCCTTGTGTCGAATCAATAAATTGGGTTTCACTTCCCTCGAAAATACTGCGATACACCCCTTGTACTTGTGGGTCATCAAGACTATTTTCTGTCGCCGTTGTCGGGGATCATAGCTTTATTTATCAAGTTCACTTGGACTCTCTATTGTTAGCTGCCATCCATCCATCATGGGTAAGTCTCGTGATGGTAAGGTTCCTATTTTACCATCCACTACAAGAAGAGGTACGGTTCTGAACACCTTTGTTGCTCTTGATTCACCATCTGTTATGAGTAAGCTCGTTACACCACCACATACACATGCTACACACTCTGCTACTACTGCTGAATCTGAAACTTCTGATACTTATGATGCTGCTTCTATGGTGCTTGATAAGAGTGGTTCATTAGGTCCTTTCCTAGATGCTACGATTGCTAAAACTATAGCTGGAAATACTGAAACTCCTAATGAAGACACTACTACACCTGTTAGTTCGCCTGAGTCTAGTGAGAGTTATGATATTGAAGATGGTTATGTTGATATGACCGATGAATTTATTAAAGAATGTAAAAACACCCATGATAGGAGCGCTGCTAAGAGTCTCCTTGAGAGGCGTACTATTAGACCAAATTGTCTCCTATTGCTAAGTTTGCTGCTTCTCCCATAAACATTAAAGATAAAGATTATGATTTCTCTCTCGATCTATCTTACATAGCTATTGTTGAGAAAGAACCTTTTTGTGGGACTAAGAATGAAAGTGCGGTAGCACATATGACTGAGCTTTCTACCATGAGTAGCCTGTTTTCTGATGATATTAAGATGCGTACTTAATTTGCTAAGATTTTCCCCTTTTCACTGAAAGGAGAAGCTAAAACTTGGTTTAGTAATTTACCTCCTAGATCTATTGATAGCCCTGATTGTTTGATTAGTACTTTCCTGCAGAAATATTTTCCTCCTAGTGATAGACATGCTATTTTGTAGGAACTTTTTGATTTTAAACCGGGAGAAAAGGAGATATTGCCTGAATTATGGGCAAGGTTTTGTGCTTTGATTCATGCACAGGCTGGAAGTCCATTACCTAAGAATGAGCTTCTTGATATATTTTATAATGGACTAACTGAAGAATCTAGGACATACCTAGATAGTTGTGCTGATTGTGTTTTCAGGAATAGGACTCCCAAGGAAGCTGAGGAATTAATGGCTAAAATAAGCAAGAATTATGAAGATTGGACTCCTCCTGATTCAGCTATACCTGAAGTAATCATACCTGAACCAACTATTCTGGTGCCTATTCCAACATCAAAGAAGAGGGGAGTTATTGAATTAAATGATGAAGCGACGAAGGAAGCTAAGAAATGTCTTAAGGAGAAGGGAATTAAGCTGCAGATGTCAAGAATTTACCTCCTATTGAAGAGTTATGTAAGCCTATTCCCTACTCATCCACTACCGAGGTACACTCTCTCCAACACTTTGATGAAGGTGATATCCCTTACTCTAAACCTCCTGATCAATGCTTAGAAGAATTCGATATCTTTATTGTTAAGCAAGATAATTTTAATAAAAGGGTGCAAAATCATCTAATATAGAACACTAGAGCTATTGTTGAGTTGAAAGATATTGCGGAAAGAACCTCTAATGATGTTAAAATGATTGTTAAACACTTTCAAATAGTTCAAACTCAAATAGATCAACTCATTAAAGTGCAACAAGACTTGCTAGTTAATGTTGCTAAAGAAAAACATGCATATAAAATTAGAACTATAAGTGGTGCTGCTACCCAGGATCCTATATATCCTAAGGGGCATCCCAAAAGAATTGAGCAGGATTCTCAACAAGCTGAAAATAGTGGCTCTACTCGTCAGAAAAGGAAAAAAGAAACATAAAACTATTGTAGAACCCTCTGAACATGCTCTAGATCCTAATAGTATATCTATTTTTGATGATGAAACTGAAAGTGGTAATGAAGAAAATGAAGTTCCTAATGAAGAAAAAGTTGAAGAAGAACCTGAAAAGCACACTAAAAATTCTAAATACACTAAAGAAGATCTTATTGCTAAGAAACATGGTAGTGAAAGAGAACCTTGGGTCCAAAAACCTATGCCTTTCCCTGATAAGAAACACAAGTCAAAGGAAGATGAACACTATAATAAGTTTTGTGAGTGGATGAAACCTTTATTCCTGCAAATTCCTTTGACTAATGCTATTAAATTGCCTCCTTACTCAAAGTATATGAAGGATATTGTCTCGAACAAAAGGAAGATCCCTAATTAAGAAATTTTTACTTCGCTTGCTAATTATTCCTTTTAATGGTAAGGTTCCTAAGAAACTTGGAGACCCAGGGATTCCAACTATCCATTGCTCTATTAAGAACAGTTATGTTAGAACTTCTTTGCGTGATTTGGGAGCTGGAGTTAGTGTTATGCCTTTCTCTCTCTATAAGAGGCTTCAACTAGAAAAGTTAATACCAACTGATATATCTTTGCAAATGGGTGGTAAATCTACCACTATTCCTGTTGGTATATGTGAGGATGAACCTGTTCAAGTGGCTCATAATTGTGTGATATTAACTGATTTTGTAGTGCTTGAAATGCCTGAAGATGATAATATATCTGTTATTCTTGGGAGACCTTTTCTTAATACTACAGGAGCTGTTATTAATTGTAATCAAGGAAAGGTGACTTTCAATGTTAATGACAAGGAACATACTGTCTATTTCCCCAAGAAGATTGAAAGGACTTATGGTTTGAATTCAATTGAACATGTTGAGGGCATTCAAGTTGGAGAAATATATTGTCCCATACCAAGAGAAAATTTTGAAACTATTATGATTGGGACCATTGCTATCAAGGTTGAGGTAACATAATCATTAGTGGAATACAAAGTTTTGTCCCATATGAAATTGTTTTGGTAACAAGACCTAATCAACTTTGTTAACAAAAGGATTCTGTTGAACAAAACAGTGTTTTCACTATGATTATCTCCATTTACTTCTATTGCTATCCATTTTAGTTTTTGTTTTTGTTTAGTTTTCTTTGTTGTTAGTTGCTTGCATATTAGAGTGTCTTAGAACTTCTGTAGTTCTAGCCTTGTTTTGTCATTGCATCATTCAAAAAAAAACTGTCTATCAGAAAATCGTTCTTCTATACCTGAAAAATGCCCAAAAATAAAGTGTCTCGAAAAAATCCAGAAAATTCATATTAAATTTTTATGTGAAAAATGGGGCAGAGGAGTGCCTGGGAGGTACCAGGGGGACCCACCAGGAAGGATCACCACCTGGTGGTGCGGCCTGCCCTGGGTGGCGCCATGCCATGGTGTGGGCCACCCCTGGCCCTCCACTAACTCTCTCACCTGCCACTTTCTTCTCTCTCCCGTGTAAGCTCTAGTTCATTGCTCAAAATCGTGTTCTTGCTATGCTTGCTCTCGAATTTTTTTCGATCTCCTTGCTCAGCCCATCTTTGTTTCTGAAAATTGGAGCACTTGTTCTCGGGTATGTGACTCCTCCCCTTGTCCAAGTAGATTTGTGTTTAGTGGATTATATATTGAATATTTTGCTGCTGTAGGTGACATGTTATGAGAGCTTGTAAGCTTGTTTGATGCTTAGAGATATAGTTTTGATGCATGTTTAGGCCTCTTACAAGTCCCTATGAGTAGTATCCTTCATTATATTCACTTTGCAATCACTTGTTTAATAGGTGTTTAAATTTCAGAATACCAAGCATGAACAACCATACCTTTGGAGAGGTATTTGAGAGGGATGCACCTAGGAGGTCGAGGCCCTCAAGATCAGCCTCTCAGTTTAGGCTATCATACAACAAAGATCTCACTGCAACTCGTATTGGTAATGAAAGGGATGATGGGGATGCTCACCCATCTACTTTTCCTTGTTTTACTTTCTTACAAGCTGTAGGGATTCTTGATGATTTCTTGCTACTGATTGAGAGGGTTTGTTTGACCCCATATATGCAAGATGAGAGTGAGCAATACGCTATGCTCACCAAAACCTTTGTTGAGAGCTTCACGTTTACTAACACGTCCTATCAGTCAATTGGCTCTTTCAAAATTTATAATCTGCTCATTACCATGCCTTTCGAGAGATATTGCAGTATTGTAGGTGTAAGCATGACAGGGACCGTGAAGAAAATTCAAGGGCGACCCGCTGATTTGCTGGAAATTTACCGAGGAGTGACCAATGATGATGACCGCGTGGCGCAACGCGGAAAGATAAGAAACATCCAACTCCCTACTCTCAGATACTTTGCATATTATCTTGCTACTAGCATACTTGGTAGGGAGAACACAAGTAATATCTCCAACTATCATTTAGCCTTCCTTGCTGCTGCGCTTAACAATGATACTCGGCACAACCTTGGCTCGCTTATTGCTCGCCGCCTAGCTGCTAGAGGGCCTATCTATGGGGGCATCGTTGCCTCGCGTATGGTCAATGCATTAGGTATTTTAGTAGACCCCAATGATATTGTATTGGCACCACAAAGGCTTGACCTTGTTGCTATGAAAACTCATCACTTTGTCACTACTACTTCTGATTTGGACAATATAGTATATAGGATGTTGTTTACTGACGGGGATGAGAGGGAGATCCCTTTGCCGCAGTCTTCTTTGTTTAGTGTTCACAAGAGACCGTGGTCGCGCTCCAAGGTGGAGGTGGACGAGCAGCTTTGCTTGTTGGGTTTCCACGAGAAACACTAGGAGGATGTACCCTCCTACGATCACTCCGCACACTACGGAGGGACGTACTCGAGCTTGCACCAGGACGAGGGTACCTCCTCGTCATACTACGGGGACACGTCATCCTGGTCGTCTTGGGATTGAAACCAACTTAGGCCGAAAGCCTAAGCTTGGGGGGAGGTACGCCGACACCGCACTCATCTCCTGATCATGTTGCGTTGGTACTTTGTATATTCATGTTTTGTTTTCTTTTTAGTTTTCGTTCTTTCTTTGCTTTTGCTTTCTAAAACACAAAAAGACCAAAAATATTGCTGTTGTTTCTCTTTGGTTTGCTTCTTTTTCCTTTTGCCTTGGTTTGTTTTTCCCTTTTGCTTTGTTTGAACTATTCGAAAATCCCAAAAGAGTTTTCTTTGCTTGTTTTTCCTTTTTGGTTCTTGCTTTAAAAAATCGAAAACACCAAAAATATTTTATGTTCTTCTTTGGCTTTGTGAGTTTGTTGCAGGATTCAGCAGTCCTGAGTGGATATTGGTTTCATATTATTATTCAAGACACACAAGTGAAGAGCAATAATGAGGATTAATGACAACTTGAGGTGTGAGGCTAGTAACGAACTCTATTTGTTTTCATTTTTGTACATATACTCATCATTGTGGGCATGCTTAGTCTGTTCATATAGGGTGTATGTCATCTTTGTATACTTAGTAGTTCTTTCTTTCGTATGATTAGTTCCATCTTGCTAATAGTTTCTAGCATGTCTTATTAATGTTTGCTTGCATTACGCTATTCATAACTTGGTGTGACACCGTGGTATCCTCCTCTGAATGTTTCATTTGAATTGACTTGGCACATGCTCATGCATGCATGACTGAAATAATTAGTTAAGCCTCGATGAATTATTTTGCCTTGAGGATCTTGAATCACTTTCGTGCCATGATTAGTCATGTTTTGTTGCAAGCATGATTATGACAGCTATTGCTCTCTCATTTGTCGCTCCCTTACTATTGCTAGCCTTCACTTTCGCTGAGTATTTTACTCATGTTTCCAACTCCCTAAAACCAAATATTGCCAAAGTGTCCACCATACCTACCTATTAGCATCATTTGCTGTTCCGTGCATATTCAATATGCCTTGTTTTCTTCCGAATAAAATGTCTGCTTGTTTTGGGAAAGTTAGTTAGTAAAGCTCTCATGAACTTGATGGCACACTTTATTTTCGTGCACTTAATAAACCTAAACCATTGCGTCCATCTTTGTTGCGTATATGCTTGCACTTTCTAAGTTGGAGTTAGCAGAACCATGTATCATGGGGAACGCTTTCAACATTCCACGGGTACTTTGCACCCCGTTGATATCATGATTCTTTTGCTTATGGATCCTGGCGGTGTGAAATAAAAGTGGAACTTGTAAGATCATGGAGTATGTATGTTAGAGAAACACCTGGGCCGCTAGCCTAAGCCATGCCTAATCATGGTGGAAACTTGCAGCATAACCATAATGAGCATTCTATGAAGCATCCTCAATAAAAATCTATGCACATAGTAAATAAAAAGATCGGTGGGATGCTCATTGTCTGCTTGCATTGTCATTTTGATTATGGGATAGCTCTTATGTCATGTGCAAGGGGTACCCCGTTGGTGGTTCTCTATGATATGTATATACATAGAATGACAAGAGCTTACTTGTGACTGAAGTTGAGTAGCACGAGGATCGGTCTTCGTAAGTAAGGGGCAGGAGGCTTCAATTTATAACTTGTCAAGCATATCCTCTTAGTTGTGTCACTTCCACCTTAACCACATTAAAGATGCTTATGATAGGGGCAATGAGAGCTCAAAGCTAATGAGTACCATACTTTCAGCATTTGGAAGCCTTTCAAACTATTCAAAACCTTTTCATTTCCTTATTGAGTCTCCACATATTGTCTGAGCACCTTCTTGAGAGCGTAGTTTTTCATTCTTTGTGCTTCTCCCATTACTTGACTATTTGTGTTATGACTTTGATGCTTGTATCTTTGACATCTTTACTTCTAGTCTTCACCTGAACTTCAGAGGTGCCTTGGCACAAAGGCAATCGAGATACCACTCTATCATACCTTTTTATGAGCATTGTAATGTTACTTATGTTTATGTTTCTTGCTACTTATTATTTTTAAGTTGGAATCTCTTCATAGCTTGCAATGCCTATTAAGTAAACTTAGTTATATACTCCTTATTATGAATTGTCTAAGTATTTGATCACATGCTGAAGAATATATGCGTCATATGAAGCAAATGTGTTCTGGAAAGTTCTTTTATCGCACTCATTTTTCAACTAGATTGATTGAGGACAAGCAATAAGCTAAGCTTGGGGGGAGTTGATACGTCCAAAACGTATCTACTATCCCGAACACTTTTGCTATTGTTTCTCCTCTAAACTTGTGTGATTTGGATGCAACTAACACGGACTGATGTTGGTTTTAGCAGAATTGCATTGATGTCTACTTTTTGTGCAGAAAATCAACTATCGGGAAAAATCCCGGAAAATATGCCAAAAATCCTATTTCACCAGAAGACTCCCGGAGCCAGAATACGAGACGGAGGGGGGCTCGGGCCAGGCCACACCACCTGGACGCGCGGGCAAGCCTAGGCCACGCCAGGGGGTGGTCTGGCCACCCTAGACTACCCCTCGGTCTCCCTCTTCGCCTATAAGTTTCCTTCTGACCTAAAAAATCAGGGGTTTTCGATGTTTTTCCAGAAGGAGTTCCGCTCCTCCGCCACCACCAGATTCCATAAAATAGCACCAGAAACTCCGTTCTGGCACCCTGCCGGGACGGGTAATTGGAGGAGATCATCGCCATCATCACCACCATCGCTTCTCCGTCGACCATCCATGTTTCCCCCATCTATGCGTAAGTAATCGCCCGCTGTAGGATATGGGGATGGTAGGTATTGGATGAGATCGTTCATGTAATGGCATCAAATTGTTAGGGCATGGTACTTAGTATCTATTATTAGTGCTTTACGACTTTGTTCAACTTTTTGTGCTTAATGCTTGTAACTAGGGCCCGAGTGCCATGATTTCAGATATGAACATGTTATTGATTCATTATGATAGTATTGTTTATGGTCTTACGTGCAAGTTGAATACACACGTTGTTGTCCGGAACCAATGGCCCCAAATTGACAGAAATTGGGATAACCAGAGGGAATGGCTTTGATGTGAGGATCACATGTGTTCATGGAGTGTTAATGCTTTGCTCCAGTGCTCTATTAAAAGGAGCACCTTAATTGCCAGTAGTTCCCTTGAGGCCCCGCTGCAAACGGGCTGGCAGGACAAAATATGTTGAGCAAGTTCTCATTGAGAGCACGTATGACTATATATGGAACACATTCCTAGGATTATCTAGTACTTGGATGCTTTATCATATTTATCTGCAATTGCCCTATGTTCTGATTGCTATGTGAATTGTCTTGTCCATGCAACGCCCGTCCTTCCATCCCTATGCCTACTGCACTCGAATCCTACTGTTTACTGCTATTGTTACTGCTGTCTTTACTTTACTACTGTTGTTACTTTACTATTGCTACTACAAAACTGTTGCTACTGATAAACTGCTGTGAGCAAGATTGTTTCCAGGTGTAGCTGAATTGACAACTCAGTTGTTGAGGCTTATAAATATTCTTTGGCTCTCCTTCGAATCAATAAATTGGGTTTCACTTCCCTCGAAAATACTGCGATACACCCCCTATACTTGTGGGTCATCATGATGCACCACTAATTGTGCCGCAGGACCCTGAAGATAGTGAAGCCAAGTCAGATGATAGGTGGGACAAAGAAGTTCGTGAGCTGTGGAGTACCTGGAATGTACGTAGTTCGTCGCCTAGGAACGATGGCAAGCGCCTCAAGTGGTCTGATGATGAGTGAATTAAATTTTACTTGTTAGTGTTATGTTTCTGTTTTGTGGAACTCAGTTAGCTTGCCAAGATGTCTAGCTCCTCAAGTGATACTAGTAAAATAAATTTAACCCTTGTTGTATTATGTTTATGTATGTGTCTTGTAGCTTGTCAAGATGGTAGTTTGTTAAATGGCGGTTTGAAAGAGTGCCCTTTTCGTCTCTCGCTAAATAGATATGCTTCATTTTGCCCAAATTGGTAGCAAATCTAGAGAAGATTCTCACTTCGATATTTCGTTCCCTTTTGTACCTCTTTTTGCCTCCGATCAGGTAGCAAATCTAGAGCAGCAAATCACACCAGGCAGAATACATTCATTCAAAAAACAAAACAAATGTAGATATAGTTGTGCGCAACTAAATTGGATATAGCGATAGAGAGTAACGAGGTTTGATGCAATTAGCCAGAAATAGGATATAGCTAGAAAGAAGCTGCTTAGCAGCAGCTGCTGCTGCCGCAGCTGCAGGCACATCCTGCAAGCTCCCGCGCCTCCGCCTCCTCCCTTCGGTGCTTCCTCCACTTCTTGCGGCCCAGTTTCTTGGACTTGGGGGCCTTGGGCCTGATTGGAGGCACGCGACCCTCTTTGATGGCCACCCGCTGGAGGTTTCACAGGTGAATGTAGAGAGCCCGGTGTTCAGCGATGTAGGCATTGATGTTCACGGTCTCGCGCTTGCCGCTTTTGTGGATGCCGGAGCCCGCGGCCTCTGCATGCTTTAGTAGGGTGTTCAAGTCGGTGCCGCTGCTGATGCGACTCGTCAAGCAGTAGGCGATCCCCTTGCGGAAGGGGCAGCTGTAGTAGGGGCCCCTGAAGAAGGCGTCGTACTGGCCCGCCCATAGCCTCCTCAGCACCTGGCGAGCCTTGGTGTGAATGGACTCATTATCGCTGTAGACGTCGCTGCCAGAAACCTATTGGAAGAAAAGGAAAATGGGGGAGTAGATAATGTAAGAAGATCGAGCAATCGAAATGCGAACAAGCAAATCCTAATAAACCATGATCTAGCATCCAACGATGGGAACGGTACAAGAACCAGGGGAGGGGAGCAAACCCTAGTTACCACCGACCATGGGTCGTTGATGCCGGTGTTGTAGGGGTTCAGCGAAGCGATGTACTTATCTGGATCATAGGTGCCCAAGAAGTGTGTGATCTTCTTGTGACCGACGGGGGACTCCTCTTCGACAGCTCCGTCAGTAGTGGGGACGGGGGCTTGGACGGGAATGGCGGCTGCCATCGATGCCTTGACTGGGGCCAAGACAGGGACAACGGCTGCTTTCAACGCATTGAGGGGGACCGGCGAGGAGACGGGGGCCTCCTCGCCGGTGGCCACGGAGGCAACGATGGCCACCTTATCCTCCTCGGCCATCACCGGCACGGACGGGGTATTCTCGGGAGTTTGCGGATGCTGGTGGGATAGTGGAGAGGGTTGCATGGGGACAGTGAGCGAGAGTGGGACTCGGTGTGTGGAGAGGGGCTTTATAGTTAAGGTGGATAGAAGCAAGGCACGTTTTGTTGCACCACCATGCAACGCGCCGCGCAGTCTACTGCACCGTGCACCGCAACATGCGCACGGTACGTCACGTTTTTTTCCCGTGCCATGCATGGCAGTTCTGTATTGAGCCGCATGCAAAGGGCGCACACATAATTTCTATGTACGAAATTTGACACGGCCCTAAAATTGGCGATAGTTAAAAGTGGGAATGTAGAGGGGAAGGTAGGTGGCTGTACGGCGAGATTTGTGGGGTTGTGATAGATTCGGTAAAGGGATGTGTTGATGGCTATGAGTGACTCGATGAACCGGAGACATTAGGTCTCGTCGAGCATAGCTGTTCGTCCCCAGTTGGAAGTGAGATTGAGAGTTGGTGCGTAAAAAATGGCAATAAACTACAGCTGTCCATCGACAACCGTGCACTCGATGACGCATGTGTTGTGGCGTAGTAGTAGCAGTAGTAGGCTTTTTAGACTTGATTAAACGTGACATGACCGCTCGACGACTTTTTCCATGGACGGCATCGTGTTCCTTCTTGTAGAGGGAGACGTCAAGATGGGGCCTCGTCAAGATGCTAGCTCGTTAACTAGCAGTTTGAAAGAGTACCCTTTTCCTCTCTCGCTAAACAGATATGTTTCATTCTGCCCAAATTGGTAGAAAATCTAGAGAAGAATCTCTCTTCGATTATTCGTTCCCTTTTGGACCTCTTTTTGCCTCCGATCAGGTAGCAAATCTAAAGCAGCAAATCACACCAGGCATAATACATTCATTTAGAAAACAAAACAAATGTAGATATAGCTATGCGTAGCTAAATAGGATATAGCGATAGAAAGTGGTAGGTTGCTTAACAAGGTTCGATGCATTCAGCCAGAAATAGGATGCAAGCAAAATATAGAAAATCAAAAGAAGCTGCTTAGCAGCAGCAGCCACCGCAGATGCAGATACATCCAACTTGACATCCAACCGGTTCATTCGCTAGCACCTCCACCTCCCTCCGGCGCTTCCACCACTTTTTGCTGCCCAGTCCCTTGATTTTGGGGGCCTTGGGCCTGACTGGAGGCATGCGACCCTCTTTGATGGCCACCCGCTGGAGGTTTCGAAGGTGAATGACGAGAGCCCGGTTTTGAGCGATGTAGGCGTTGATGTTCACGATCTCGCGCTTTCCGCCTTTGTGGATGCCGGAGCCTGCGGCCTCTGCATGCTTCAATAAGGTATTGATGTCGGTGCCGCCGATGTGACTCAACCAGCAGTACGCAATCCCCTTGCGGAAGGGGCATTTATACTCGCCGCGCCTAAGGAAGTCGTCGTACTGGCCGGCCCGCAGCCTCCTCAGCACCTGACGAGCCTTGGTGTGAATGGACTCGTCATCGTTGCAGAAGTCGCTGCCGAAAACCAATTGGAAGAAAAGGAAATGGGGGATTAGATGATGTAAGAAGATCGAGCAATCGAAATGCTAACAAGTGAATCCTAATAAACCAAGATCTAGCATCCAACGATGGGAACGGTAGAAGAACCAGGGGAGGGGAGCAAACCCTAGTTACCTCCGACCATGGGTCGTCGATGCCGGTGTCGTAGGGGTTCAGTAGAGCGATGTACTTATCTGGATCGTAGATTCCCAAGAAGTGCGTGATCTTCTTGTGACCGGCGGGGGCCTCCTTGCCGGCGGGGGGCTCCTCTTCGGCGGCTCCGTCGGTAGCGGGGATGGGGACCTGGACGGGAACGGCGAATGCCATCGATGCCTCGGCTGGGGCCTGGACAGGGAAGGTGGCTGCTTTCAACGCATCAAGGGGGACCGGCGAGGAGACGGGGGCATTAGTTAGAGTCATTGCATGTCTGATTTTTTCATGAACCACAGTTAGAGTCATTGCATGTGTGTTCTTCTCACAAACCATATCATGAACCACACCCAGTGTCATTGCATGTGTGTTCTTCTCATTAACCACACATGGATCCACCAGTGTCATTGCATGTGTGTCCTTCTCACAAACCACATATGGATCCACCAGTGTTATTGCATGTGTGTTCTTCCCACAGACCACACATGGATCCACCGGTGTCATTGCATGTGTGTTATTCTCACAAACCACGTAAGGATCCACCGGTGTCATTGCATGTGTGTTCCTCTCATAGACCACACATGGATCCACCGGTGTCATTGCATGTCTGCTCTTTTCATGAACCACAGTTAGAGTCATTCCATGTGTGTTCCTCTCATAGACAACACATGGATCCACCGGTGTCATTGCATGTCTGCTCTTTTCATGAACCATAGTTAGAGTCATCGCATGTCTGCTCTTTTCATGAACCAGAGTTAGAGTCATTGCATTTGTGTTCTTCTCACAAACCATATCATGAACCACACCCAGTGTCATTGCATGTGTGTTCTTCTCATTAACCACACATGGATCCACCAGTGTCATTGCATGTCAGCTCTTTTCATTAAGCACAGTTAGAGTCATTGCATGTCTGTTATTTTCACAAACCACATATCACCAGTGTCATTGCATGTGTGTTCTTCCCACAAACCACACATGGATCCACCAGTGTCATTTCATGTGTGTTCTTCCCATGAACCACACATGGATCCACTAGTGTCATTGCATGTCTGCTCTTTTCATGAACCACAGTTAGAGTCATTGCATATCTATTCTTTTCACAAACCACATATCACCAGTGTCATTGCATGTGTGTTCTTCCCACAGACCACACATGGATCCACCAGTGTCATTGCACGTGCGTTCTTCCCATGAACCACACATGGATCCACTAGTGTCATTGCATGTGCGTTCTTTTCACAAACCACATATGGATCCACCAGTGTCATTGCATGTGTGTTATTCTCACGAACCACGTAAGGATCCATCGGTGTCATTGCATGTGTGTTCCCCTCATAGACCACACATGGATCCACCAGTGTCATCGCATGTCTGCTCTTTTCATGAACCACAATTGAAGTCATCGCATGTCTGCTCTTCTCATGAAGCACAGCTAGAGTCATTGCATGTGTGTTCTTCTCACAAACCATATCATGAACCACACCCAGTGTCATTGCATGTGTGTTCTTCTCATTAACCACACATGGATCCACCAGTGTCATTGCATGTCTGCTCTTTTCATTAACCACAGTTAGAGTCATTGCATGTTTGTTCTTTTCGAAAACCACATATCACCAGTGTCATTGCATGTGTGTTCTTCCCACAGACCACACATGGATCCACCAGTGTCATTGTATGTGTGTTCTTCCTAGGAACCACAAATGGATCCACCAGTGTCATTGCATGTGTGTCCTTCCCACAAACCACATATGGGTCCACTAGAGTTCATTGGATGTGTGTTCTTCTCATAAACCACATGGACCCACTAGAGTTCATTGCCTGTGTGTTCTTCTCATTAACGACACATGGATCCACTAGTGTCATTGCATGTCTGCTCTTTTCATTAACCACAGTTAGAGTCATCGCATGTCTGCTCTTTTCATTAACCACAGTTAGAGTCATTGCATGTGTGTTCTTCTCACAAACCATATCAAGAACCACACCTAGTGTCATTGCATGTGTGTTCTTCTCATAGACCACACATGGATCCACCAGTGTCATCGCATGTCTGCTCTTTTCATGAACCATAGTTAGAGTCATTGCATGTGTGTTCTTCTCACAAACCATATCATGAACCACACCTAGTGTCATTGCATGTGTGTTCTTCCCACATACCACACATGGATCCACCAGTGTCATTGCATGTGTGTTCTTCCCATGAACCACACATGGATCCACCAGTGTCATTGCATGTGTGTTCTTTTCACAAACCACATATGGATCCACCAGTGTCATTGCATGTGTGTTATTCTCATGAACCACGTAAGGATCCATCGGTGTCATTGCATGTGTGTTCCCCTCATAGACCACACATGGATCCACCAGTGTCATTGCATGTCTGCTCTTTTCATTAACCACATTTAGAGTCATCGCATGTCAGCTCTTTTCATGAACCAAAGTTAGAGTCATTGCATGTGTGTTCTTCTCACAAACTATATCCTGAACCACACCCAGTGTCATTGCATGTGTGTTCTTCTCATAGACCACACATGGATCCACCAGTGTCATGGCATGTCTGCTCTTTTCATGAACCACAGTTAGAGTCATTGCATGTCTATTCTTTTCACAAACCACATATCACCAGTGTCATTGCATGTGTGTTCTTCCGATAGACCACACATGGATCCACAAGTGTCATTGCATGTGTGTTCTTCCCATGAACGACACATGGATCCACCAGTGTCATTGCATGTGTGTTCGTTGCACAGACCACAAATGGATCTACCAGTGTCATTGCATGTGTGTTATTCTCACAAACCACGTAAGGATCCACCGGTGTCATTGCATTTGTGTTCCTCTCATAGACCACACATGGATCCATCGGTGTCATCGCATGTCTGCTCTTTTCATGAACCACAGTTAGATTCATCGCATGTCTGCTCTTCTCATGAACCATAGCTAGAGTCATTGAATGTGTGTTCTTCTCACAAACCATATCATGAACCACACCCAGTGTCATTGCATGTGTGTTCTTCTCATTAACCACACATGGATCCACTAGTGTCATTGCATGTCTGCTCTTTTCATTAACCACAGTTAGAGTCATTGCATGTCTGTTCTTTTCACAAAACACATATCACCAGTTTCATTGCATGTGTGTTCTTCCCACTGACCACACATGGATCCACCAGTGTCATTGCATGTGTGTTCTTCCCATGAACCACACATGGATCCACCAGTGTCATTGCATGTCTTCTCTTTTCATGAACCACATATGGATCCACTAGAGTTCATTGGATGTGTGTTCTTCCCATAAACCACATGGACCTACTAGAGTTCATTGCATGTGTGTTCTTCTCATTAACCACACATGGATCCACCTGTGTCATTGCATGTCTTCTCTTTTCATGAACCACAGTTAGAGTCATTGCATGTATGTTCTTTTCACAAACCACATATCACCAGTGTCATTGCATGTGTGTTCTTCCCACAGACCAGACATTGATCCACCAGTGTCATTGCATGTGTGTTCTTCCCATGAACCATACATGGATCCACCAGTGTCATGGCATGTGTGTTCTTTTCACAGACTACGTATGGATCCACCAGTGTCATTGCATGTGTGTTATTCTCACAAACCACGTAAGGATCCACCGGTGTCATTGCATTTGTGTTCCTCTCATAGACCACACATGGATCCACCGGTGTCATCGCATGTCTGCTCTTTTCATGAACCACAGTTAGAGTCATCGCATGTCTGCTCATCTCATGAACCACAGCTAGAGTCATTGCATGTGTGTTGTTCTCACAAACCATATGATGAACCACACCCAGTGTCATTGCATGTGTGTTCTTCTCATTAACCACACATGGATCCACCAGTGTCATTGCATGTCTACTCTTTTCATTAACCATAGTTAGAGTCATTGCATGCCTGTTCTTTTCACAAACCACATATCACCAGTGTCATTGCATGTGTGGTCTTCCCACATACCACACATGGATCCACCAGTGTCATTGCATGTGTGTTCTTCCCATGAACCACACATGGATCCACCAGTGTCATTGCATGTGTGTCCTTCTCACAAACCACATATGGATCCACTAGAGTTCATTGGATGTGTGTTCTTCTCATAAACCGCATGGACCCAGTAGAGTTCATTGCATGTGTGTTCTTCTCATTAACCACACATGGATCCACCAGTGTCATTGCATGTCTGCTCTTTTCATTAACCACAGTTAGAGTCATCGCATGTCAGCTCTTTTCGTGAACCAAAGTTAGAGTCATTGCATGGTTGTTCTTCTCAGAAACTATATCATGAACCACACCCAGTTTCATTGCATGTGTGTTCTTCTCATAGACCACACATGGATCCACCAGTGTGATCGCATGTCTGCTCTTTTCATGAACCATAGTTAGAGTCATTGCATGTATGTTCTTTTCACAAACCACATATCACCAGTGTCATTGCATGTGTATTCTTCTCACAGACCACACATGGATCCACCAGTGTCATTGCATGTGTGTTCTTCCCATGAACCACACATGGATCCACCAGTGTCATTGCATGTGTGTCCTTCTCACAAACCACACATGGATCCATTAGAGTTCATTGGATGTGTGTTCTTCTCATAAACCACGTGGACCCATTAGAGTTCATTGCATGTGTGTTCTTCTCATTGGCCACACATGGATCCACCATTGTCATTGCATGTCTACCCTTTTCATTAACCACGGTTAGAGTCATCGCATGTCTGCTCTTTTCATGAACCACAGTTAGAGTCATTGCATGTGTGTTCTTCTCACAAACCATATCATGAACCACACCCAGTGTCATTGCATGTGTGTTCTTCTCATAGACCACACACGGATCCACCAGTGTCATTGCATGTCTGCTCTTTTCATTAACCATAGTTAGAGTCATTGCATGTTTGTTTATTCACAAACCACATATCACCAGTGTCATTGCATGTGTGTTCTTCCCACAGACCACACATGGATCCATCAGTGTCATTGCATGTGTGTCCTTCTCAGAAACGACCTATGTATCTACCAGTGTCATTGCATGTGTGTTCTTCCCATAGACCACACATGGATCCACCAGTGTCATTGCATGTGTGTTCTTCTCACAAACCACGTAAGGATCCAACGGTGTCATTGCATGTGTGTTCCTCTCATAGACCACACATGGATCCACCGGAGTCATCGCATGTCTGCTCTTTTCATGAACCACAGTTAGAGTCATTGCATGTGTGTTCCTCTCTTAGATCACACATGTATCCACCGGTGTCATCGCATGTCTTCTCTTTTCATGAACCATAGTTAGAGTCATCGCATGTCTGCTCTTTTCATGAACCACAGCTAGAATAATTGCATGTGTGTTCTTCTCACGAACCATATCATGAACCACACCTAGTGTCATTGCATGTGTGTTCTTCCCATGAACCACACATGGATCCACCAGTGTCATTGCATGTGTGTCCTTCTCACAAACCACATATGGATCCACTAGAGTTCATTGGATGTGTGTTCTTCTCAGAAACCCCATGGACCCAGTAGAGTTCATTGCATGTGTGTTCTTCTCATTAACCACACATGGATCCACCAGTTTTATTGCATGTCTGCTCTTTCATTAACCACAGTTAGAGTCATCGCATGTCAGCTCTTTTCATGAACCAAAGTTAGTGTCATTGCATGTGTATTCTTCTCACAAAATTTATCCTGAACCACACCCAGTGTCATTGCATGTGTGTTCTTCTCATAGACCACACATGGATCCACCAGTGTCATGGCATGTCTGCTCTTTTCATGAACCACAGTTAGAGTCATTGCATGTCTGTTCTTTTCACAAAACACATATCACCTGTTTCATTGCATGTGTGTTCTTCCCACTGAACACACATGGATCCACCAGTGTCATTGCATGTGTGTTCTTCCCATGAACCACACATGGATCCACCAGTGTCATTGCATGTCTTCTCTTTTCATGAACCACATATGGATCCACTAGAGTTCATTGGATGTGTGTTCTTGCCATAAACCACATGGACCTACTAGAGTTCATTGCATGTGTGTTCTTCTCATTAACCACACATGGATCCACCTGTGTCATTGCATGTCTGCTCTTTTCATGAACCACAGTTAGAGTCATTGCATGTATGTTCTTTTCACAAACCACATATCACCAGTGTCATTGCATGTGTGTTCTTCCCACAGACCAGACATTGATCCACCAGTGTCATTGCATGTGTGTTCTTCCCATGAACCATACATGGATCCACCAGTGTCATGGCATGTGTGTTCTTTTCACAGACTACGTATGGATCCACCAGTGTCATTGCATGTGTGTTATTCTCACAAACCACGTAAGGATCCACCGGTGTCATTGCATTTGTGTTCCTCTCATAGACCACACATGGATCCACCGGTGTCATCGCATGTCTGCTCTTTTCATGAACCACAGTTAGAGTCATCGCATGTATGCTCATCTCATGAACCACAGCTAGAGTCATTGCATGTGTGTTGTTCTCACAAACCATATCATGAACCACACCCAGTGTCATTGCATGTGTGTTCTTCTCATTAACCACACATGGATCCACCAGTGTCATTGCATGTCTACTCTTTTCATTAACCATAGTTAGAGTCATTGCATGCCTGTTCTTTTCACAAACCACATATCACCAGTGTCATTGCATGTGTGGTCTTCCCACATACCACACATGGATCCACCAGTGTCATTGCATGTGTGTTCTTCCCATGAACCACACATGGATCCACCAGTGTCATTGCATGTGTGTCCTTCTCACAAACCACATATGGATCCACTAGAGTTCATTGGATGTGTGTTCTTCTCATAAACCGCATGGACCCAGTAGAGTTCATTGCATGTGTGTTCTTCTCATTAACCACACATGGATCCACCAGTGTCATTGCATGTCAGCTCTTTTCATTAACCACAGTTAGAGTCATCGCATGTCAGCTCTTTTCATGAACCAAAGTTAGAGTCATTGCATGGTTGTTCTTCTCACAAACTATATCATGAACCACACCGAGTGTCATTTCATGTGTGTTCTTCTCATAGACCACACATGGATCCACCAGTGTCATCGCATGTCTGCTCTTTTCATGAACCACAGTTAGAGTCATTGCATGTATGTTCTTTTCACAAACCACATATCACCAGTGTCATTGCATGTGTATTCTTCCCACAGACCACACATGGATCCACCAGTGTCATTGCATGTGTGTTCTTCCCATGAACCACACATGGATCCACCAGTGTCATTGCATGTGTGTCCTTCTCACAAACCACACATGGATCCATTAGAGTTCATTGGATGTGTGTTCTTCTCATAAACCACGTGGACCCACTAGAGTTCATTGCATGTGTGTTCTTCTCATTCGCCACACATGGATCCACCATTGTCATTGCATGTCTACCCTTTTCATTAACCACGGTTAGAGTCATCGCATGTCTGCTCTTTTCATGAACCACAGTTAGAGTCATTGCATGTGTGTTCTTCTCACAAACCATATCATGAACCACACCCAGTGTCATTGCATGTGTGTTCTTCTCATAGACCACACACGGATCCACCAGTGTCATTGCATGTCTGATCTTTTCATTAACCATAGTTAGAGTCATTGCAGGTTTGTTTATTCACAAACCACATATCACCAGTGTCATTGCATGTGTGTTTTTCCCACAGACCACACATGGATCCATCAGTGTCATTGCATGTGTGTCCTTCTCACAAACGACCTATGTATCTACCAGTGTCATTGCATGTGTGTTCTTCCCCTAGACCACACATGGATCCACCAGTGTCATTGCATGTGTGTTCTTCTCACAAACCACGTAAGGATCCAACGGTGTCATTGCATGTGTGTTCCTGTCATAGACCACACATGGATCCACCGGAGTCATCGCATGTCTGCTCTTTTCATGAACCACAGTTAGAGTCATTGCATGTGTGTTCCTCTCTTAGATCACACATGTATCCATCGGTGTCATCGCATGTCTTCTCTTTTCATGAACCATAGTTAGAGTCATCGCATGTCTGCTCTTTTCATGAACCACAGCTAGAATCATTGCATGTGTGTTCTTCTCACGAACCATATCATGAACCACACCCAGTGTCATTGCATGTGTGTTCTTCCCATGAACCACACATGGATCCACCAGTGTCATTGCATGTGTGTCCTTCTCACAAACCACATATGGATCCACTAGAGTTCATTGCATGTGTGTTCTTCTCAGAAACCCCATGGACCCAGTAGAGTTCATTGCATGTGTGTTCTTTTCATTAACCACACATGGATCCACCAGTTTCATTGCATGTCTGCTCTTTCATTAACCACAGTTAGAGTCATCACATGTCAGCTCTTTTCATGAACCAAAGTTAGAGTCATTGCATGTCTGTTCTTTTCAAAAACCACATATCACCAGTGTCATTGCATGTGTGTTCTTCCCACAGACCACACATGGATCCACCAGTGTCATTGCATGTGTGTTCTTCCCATGAACCACACATGGATCCACCAGTGTCATTGCATGTGTGTCCTTCTCACAAACCACATATGGATCCACTAGAGTTCATTGGATGTGTGTTCTTCTCATAAACCACATGGACCCACTAGAGTTCATTGCATGTGCGTTCTTCTCATTCACCACACATGGATCCACCATTGTCATTGCATGTCTACTCTTTTAATTAACCACGGTTAGAGTCATTGCATGTCTGCCCTTTTCATGAACCACATTTAGAGTCATTGCATGTGTGTTCTTCTCACAAACCATATCATGAACCACACCCAGTGTCATTGCATGTGTGTTCTTCTCATAGACCACACATGGATCCACCAGTGTCATTGCATGTCTGCTCTTTTCATTAACCACCGTTAGAGTCATTGCATGTGTGTTCTTTCCACAAACCACATATCACCAGTGTGATTGCATGTGTGTTCTTCCCACTGACCACACATGGATCCACCAGTGTCATTGCATTTGTGTCCTTCTCACAAACGACATATGGATCTACCATTGTCATTGCATGTGTGTTCTTCCCACAGACCACACATGGATCCACCGGTATCATTGCATGTGTGTTCTTCTCACAAACCATGTAAGAATCCACCGGTGTCATTGCATGTGTGTTCCTCTCATAGACCACACATGGATCCACCGGTGTCATCCAACTATATGTGCGCTTTGCATTTTATTTGGGTATACCTCTAGCTCATGTGGGTTGGGATGGATCCACTTCTACTTCCACATGCTCCCATATATGCATCATGTTATTTTCACAATATTGACATGTGGAGAGCCACATGGCCAGCTTGGCATGCTATGTGAGTAGAATTCCTTGTCAAGCTCCCATATGGTTTGTTTTGAATGTATGCTCATGTTGGAATATATTGAGGCTATTTATGCATCTAGTGGTACATACACACTAGCATGTCCAAATTATATTTCATATATGAGCATATTTAATCTATTCTACTTGGAACACAACTCTTTTGGCTTGGCCTTAATTCCATATTTTGGAAGTGCATGTGTTAATAAATGCCCATGGTTATTTACAATTGTTTTTCACAATAATAAAGATGGCATTTACTATTCATGCATGGGCCATGCAAGATCACTACCATCTTCTTTTCTTTGGGTTTTTCCTGGGTTTTTGAGTGGAGCATTCCTTTTCTCTTTAGCTCTATTCCTTTGCTCTTACACAACCCTCTCTATCTCACTCTCGTTTTGGCCATCATATGTTTCTTCTAGCTACCCTCATGCTCCCTTCTAACCATAGCCTTGTGCACATCATCACCCTATCCCAAACCTCACCTCCATCTCCTCAACACCCCATGCTTGATCTTGTGAGAGCTTGTAAAACCCTAACCCCTTCCTCCTAGCCTCGACTAAACCCCACTCCTCACCACCCTTCCTACCCTAGGACTCCACCCTTTGGTTCGGCCACCACCCCTCCCTGTCTAGACCTAGCCCTATGCCGAGCCTCCCATGACACCCCCTCTTGCCACCCTAGCCGAGCCCCTCCCCTCTCTGTTTTCTCTCCCGCTGCCAAGCTAAACCCCACCGAGCCACCGCACCGTTCCACACCGAGCCACAGCCCCAGTTGCCAGCTGCGCGAGCCCCTGGTGCAACCAAGCCGTGCCCAACACGTGAGAAGAGGGAGAGGAGAAAAAGAAGGGCACACCACCTTTTCCACCCCGAGACACACCATGTGCTCTCCCTCTTCCCTCGGCCTTATCTAACCCCCCTCTCGTACCTGGCGTCGTCCCCAGATCCACCCAGGGCCTTTCCCGTCTACTCCTCCTTCCCACCTGCCTGCTACCCCTCCCTCTCACCGTCTCCAACCTCACCGTCAGCTTCTTCTCGGCTACCTTGTACACGGCGGTGGGCGTGGTGCTTGGCTTGTCGAGGAAGGACCAGTGGCGCCCCTGGACCATCCCAGTACACGGCGACTAGGAGGAGGAGGCCTAGCCCCGCTGCACGCCGATGTGACCGAGACGAAACCCTAGCCTCAGATCGCTAGCTTCCTCGCCAATCCCCTGCGCTCCGGCACGATCCGACCCCGCCAACACACTCCCGGTGAGCAGCCGCTTCTCCCTGGCATCCTGTCCTCGCTCTGTGCTTCCTGTACGCGCCAATCATTCCGTCGAGCGCCCTCTGTGCACGGTGCATGCAGTTGCTTCTCCGCCGTTGTGCCACGGTAGGGTCTTCTGGCCGCACAGCCGTTCCCTAGCACCAACCTCCGCCCACCGCAGCGGTAGCAGCCGCCTGCGCGCGCACCGCGTCGCGGGATAGATCCCCCGCCCCGCTCTGTTTTCCCCGCGCTGTCAGTTTCGTCAGAGAATAACCGGTAGAAGAAAAACAGTAGCCGAGGTTTTTCCCAGATACCCCCCTGCGCCTTTTTGCGGCTCAACCCGCGGTCCACCGGGGCCCGCTTGTCAGCTGCAGTGGCATTTTTATAAAAAGGTACCCAGGCTTGTTGGTTCCTCAACCCGCCGTCCCTATCTCGGCCACGTGGTTGCGCCCTGTTCGCGCGCCCGTGCGTGGCCCCGCGGATACGTCGGCCCCACCTGTCTGTCAGCCCGACTAGACGACCCCGCGGTGAGAAAAGCTCTGCCGCGTGTCGCTTTCCGCCAGCTCAGCGCGGCCCCACCCGTCAGCGGCTGTGGCTAAAACTCTCTGAGTATAAAAAGTATCTGTTCTTTTTCTGTTTAATCAAAATATTTTCAGAAATGTTTTATATGATTTTAAATCCAGAAATTAATAACTTTTTATTCATAAATCCAATTAATACAAATGATATATGTTTTTGAATCAGAAAAATGTGGGCATTTCAAATCTGCCAAGCAATTTAATGTTTGGCTAATTTAAATTTTCGAGATGATTAAATTGCAATAAAAATGCCTTTTCTCAATTAATTAATAACTTTAGTTCTATAACTACGAATTTGACAAATAATATGTCTAAATCGATCAGCGCGACGAGCCCGTTCTATTTATGCATTCCATGTTCTGTTTTGCGGCATGCATCATATCAATAATAAAAATCAGAACTGTTTATGGTAATAAAACTTGACCAAATAATTAATAAAATGAGTTACTCGTGTCCCCACACCTCACCCTTGCCATGCTACATTATTGCCATGTAAATTGTGCATCATTCATCATGGCATGCTTGTTTGCTTGTCGCATTTTATTCATATGCTTGTGCACTTTATTTATGTTGGCCCTTGTTTGTTTGGTTATTCTTTCGAATAGACGCCGAGCAGGGGAATTATCAGGAATCCTACGAGTACTACTCAGATCCACCTCTCGCTTCAACTGAGCTGCCAGGCAAGCACTACCACATGCTTGCATACATATAGTACCTATTGCCTCTATCTTATTCTTGCATCATGGAGTCGCGGTTGCATTAAATTGAATCCCAAGTACTGCATCGCCTTTACTTTTAAACCCCACCGAGCTTGTTCCTCCATCCCATGAGCCATTACTACAGGAGTTGTTTGAGCCATGCGAGTCGTAGAACAGCATGTGTAGGGTATGTGAGTGTCTGATGGATAACGAGGTACCTAAACAACTTAACCTGAGTAGTAGTGGGATAACTAATGAAAGAGGCACCGGTGGGCAATATCTGTCATTTGGTTTTTATGCCCACTTGTGTCCCGTAGGACCCCGAGTACTTGATTCCTGTTCCTTGACTATTCGCACTATCCACATCCGGGAGGCCTTATGGACCCCCCCTGAGCCAGAGCTTGATTCATTTCTATTTCTTGGGGCCACATGTAGTTTGGGGCTTTATTACTATCCTGTACCTATGCCATGCTTTACTGTTTTATTTAAGATTGTGCGTGGAGCACCTGTACTGTTTTGGATCGTGCCACGTTTTCACGGTATCGACAAGCCCAGACATACTTTCGGGTTCCCAGTCATTTACAGCCGTCGTCACAAACCCTGGGTCCGTTCTGGAGCCGGCCAACTGTTGGGGGGATACCCCCGGGTAGGGTCACGCCGGGGTATAAAGGCCGAGTTAGCCGAGGTTCGGCAAGGCCAAAGCAGATGCTGGCCGGGTCACCTCAAGGCAGGCCGAGTCACGAGGTAATCCGGACCTGGGGGCGTTCGCCTAACAAGGTCTCATCCGAATTAAGCGGTAAGTCGGAAGTGTATGTCTAACCTGTATGCAGGAAAAGGGTGTGGCCGGATGAACCATCGTCCGGGTCGCAGTAACCTTCTAGGAGAAGGAAGGAATCTCGCTGGTCAAAAGGAGCCCCGGTACGCACTGCCTGAGCGAAGCGAACAAGGACTGGACCACCGGGGCGTGGCCGACAAGCGTGACGACGCCCGTGTAAGCTGATGAGCTAAAGCATAGCTAACGAGGGGCGGGGCGTGGCTCACGTAGCTAAAGCATAGCTGACGAGGGGGAAAAAGCACCCCGGTCGGTTTACCACTTTGGGAGGAGGCATATTCTTAGGAATATGCCTCCACATATGCCCTAGGCAGGAACCGAGCCTCCTCTATAAAAGGGGGCTAGGGCTTCTGTAGGGGGGGTTGATTTTCTCTACGATTCAGTTTTGGGCTAGGGTTTTCAGGTGTGATCTGTGGGTGAGAGTAAGAGAGCTCTTTCTTCCTCCTCTCGCCAATACAGCTCTAGGAGCACTTGTAACCTTGGAAGAAAATCAATACAAGCTCTTGTGTGGAGAATCACTTCACTATCCCTCCCAGGATTCCCCTAGCGAGTATTAGTCCCCACCTTTAGCTTGTACATGGCATCTGCCGTGACACCACCACGACAGTTGGCGCCCACCGTGGGGCTAGCGATGCTAGCAGGGGTCAAGATCCGGACGGGAAACTGCATCATCACTGGAGAGCGCATCGTCTCCGGGCTCGTCCAGCGCTTTGAAGCATGGGACTTTGTCAGCGACAACGCAGGCTGCTTCGGCACGTGCCCTCTCCCGCGCAACGGCGTTTTCCTCAAGCTCGGCACACACAAGGTCTACGTCGCGGTGGACGTGTCAGGCGTTCATCCGCACCACGTTGTCGAAGCAGGGAAACCGCCACTCACTGCGGCTCGCGGGGGACGTACCGCTCGTTCCCCGGACCGTGCGGAGGTAATGATGACAGCGCCGGGAGCGGTTACGAGCAAGGATCCGGTGCCAGATCCGGAGGTGACACCCAAGGCACCAAGGAAAGGTAGGGGTCCTCCGCTAGAGAGGCCGGAGAACGTGCTGAGAGAGGCAATAGATAGCCTGGCAAACCCTGTAGCAGTAGCGATAGATCCGGCTCACGCACAGGCCGAGCTGGAAGAAACTCGGCAGAAAATACTTGAGGGCGCAAAGAAAATAGCCGAGGCCTAGTGGTCGTTGAACATGACGCTGCATGAGTATGCAAAGGCGAACAAAGTTGAGGCTGTAAAAGTTAAAGGGAGGAATCTCATGAGCGAAATGAACAGAGAAGGTGATGTCGAAATCGAGGAATCAGAAAACTGTTTTTCCGTGGGGCTGCAGAGATATAGTACACCGGCCAAGAAACTCAGAGTGGCGGATGAGGCTGCATCCGAGTTAGAGGGACTGACGGGTGAAGCCCGGCAAAAGCAGCAAACCGGGTTAACGAGCTGGTTCGGATTGCGAACAGGCAAAACAAGGAACTGCTCAGGGCGAACCCGGAGAGAGCTCGAGCCTCCAAGATCGTCCATTCGGCGATGGGTAACCCAGAGAAATCCGCTGGAGCTGCGTCGTCCCCTCACGGCGATCCAAGGAGAGAGGAGGTGGTAACCTCGGCCAGACGGAACAAACAGATTGTCCCGTATGACCCGACACAGGCGGGGAAAGAAAAAAGGAGCGCAGAAAAATGATGATCGACGGAGTGTGAGCCGAGGAGAAGCTGGCCGAGGTAACCCTGACCAAGGCAATGCCGGGCGGAGGAACGTTGTCAACGGCAATGCCAGGCAACAAAACTCAGCAGGGCAAGACAACCGCAGCAGCGGAACATGCCGAGGCAAGAGCATAGTGCCGGCCAAGGTATGCAACAGAAAGGTGCACCGCAGGAATGAAACCGGTATAATGACGGTGATTCGGAGATGGCGAATGCGGGATATCCGAGACCGGACTATCATGTGATAGGTTCGAGACTGGGAAGCAGGGATTTGATGCCGGACGATGCAAGGTTAAAGCTGGATCGACTATATAGGTCGGAACAGATAGAATGTTAGGGTCCACCGGGTCCAGCATGTTTTGGACCCCGGATCATGAAAGAGCCACCAGTCCCGAACTTTTAATTGCCCAGGGGGACCAAGACCTATGACGGAAGTACCAAGCCAGAGCATTGGCTGATAAACTATGCTACTGTTGTAAAAATTGCCACAGGCAACCTGAGATGGGCCATACGATATGTACCCTAGATGTTGGAAGGCCCGGCAAGGGTGTGGTTGAACAACTTGCCGCCAGGAAGCATCAACTGCTGGATTGATTTCGAGGAAATGTTCATCAGCAACTTTTCGAGTACGTATCAAAGGCCAAATAGGGCACAAACCCTAGCTATGTGCAAACTGCGACCCAATGAGATGGACCGGGAGTTCTTGACCCGGTGGTGTACCGTGAGAAATTCGTGTGAGGGCGTGATAGAATCACAGGCCATAGCATGGTTTGCACAGGGGTGCAGGTATGGAAGCAAGTTATGGATGAAGTTGCAACGGAAAATGCCGGCAACATTGTCAGAGATGATCCGGATCGCAGATTCGTATGCATTGGGTGACCCGACCCAACCGAGGCTCGCCTCAAACGAGTCAAGCGATGAGTACTATCAGAGGAATGGATCCGGATCGTCCCGGAGAAATGATTACAGAGGAAAAAGGAGAGATGATCGACCGGACCATTGGTACGGTTCGCACCAAGTAGCGGCCGTGAGTCAAGATCAACCCGGAGCAGGGGGTAGTCAGCGCCAGAAAACTGGAGGTCAGTGGACCCCAAGGAACGATGGGAAGAAAACTTGGACACCGGAGCAAAAGAAGCAATGGCAAGAAAGGAAAGACCGTCCGAGGTATACTTACGAGTCGATGTTGGACCAGCGTGTAAGTTTCACATGCCAAATCCGAACAGCCCAGCGGGCCATACGACGAGGCAATGCGAGTGGATGCGCAAGATCGAGCAAGGTGGTTCGGGGAATGCTCAGGCACCCCGGAACTATCAGCCTCGGCAAGAATTACCCCTGCAGCAATTGCTCTCCGGAGCGAACGCGCAACAGCTAATGTTACCTCCCCCTCCGCCGAGGTATGATAACAATGAAAGAAGGGATGCGGTGCACCAAGTAGAAAATCAGCAGCAGCCGGATCAGAGGCACACCAGAAATGAGGGAAGAAACGAGTACAGGGAGCATCACCAGAGCTACTGTGTATTTACCACAGAAGAAACTGATAGAAAAAGCTTGCAGCGTAGGCATATGGAGGTGAATGCGGTAATGCCGGCGGTGACGAGGTACATGCCTTGGTCTCATCAAGAAATCACTTGGGGCATTAGGGATCATCCCAAGCTCATGCCGAGCCCTCGTTCGTATGCGTTGGTGCTAGATCCTACATTCATTGGGCCTAACATTAACGTGAGATTCTCAAAGGTACTGATCGACAACGGCAGTAGCATAAACATCATGTACGCGGACACAATGCGCAAGTTGGGTATCTCGGAGAACATGCTCCAGGCCACGAGGACAACTTTCCATGGCATTGTGCCCGGCATCTCTTGCGAGCCCATAGGCAAGGTCCGGGTCGACGTCTTGTTCGGCACAAGGGACAATTGCTGAACTGAAAATCTGGAGTTCGAAGTAGTGAACTTGGAAAGCGCGTATCACGCATTGCTCGGAAGGCTAGCGCTGAACAAGTTCATGACAAGTTGTCATATAAGCTATTTGAAAATGAAATTGCCCGGACCAAACGGAGTAATTACAGTTGCTGGGGACTTCCGACGTTCCATGGAGTGTGTGTCGGCCGGATCAAACTTAGCCGAGTCACTTGTGATCGCGCAGGAAAAAAGAAAAATTCAAGAGGTGGCGGCGTTGGCTCAGTCCGCGCAACAGTGTATGCCGGCGCTGAGTAACCCGCATGGAACTGTCTCCTTCCAGGCCACGAAATATACCAAGAAGGTTCCTATTGATGACATGTTCTCAGAGCGCACCGTAACAATTGGTGCCGGGCTTAGTGATAAATAGGAAAGCGAGCTCGTCAGCTTCCTCCGTGAGAATCGGGACATTTTTGCTTGGTCCACACAGGATTTGCAAGGTGTTCCGAGGGAGTTGGCCGAGCACTCTTTAAATGTGAGACCCGGAGCTAAGCCGGTGAAGCAACCTCTCCGCCGCTTCGCCGAAGATAGGAGAAAAGTCATTGGGGATGAGATAGCTCGATTGCTAGCTGCAGGATTTATCATGGAAGTTCTTTACCCGGATTGGCTGTCTAATCCAGTGCTGGTGGAAAAGAAGAAAGATGATCCGAACGTGGTAGTGGTTTGGAGCATGTGTATCGACTACACGAACCTGAACAAGGCGTGTCCGAAAGATCCATTTCCGCTGCCAAGAAAAGATCAGGTCATAGACTCAACTGCGGGATGTGAACTGCTGTCATTCACCGATGCTTACTCCGGTTTCCACCAGATACCTTTGAATCCGGATGATCAAATAAAGACTGCGTTTATTACCCCGTATGGGGCTTATTGCTATCGAACCATGCCATTTGGTTTACGTAATGCAGGTGCAACATACCAGAGATGTATGCAAAAATGTTTGCATGACCAAATAGGTCGAAATGTACAGGTATACATGGATGATGTGGTTATCAAGACCAAGGAAAGCAAAACGCTCCTTGACGGTATCAGGCTAACATTCGCAAACCTAAGGAGGTTCCGGATGAAACTTAATCCGGAAAAATGCACCTTCGGTGTCCCGGCTGGAAAATTGCTTGGCTTTCTGGTTTCCAGCCGAGGTATCGAAGTTAATCCAACCAAGATCCGAGCCATCGAACGAATGGAGCTGCGAAAGTGTCTTAACGATGTCCAGAAGTTTACAGGTTGCCTGGCCTCGTTAAGTCGGTTTGTATGTCGGTTAGGAGAAAAGGCATTGCCTCTCTATCAACTCATGAAAAAGTCGGATAAGTTCATTTGGACGCTGCAGGCGGATGAGGCATTTAAAGAAAATGTTAGCCACGGCGCCAGTGCAGAACTACCCACACTATCAAAAAGTGGCGTATGGCGTGTACATGGCCGCCAAGAAATTGAAGCATTACTTTGAAGAGCATCCCATCCGGGTCATATTTGAGGCCCCTATATCCGAGATAATGAGTAACAAGGATGCAAGCGGCAGAATTGCAAAATGGGCAATTGAGCTAGCTCCTTATGCTCCGCAATATGACAGACGAGAAGCCATCAAATCTCAAGCTGTGGCGGACTTTTTCGTGGACTGGGCCGAGGTGTAGTGCGAACCACCGCTTCCTGATCCGAACTATTGGCGGATGAACTTTGACGGATCAAAAACCAAAACCGGGCTAGGTGCCAGAGTCGTACTCACGTCGCCAAAGAAGGACCAGCTGAAATACGTGTTGCAGATCCACTTCACCGCATTAAATAATGTCGCTGAGTATGAAGCACTTGTGCATGGGCTCAAGGTAGCAAAGGAAATTGGTATACGTCAGATTATATGCTTTGGCGACTCGGATTTAGTGGTGCACCAAGTGTCCGGAGTATGGGACGCTCTTGATCCAAACATGGCACTATACAGATTCCACGTGCAGAATATTTCTGGTTACTCTGAGGGATGCGAATTTCATCACATACCCCGGGTGGAAAATGAAGCTGCCGACATGCTGTCGAAGCTCGGGTCAACCAGACAAGCGATTCCACCGGGTGTAGCATTAGAGCACCTCAAGAAGCCATCCATCAGGCCATTCCCGGAATCCGAGTCCATCTACGTCCCGGAGAACACAGAGTCCGGAGCAGCGCCCATGGACATTTTCCCGGGGACTGCTCCGCAAAACCCGGGGACTGCTCAGCGTAGTCCGGTTGAAGTTATGCCGGTGGATCATATCGAGATAGACGAGGACGTCGTCCCCATGCGGCAAATACCGGCTTGGGCACTGCCTATATTTCAATTCCTGAAAGATGGAACGTTACCCACTGAGGAGGTATTGTCCAGGCAAACACATAGGAGGGCAAAGGCTTACACGATCATCAATTCCGAGTTATACAAAATAAGTGTGACCAATGTCCTCCAGCGATGCGTTGACCCGGACGAAGGGCTTGAAATCATTCGAGATATACATCAGGGGGAGTGCGGGCATCACGCCTCATCCCGAGCCTTGTAGCGAAAGCTTTTCGACACGGATTCTACTGGCCAAACGCCTTAGAACAAGAAGAAGATCTGGTGAGAAAATGTAATGGTTGTCAGAGGTACGCCACAAAGACGCATATGCCAATGTCAGAACTCAAGACCATCCCAATCACTTGGCCATTTGCCGTATGGTGCCTGGATATGGTAGGCCCGTTCAAACCAGCAAGAGGAAACATGACTCACATTTTGGTGATGGTGGACAAGTTTACGAAGTGGATCGAGGTAAAGCCTATAAGAAAATGTGATGGACCTACGGCCGTAACGTTCCTCAAAGATATCATCTTGAGGTACGGTTATCCACACAGTATCATAACTGATAATGGCACAAATTTTGCGGAAGGAGCATTCGCTCGTTTCTACCGGGATAAGAGGATCCTACTTGACGTAGCTTCGGTAGCCCACCCCGCATCGAACGGGCAAGTGGAAAGATCCAACGGATTAGTATTATCCGGGATATAACCCCGGCTCATTGAGCCACTGCAAAGATCAGCGGGGTGCTGGATAGAAGAACTACCAGCGGTACTGTGGAGTTTAAGAACAACTCCGAATCGATCAACAGGCTATACGCCGTTTTTTTGGTATATGGGGCAGAAGCTGTATTACCAGCCGACATAGAGAAAGATTCGCCTAGAGTCACCCAATACACAGAAGCCGAAGTGCAAGAAGCCCGGCAAACTGATGTTGATCTGCTGGAAGAAGCGAGAGAACTGGCATTGTCCAGATCCGCCATATATCAGCAAAATCTCCGACGCTATCATAGCCAGAAAGTGTGCCCCCGGGTCTTCCGGGAAGGCGATCTTGTGCTCCGGTTGGTACAGCGTACTACTGGAATGCATAAACTATCCCCCCATGGGAAGGGCCATTCATCCTGAGCAAAGCATTGCACAATGATTCTTATTATCTTATAGATGCAAAGCCACAAGAAAAGAACAAGGCGGACAGGTCCGGCGAGGAATCTAAACGTCCATGGAATGTAGCTCTCCTTCGTCCTTTCTACACTTAGCGAAGAAGTGTATGTATCCGGGTTATCTCATATGTCGGTATGTACGTCGGCAATGAATTTATCAATAAAATGTTGGCACCTCGAGCAGTAACTCGGGGACTGCCTTAATAATATTTGTTGTCTTTTGTTATTTGTGCATCGGCTGGAATAGGTTATTCTACTTAGCTCGGATTAGTAGTGTGTGAGCACCAAAAACCCAACTCTTCGACTTGCTGCTGTCCAACAAGAATTGGCTTCATGGCAAGCAAGAGAACAAGTTTGGAATTGCGTAGCACATGAAAAACGACTAAGGAAAAGAATTTATTCGAGCCGACGTTTATTTCCGGACTAATCCCGTATTTATTTTCGAGCTAAGTCTAAAAGTTTCCCAGTATTGTTAAGACAATTTTTTAGGCTCGGATTCGTAAGTTGTAAAACCGAATCAAGGTAGACACGACCCGAGCCAAAAGATTGAACGAACAAGAAAAGGAAACTTGGGGACTACGCCCACGTTAATCCGGCATAAGTACTCAGTAGAAAAATATCGCATGTATTTGGAATACAATTCCACCCGGCATACCGGGGATCTCACGAATTTTCAAATGTTTTTACTTAGGAGCAGCAGGACGGAGTTTGGCATCATCATCACCCTCTTCGATATCCGAGGCTGTGTCCTCCTCCGATTCACCCGAGTCATCTTCGCCTGCGGCTTCTAGGAAGCTCGGACCCTCAGGCCATTCATGAATGGGGGCATATTCAATAAGGCTGTGGGCGTAAGCCTGGCACCGAGCTACCCACTCCGGGTCATCTGTCCATTTGGACTCGGTGCGTAGCCGTGTGAGGAGGCTGAGATCTATCATTTCGTACCATGTCAAAACGTGGTGAAGGACGGTATTGGCAGCAGCGCGGCCAGCGGATTCTCGCCAAAGGTCGAGCTGGGTCTCAACTTCTGAAAGCTTTTCGGCGAGCTGCGTAATCCTCTCCGGAGCGTCATCGGCGGGCCAGAAGGCGTGGAAGATCCGGACTGAAACATCGACGACGTCCCGGCCATAGTTCTTGATTATCTCCATGCGAGATGACAGGCTGACCAACAGGTCCTCCATGTCAAAGGGAATGGGGTCACCCTCAGCAGTGACCGGAGTACCTCTCTCTCGGCGGAAATTGGCAACAGCAGCACGTGCAATGGCAGTACCCTCTGGAAAGTGGCTTGGGAAACAAGGCAAAGGACAAAGTTGAGAAAATAAGACATGAGACGTAACCCGGAGAAATAAGGTGGACAAAGGAAGAGAAGTTACGAGAGATATGACTGTGAATCCGGGTCAGCTCCTTGATGCAAGCATCACGCCTTTTCCGAAGCTGCTCGAGCTCAGCATTTGCCGACCCAAGTTTGACCTCGGCTTCCTAGAGGAGTTCGCGATCCTTAGCACTTTGGAGATGGAGGCGCTCGGGTTCCTCGGTGAAGTCCTGGCCAACCCTTTTCAGCTCGGCTTGGTGCTGCACTTTCATTTTAGCCATTTCATCCTTGAGCTTGGCTATGTCATCATCTTTGGTCCGGAGGAGGACGAGCTCATCATCCTTTTTCTTCAGCTCAGCTTGATGTTGTCCTGCTTGTTCGAGAAAATGCAGCATCATGTCAGGCACATGCACACTTTCTTCAAGCAATGCTGAAACCGTGTGTTGGCCCGGCAGAGCCGAGGTAAGAATATTTGCCGAGCCAAGGAGGTAAAAGGATGAGAAGCACAGTAGGAACAGATAAGAAGGACGTACCCTTGATCTGCTCCAAGTTTTTTCGCATGATTTTGTTTTCAGCTTCCACCCCAGCTGCGGAAACCGAACAATAAAATTCATTCGGCAAGTGAAGTGGAAGCAAAATGAGGAAGGGAGTAAGAAAGAAATTTACCCCTTTTCTCATACTCAGCGATGAGGGCAGCCTGTTTCGTGCGAAGATTTTTATGTGTATCCAACAAGCTGTGGTATTCGGCACTTCGGTGGTTGATGGTCACCTGAAGAGGATACAGAAACTTTAGTCAGGTGTGTGCATGTTCGAAGTGTACTAAGATTCGGGCCAAGTGGAACTTAACCCGGCTCTAGGTGTGTGCATATTCGAAGTGTACTAAAATCCGGGCCAAGTGGAACTTAACCCGGCTCTAAGTGTGTGCATATTCGAAGTGTACTAAAATCCGGGCCAAGTGGAACTTAACCTGGCTCTAGGTGTGTGCATGTTCGAAGTGTACTAAGATCCGGGCCAAGTGGAACTTAACCCGGCTCTAGGTGTGTGCATATTAGAAGTGTACTAAAATCCGGGCCAAGTCGAACTTAACCCGGCTCTAGGTGTGTGCATATTCGAAGTGTACTAAAATCCGGGCCAAGTGGAACTTAACCCGGCTCTAGGTGTGTGCATGTTCGAAGTTATTATGGAGCTACGTTAGTTCTATAAAAGTGCATCCGGCCGAGTAACAAGTTACTCCCCCGGAGGCTCGGGGACTAATGGTTATTATCTACAATTTACGAAGGAGAAACGGCGTACCTCCATCATCCGTCCAACAAGGTTAATGGCCTTGGCGGCGGTATTCACTTGATCAGACTCCTGGATTACCTCGGCGTTGTTCCAGTTCAGGACGAACTCCATCAAGCTTGGGGGGTACCATTCGCCTGAGGGCATATGTGGCGTCACCAAACCCTTAGCGTGTGCTTCCTTCCTCTCCACCAAGGCAAGGGCCGGGCTGGTATGCAGAACCAACTGCTGAGACTCAGTTGGCTCGGCAGGCGCGTCCTGTGCCGCTGGTGTTTATTTGGGGAGCATGGACTCAATGGTACGTTGCCCAGGCTCGGCAGTGCTGGGCTTGGTAACGTCTTGAGTCTTCTTACCCTTGGCTTGCTGGGAAGAAGAAGCCGTAGCAGCGGTTTTCCCCTGCCGAGGTTGGGAGGACTCGGAAGATGCAGAGGAACTGGGCGCTGCTACTTTTATTACTGGACTTGGTGCCGGCGCTGATGTTTTCGCTGCCGGGGTTGGGGCTGCTAACGAGGCTAGAGTTGGTGCTGTTTTGGCTGCTGGTACTGGAACAGATGCTGGAGTCGAAGTAGCTTTGGAGGCTACTGGTTGTGGCGTCGCCGAGGTAGTGGCTGTCGTTGTTCTGGTTGGGCTAGTTTCCCCCGCCCCAGGTTGATCCGGAGCGGCCGCAGAGCTTTCCGGAATGGGGCTCAGCGGACGTGGCTCGTCATCGCGACGAGGCGAGGGGCTGGCCCGGAGAGGCGATGAGATACTGGACCCACTCTGAGGGACCTCCACCGGAGCCCTGTGAGATCAGGTAACGTCAAAAGGAAAGTTACGACGAGGTAAGGAAGAACGAGTTACAGAAGAAAGAAGGACTTACGCATCCGAGGTTTCGGCTGCTCTGGGTTTCCGAGCCCTTCGTACTGGGGCCTTCTTTCGCCTTTTAGCGGGCTCGGAAGGTCCGGAGGAAGAGCTTGAGGAGGCCGCGCGCTTTTTCTTCGGCGCCACCGGAACTGGCTCGCCTGTGGCGAGAGGAGGATCCTCGTGGATATGGCCACCGGCGTGAGCTGATAGTGGAAAAGCAAAATAAAGGGGGACAGCCTCAAACGGTTCAATTATCTCGATATCCGAGTAATCTTCATCATCGGGCCAATCTCTGGCAGAAGAGAAGTTACCCGTGGGTCGTTTCGTGGCATCGGTCATGGGGAGAAACATCTCTTCGTCCGGCTCCTCCACGTACAGGTCTCCCGGTCCGGTGCCCACTTAAGGGTCAGATCAGTGTCGTCCTCGAGCGTTTGCTGAAGGAATAGCTGAGGAAAAGAATAAACAGACGAATCAGAAATGCAACAATTATAGACAAGTAACTGGTTCGGCGATCCGGGGTAAGTTTGCTACATGAAACTCACCATGGGAGGAAGCCGGTCATGGCAGAAGTGCTCAATCCCCCAAGTCCAATCAGGGGAGAAATCCTTCTGAGTGGTGAAAAGAGCCTTAACCCGGCGGAAGATCTCCGTGTTGTTCAGCTCGAAAGATGAAGTCCGGTTGGGATCGCGGCCATAGCTCATATGGCACACCTTGTGGGTGCGCTTCTAGAGAGGGGAGATTCGGTTGCGCACGAAAGTGATCATCGCATCCTTGTTGCGCAACCCGAGCTCCTTCAGCTCCGCGAACCTCTTGCTCACTTGGTTGGCCAGGGCCGTAGGTTTCTTCGGAACGGCGTCCCACAGATCCGGGTTCGGCGGACCCGGGGTATAGGGAAGCAACCGGATCAAATCTTCGGTGCCTGTGTTCCGGACATAAAAGAATGTCCGGGCCCAACCTTTGCAGGATTCTAGCCCTGTGACCGGAGGGAAAACAGAAAACCTCTGGGGTGAGATGGAGGCTGCTCCGAACTGCGTGAGCTGCTTGTCCTCCGGGTCAGCGTGAATGTCAGGGATAACATTGCGGCAAAGGGCGAAAAAACCGGATCCACAGCTCCTTTGTGGGCCATAATCCGACGTAGCCCTCAATCGTAGAGGCGAAAGCAGAGAGGGAAGTAATGGCATTGCCGGAAGATGGTAGGTGCTGAGCCAATCGTGGAAGAAGTCACTCACCGGGAGTCCGAAGCCCCGCTGAAAATGAGACAGGAACACAACGAACTCCTCGGGGTTGGGCGAAGGAGCTAGCTCGACGGAGGCGAGGCGAGCGGCGACGCCGGCAGGGAGGCGCCTGGTCCGGTAGAGCCAATCCAGATCGTCCTGGCAGACCCAGGAGCCGGCCCATGTGCCGCGGTCCCCAGCGGTGGCGTCCTCCTCCATGTCTTGCTCAGCAATGGCGAGCTCTTCTTCAGTCATCTGCTCCTCGAAGCCCTCGCTGGCGCTGGAGGTGGCGGGGGACAGCGGCTTGGATTGGCGAGGACGCGTAGCGGGAGATTGACGTCGCAGTAATGGAGACGTAGAGGTGAAACGGAGAAGTGCGGCGGTGACGCTGTTTTTTGGCAGTACTAGCGGCGGCGCAGTCGCGAGGAAGACGAAGGAGAGTAGCAGCAGGCAGAGGCGTGCGGAGGGGAAAAATCCTAAGGAACGCACGCCTCCGCTATTTAACCCCCACGTAAGCGGCGAGTGGGATCGCACCCTGTGGACCGAACACACGCTGTGGCCGTGTATTACCCGTCCGGACCAATCAGTAAGGAGCCACACGCAAGGCCTCAGGGCGGAAAGAATCCTGGGACGTGACGCACTGATGCGGTAAACGAGGGGGCAGGCGTGACGTGACCCGCGCACAGGGATGACTGACGGTTACTGCAGCGATTACTGTACCGTCCCTTAAAATAAGACAACACAATGATTACCGTTCACATGGGTTAGCGTATGAGAGAAGGAAGCAAGACCCGGATGAAACTGTAGTAACCCGGCCGGCAAGTGAAAACTTGAAATGTGTGAAGGGAACGTAAATCCATACAAACCGAGGTAAAGAGGTAACTCGGCAATAACGACCGCGCCACAAGATTGAACCTGGTGTGGCCTTAGTGGCCAAGGCAGCAAAGACCGCACCAGCTTCGGGGACTAATGTTGGGGGGATACCCCCGGGTATGGTCACGCCGGGGTATAAAGGCCAAGTTAGCCGAGGTTCGGCAAGGCCAAAGCAGATGTTGGCCGGGTCACCTCAAGGCAGGCTGAGTCACGAGGTAATCCGGACCTGGGGGCGTTCACCTAACTAGGTCTCATCCGACTTAATCGGTAAGTCGGAAGTGTATGTCTAACCTGTATGCAGGAAAAGGGTGTGGCCGGATGAACCATCGTCCGGGTCGCAGTAACGTTCTAGGAGAAGGAAGGAATCTCGCTGGTCAAAACGAGCCCCGGTACGCACTGCCTGAGCGAAGCGAACAAGGACTGGACCACCGGGGCGTGGCCGACAAGCGTGACGACGCCCGTGTCAGCTGACGAGCTAAAGCGTAGCTGACGAGGGGCGGGGCATGGCTCACGTAGCTAAAGCATAGCTGACGAGGGGGAAAAAGCACCCCGGTCGGTTTGCCACTTTGGGAGGAGGCATATTCTTAGGAATATGCCTCCACATATGCCGTAGGAAGGAAGTGAGCCTCCTCTATAAAAGGGGGGCTAGGGCTTCTGTAGGGGGGGTTGATTTTCTCTACGATTCAGTTTTGGGCTAGGTTTTTCAGGTGTGATCTGTGGGTGAGAGTAAGAGAGCTCTTTCTTCCTCCTCTCGCCAATACAGCTCTAGGAGCACTTGTAACCTTGGAAGCAAATCAATACAAGCTCTTGTGTGGAGAATCACTTCACTATCCCTCCTTGGATTCCCCTAGCGAGTATTAGTCCCCACCTATAGCCTGTACATGGCATCTGCCGTGACACCACCACGACACCAACTTCATTGCGGGTAGCTTAGTGGGGTGGCCCCCTAAAATATTTCATGAATCCTGTGATCGCTTTGTCGTGAATGCCTCGTTGGGTTTTGAGTTGGATTTTTTGAGGTTGATCGAGTGTGTGTTGCTATTTGTGCACCCCTACAGGGTAAATCTTTCTGAAAGCCGTGTTTGCGGTTATGGACGACTTGGAGCACAGTTTCTCAATCATAGACAAGTATAACTAAAGTACCATCCTTAATTTGACTAAATATATGACTACTAACTAGTGCAATATTCATGGAATGAGTAATAAAACTGCCAACTGATGGGTTGTTCGTCCGCTTTCTCGTTGGTAAGCGAGAAGGAGGATGGATCTGTTACTTTATACTGTTATAACTGTTGTTTCTAATTAACGGACATTCGTCTATCTTTGGTTAGGCTGATGGTTAGCGAGTATCTATAGACTTGTTAGTTATTATCTTTTGCTGCAATTGCGTCACCCCAGGTATATGTCCCCTTTAGAGGCATAAAGACTTGCTGAGTACCCCTAGGGTCTCACACGATAAATTGTATGATTCAGATGAACAGGTGTATTCGCAAGATGGATACTGGGTGGAGGAGACAGATGATGTTGGCAACAATCACTCGGTGTAGAGATTCCAGGGATGGGGATCCGTGAGATCTGTGGGCGGGATGTTCTTATTTATGTGGCATCTTATGCCGATTTGCTTCTTATCCGTACTCAGATCTTGTTTCCCGCTTCCGCTTGATACTCTGTTGATTGATGTATGAGGAGCTATCCTACGCTATTATAACAATCTAGGATATTTGGATCTTGCCGTATGGCGTTGCAATATTTCTATTTCTTTTAGATGGTATGGCTCTAAGAACTGTTGTAAGGTAGCTTGCATACATACTCATTTGTGTATGTATTTGATCTCTTCGCATGTTGCCTACGCCGCTTGTTTTTGCCCCGAAGTTCTTGGAGGTGGTTAGGGTGGCCGACGGGCCTACAAGTGGGTGGCCCTGGGCCCCCGCTGTACTTCTTTAACCACTTTTGGTTTATCCAGCCTTGAACTTAGAGCGTAGGGTCCGAGGTTGTTACAATTGGTATCAGAGCCAGGTTTCGATCCTGGGACCGATGTTCGTTTCGAAGTATCCGGGTTTGAGAGAGCAAGTTCTTAAAAAAGCTCATGATTCTATTCTTTCTATCCATCCTGGCAGCACAAAGATGTAAATGGACTTGAAAACACAATATTGGTGGCCTGGATTGAAACGATATTGTGCCAAGTATGTCTCCGAGTGTGATGTCTGCCGCAGAGTTAAAGCTGTCCATCAGAAACCTTCCGGTCTTCTACATCCATTGAAGCCTCCAAAATGGAAATGGGAGAAAGTAGAGATGGACTTCATAACTGGGTTTCCAAGGTCGCAGAAGGGCAACAATGCAATCTTTGTTGTCATCGACAGGCTTTCTAAAGTGGCTCACTTCTTTCCCGTCAAGGAAACAATTTCTGCAATTCAGTTGGCTGAGCTCTATATCAATAGAATTGTCTCTCTATATGGGGTTCCTCTTGAGATCAGCTCAGACCGTGGAAGCATCTTCACTTCCAAGTTCTGGGGAAGTTTCCAAAATGCTTTGGGAACAAAGTTGACCTTCAGCACTACCTACCACCCTCAGTCACAAGGACAAGTTGAAAGGATCAATTAGATTCTGGAAGATATGCTCCGTGCTTGCGTCATCTCTTCTGGCATGAAATGGGAAGAATGCCTTCCTTATGCTGAGTTCTCTTACAACAACAGCTTCTAGAAGAGTCTAAAGATGGCACCATTTGAGGTTCTCTATGGACGCAAGTGCAGAACTCCGATTGGTTGGTCGGGCGCAGGTGAAAGAACATTGTTTGGCCCCGACATTGTAACTCAAGCGGAGGAGAAGGTTCACATCATTCTCAAAAACCTGAAGGTTGCTCAAAGTCGCTAGAAGAGCAACTATGACAGAAAGCACACGGACATGGAGTATGTCCCTGGTGATCTCGTTTGCCTTTGTGTCACTCCCATGAGAGGCACGCACCGGTTTGGTATCAAAGGAAAGCTGGCTCCTAGATACATCGGTCCTTTCAAAGTTCATGGAAGAAGAGGAGAAGTCGCTTATGCTCTTGAGCTCCCTGGAAAACTCAAGGTCCATGATCATATCTCTGAACTCAAGAAGTGCTTCAAGGATCCCGGCAGGACCGTGGACCATGAGCTCATTAATCTCCAAGAAGATCTATCTTATCAAGAACACACCACAAAAATCCTAGAAGTCGCAGAAAGAAGGACTCGCAACAAGTCTATAAAGTTCTGCAAGGTGCAGTGGTCGCACCATTCCGTTGATGAAGCCACTTGGGAATGCGAGGATGAGCTCCGTTCCAAGTATCCTACCCTCTTCGTGTCTTCTTCTTCTTCCTAGAATCTCGGGGAGAGATTCCTGTTTAGTGGGGGAGAGTTGTAGCATCCCATCTGTCTAACATTTGTAATGCTACATGGTCTAATAATAAAATGCTACTTCCTACATATAATTGTTGCATCATAATTATATCATGCTCATGTCATCATGCCACCTTGCATTTGAGCATCATATAAAACCCTTTTCTTTTGGATCTTGTCTCATATGCATTTATCAATTGCATTTGGTTCTTAATAAATTGTATTTGGTTCTTGATAAATGCTTGGTGCCCAAGTTGAGTTGGGGGCATATCTTTTATTTAACTCCACCACCTTTTCTTATCACCACCCCCTTTAATTCTACCATCCAACTATATGTGTGCTTTGCATTTTATTTGGGTATACCTCTAGCTCATGTGGGTTGGGATGGATCCACTTCTACTTCCACATGCTCCCATATATGCATCATGTTATTTTCACAATATTGACATGTGGAGAGCCACATGGCCACCTTGGAATGCTATGTGAGTAGAATTCCTTGTCAAGCTCCCATATGGTTTGTTTTGAATGTATGCTCATGTTGGAATATATTGAGGCTATTTATGCATCTAGTGGTACATACACACTAGCATGTCCAAATTATATTTCATATATGAGCATATTTCATCTATTCTACTTGGAACACAACTCTTTTGGCTTGGCCTTAATTCCATATTTTGGAAGTGCATGTGTTAATAAATGCCCATGGTTATTTACAATTGTTTTTCACAATAATAAAGATGGCATTTACTATTCATGCATGGGCCATGCAAGATCACTACCATCTTCTTTTCTTTGGGTTTTTCCTGGGTTTTTGAGTGGAGCATTCCTTTTCTCTTTAGCTCTATTCCTTTGCTCTTACACAACCCTCTATATCTCACTCTCGTTTTGGCCATCATATGTCTCTTCTAGCTACCCTCATGCTCCCTTCTAACCATAGCCTTGTGCACATCATCACCCTATCCCAAACCTCACCTCCATCTCCTCAACACCGCATGCTTGATCTTGTGAGAGCTTGTAAAACGCCAACCCTAACCCCTTCCTCCTAGCCTCGGCTAAACCCCTCACCTCACCACCCTTCCTACCCTAGGCCTCCACCCTTTTGTTCGGCCACCACCCCTCCCTGTCTAGACCTAGCCCTATGCCGAGCCTCCCATGCCACCCCCTCTTGCCACCGTAGCCGAGCCCCTCCCCTCTCTGTTTTCTCTCCCGCTGCCAAGCTAAACCCCACCGAGCCACCGCACCGTTCCACACCGACCCGCAGCCCTAGTCGCCAGTTGCGCGAGCCCCTGGTGCAACCAAGCCGTGCCCAGCACGTGAGAAGAGTGAGAGGAGAAAAAGAAGGGCACACCACCTTTTCCACCTGAGACACCCCATGTGCTCTCCCTCTGCCCTCGACCTTATCTAACCCCCCTCTCGTACCTAGCGTCGTCCCCAGATCCATCCAGGGCCTTGCCCGTCTACTCCTCCTTCCCACCTGCCTGCTACCCCTCCCTCTCACCGTCTCCAACCTCACCGTCAGCTTCTTCTCGGCTACCTTGTACACGGTGGCCGGCGTGGTGCTTGGCTTGTCGAAGAAGGACCAGTGGCGCCCCTGGACCACCCCAGTACACGGCGACGAGGAGGAGGAGGCCCAGCCCCGCTGCACGCCGACGTGACCGAGACGAAACCCTAGCCTCAGATCGCAAGCTTCCTCACCGATCCCCTGCGCTCTAGCACGATTCGACCCCGCCAACACACTCCCGGTGAGCAGCCGCATCTCCCTGACATCCTCTCCTCGCTTTGTGCTTCCTGTACTCGCCAATCATTCCATCGAGCGCCCTCTATGCATGGTGCACGCAATTGCTTCTCCGCCGTCGCGCCGCGGTAGGGTCTTCTGGCCACGCAGCCATTCCCTAGCACCAACCTCCACCCACCGCAGCGGTAGCAGCCGCCTGCGCGGGCGCCGCATCACGGGATCGATCCCCCGCCACGCTCTGTTTTCCCCACGCCGTCAGTTTCGTTAGAGAACAACCGGTGGAAGAAAAACAGTAGTCGAGGTTTTTCCCAAATACCCCCTACGCCTTTTTGCGGCTCAACCCGCGGTCCACCAGGGCTCGCTTGTCAGCTGCGGTGGCATTTTTATAAAAAGGTACCCAGGCTTGTTGGATCCTCAACCCGCCGTCCCTGCCTCGGCCACGTGGCTGCGCCTTGTTCGCGCGCCCGTGCGTGGCCCCGCGGATACGTCGGCCCCACCTGTCTGTCAACCCGGCTAGACGACCCCGCGGTGAGAAAAGCTCTGCCGTGCGTCGTTTTCCGCCAGCTCAGCGCGGCCCCACCCATCAGCGGCTGTGGCTAAAACTCTCTGGGTATAAAAAGTATCTGTTCTTTTTCTGTTTAATCAAAATATTTTCAGAAATGTTTTATATGATTTTAAATCCAGAAATTAATAACTTTTTATTAATAAATCCAATTAATACAAATGATATATGTTTTTGAATCAGAAAAATGTGAGGATTTCAAATCTGCCGTCCAATTTAATGTTTGGCTAATTTAAATTTTCGAGATGATTAAATTGCAATAAAAATGCCTTTTCCCAATTAATTAATAACTTTAGTTCTATAACTCCGAATTTGACAAATAATATGTCTAAATCGATCAGCGCGATGAGCCCGTTCTGTTTATGCATTCCATGTTCTGTTTTGCAGCATGCATCATATCAATAATAAAAATCAGAACTGTTTATGGTAATAAAACTTGACCAGATAATTAATAAAATGAGTTACTCTTGTCCCCACACCTCACCCTTGCCATGCTACATTATTGCCATGTAAATTCTGCATCATTCATCATGGCATGCTTGTTTGCTTGTCGCATTTTATTCATATGCTTGTGCACTTTATTTATGTTGGCTCTTGTTTGTTTGGTTCTTCTTTCGAATAGACGCCGAGCAGGGGAATTATCAGGAATCCTAGGAGTACTACCCAGATCCACCTCGCGCTTCAACTGAGCTGCCAGCCAAGCACTACCACATGCTTGCATACATATAGTTCATATTGCCTCTATCTTATTCTTGCATCATGGAGTCGCGGTTGTATTTAATTGAATCCCAAGTACTGCATCGCCTTTACTTTTAAACCCCACCGAGCTTGTTCCTCTATCCCATGAGCCATTACTACAGGAGTTGTTTGAGCCATGCGAGTCGTAGAACAGCATGTGTAAGGTATGTGAGTGTCTGATGGATAAAGAGGTACCTAAACAACTTAACCTGGGTAGTAGTGGGATAACTAATGAAAGAGGCACCGGTGGGCAATATCTGTCAATTTCTTTTTATGCCCACTTGTGTCCCGTAGGACCCCGAGTACTTGATTCTTGTTCCTTGACTATTCGCACTATCCACATCCGGGAGGCCTTATGGACCCCCCTGAGCCAGAGCTTGATTCATTTCTATTTCTTGGGGCCACAAGTAGTTTAGGGCTTTATTACTATCCTGTACCTATGCCATGCTTTACTGTTTTATTTAAGATTGTGCGTGGAGTACCTGTACTGTTTTGGATCGTGCCACGTTTTCACGGTATCGACAAGCACAGTCACACTTTTGGGTTCCCAGTCGTTTACAGCCGTCGTCACAAACCCTGTGTCCGTTCTGGATCCGGCCAACTTCGTTGCGGGTAGCTTAGTGGGGTGGCCCCCTGAAATATTTCATGAATCCTGTGATCGCTTTGTCGTGAATGCCTCGTTGGGTTTTGAGTTGGTTTTTCCAAGGTTGATCGAGTGTGTGTTGCTATTTGTGCACCCCTGCAGGGTAAATCTTTCTGAAAGCCGTGTCCATGGTTATGGACGACTTGGAGCACAGTTTCTCAATCATAGACAAGTATAACTAAAGTACCGTCCTTAATTTGACTAAATATCTGACTAGTAACTAGTGCAATATTCATGGAATGAGTAATAAAACTGCCAACGGATGGGTTGTTCGTCCGCTTTCTCGTTGGTAAGCGAGAAGGAGGATGGATCTGTTACTTTATACTGTTATAACTGTTGTTTCTAATTGACGGAAATCCGTCTATCTTTGGTTAGGCGGATGGTTAGCGAGTATATATAGACTTGTTAGTTATTATCTTTTGCTGCAATTGCGTCACCCAGGTATATGTCCCCTTTAGAGGCATAAAGACTTGCTGAGTACCCCTAGGGTCTCACACGATAAATTGTTTGATTCAGACGAACAGGTGTATTCGCAAGATGGATACTGGGTGGAGGAGACAGATGATGTTGGCAACGATCACTCAGTGTAGAGATTCCGGGGACGGGGATCCGTGAGATCTGTGGGCGGGATGTGCTTATTTATGTGGCATCTTATGTCGATTTGCTTCTTACCCGTACTCGGATCTTGTTTCCCACTTCCGCTTGATACTCTGTTGATGGATGTATGAGGAGCTATCCTACGCTATTATAACTATCTAGGATATTTGGATCTTGCCGTATGGCGTTGCAATATTTCTATTTCTTTTAGATGGTATGGATCTGAGAACTGTTGTAAGGTAGCTTGCATACATACTCACTTGTGTATGTATTTGATCTTTTCGCCTGTTGCCTACGCCGCTCGTTCTTGTCCCGAAGTTCTTGGAAGTGGTTAGGGTGGCCGACGGGCCTACACGTGGCCGGCCCTGGGCCCCCGCTGTACTTCTTTAACTACTTTTGGTTCATCCAGGCTTGAACTTAGAGCGTAGGGTCCGAGGTTGTTACAACATGTCTGCTCTTTTCATGAACCATAGTTAGACTCATCGCATGTCTGCTCTTCTCATGAACCACAGCTCGAGTCATTGCATGTGTGTTCTTCTCATAAACCATATCATGAACCACACCCAGTGTCATTGCATGTGTGTTCTGCTCATTAACCACACATGGACCCACCAGTGTTATTGCATGTCTGATCTTTTCATTAACCACAGTTAGAGTCATTGCATGTCTGTTCTTTTCACAAACCACATATCACTAGTGTCATTGCATGTGTGTTCTTCCCACAGACCACACATGGATCCACCAGTATCATTGCATGTGTGTTCTTCCCATGAACCACACATGGATCCACCAGTGTCATTGCATGTCTGCTCTTTTCATGAACCACAGTTAGAGTCATTGCATGTCTGTTCTTTTCACAAACGACATATCACCAGTGTCATTGCATGTGTGTTCTTCCCACAGACCACACATGGATCAACCAGTGCCATTGCATGTGTGTTCTTCCCATGAACCACACATGGATCCACCATTGTCGTTGCATGTGTGTTCTTTTCACAGACCACGTATGGATCCACCAGTGTGATTGCATGTGTGTTATTCTCACAAACCACGTAAGGATCCACCGGTGTCATTGCATGTGTGGTCCTCTCATAGACCACACATGGATCCACCGGTGTCATCGCATGTCTGCTCTTTTCATGAACCACAGTTAGAGTCATCACATGTCTACTCTTCTCATGAACCACAGCTAGAGTCATTGCATGTGTGTTCTTCTCACAAACCATATCATGAACCACACCCAGTGTCATATCATGTGTGTTCTTCTCATTAACCACACATGGATCCACCAGTGTCATTGCATGTCTGCTCTTTTCATTTACCACAGTTAGATTCATTGCATGTCTGTTCTTTTCACAAACCACATATCACCAGTGTCATTGCATGTGTGTTCTTCCCACAGACCACACATGGATCCACCAGTGTCATTGCATGTGTGTTCTTCCCATGAACCACACATGGATCCACCAGTGTTGTTGCATGTCTACTCTTTTCATGAACCATAGTTAGAGTCATTGCATGTCTGTTCTTTTCACAAACCATATATCACCAGTGTCATTGCATGTGTGTTCTTCCCACAGATGACACATGGATCTACCAGCTTCATTGCATGTGTGTTCTTCCCATGAACCACACATGGATCCACCATTTTCATTGCATGTGTGTTCTTTTCACAGACCACACATGGATCCACCGGTGTCATCGCATGTCTGCTCTTTTCATGAACCACAGTTAGAGTCATCGCATGCCTGCTCTTCTCATGAACCACAGCTAGAGTCATTGCATGTCTGTTCTTTTCACAAACCACATATCACCAGTGTCATTGCATGTGTGATCTTCCCACAGACCACACATGGATCCACCAGTGTCATTGCATGTGTGTTCTTCCCATGAACCACACATGGATCCACCATTGTCGTTGCATGTTTGCTATTTTCATGTACCATAGTTAGAGTCATTGCATGTCGCTTCTTTTCACAAACCACATATCACCAGTGTCATTGCATGTGTGTTCTTCCCACATACGACACATGGATCCACCAGTGTCATTGCATGTGTGTTCTTCCCATGAACCATACATGGATCCACCAGTGTCATTGCATGTGTGTCTTTTCACAGACTACGTATGGATCCACCAGTGTCATTGCATGTGTGTTATTCTCACAAACCACGTAAGGATCCACCGGTGTCATTGCATGTGTGTTCCTCTCACAGAGCACACATGGATCCACCGGTGTCATTGCTTGTTTGGTCTTTTCATGAACCACAATTAGAGTCATCGCATGTCTGCTCTTCTCATGAACCACAGCTAGAGTCATTGCATGTGTGTTCTTCTCACAAACCATATCATGAACCACACCCAGTGTCATTGCATGCGTGTTCTTCTCATTAACCACACATCGATCCACCTGTGTGATTGCATGTCTACTCTTTTCATTAACCACAATTAGAGTCATTGCATGTTTGTTCTTTTCACAAACCACATATCACCAGTGTCATTGCATGTGTGTTCTTCCCACATCACTTGTAGAGAAAAGTTTATAGCAGCACTCCTTACCGCCGGCGAAGTGGGCACGGGCTCGTCGGCGGTAAGGGCTTCTAGACCTGCGTACAGTTACCACTGGCGACACGGACTGATCACGCCGGGGATACCATAAGTACCGCCGGCGAATAGGTCCAGTGCATGCCAGGGATAGAGTCGGTCGCGTGCCCCCTGGCTGGGCCGCCTCGTACCACCGGCGAATCCGACAATGCACGCCGGGGGTATCAGACAGAGTGCTGGTGAACAAGGCCCGTTCTCGCCAGGGATAGAGTGGGCCGCGTTCCTCCCCCCCCCCCGATGGTCCGCCACGTACCGCTAGCGAAACGGCCCGCGGGCGCCAGGGGTAAGTGGGTCGCGAGACCATCAGTAACGGCGACTCTAAACAAACCACCGGCCCCAACGAAAATCTGATCCCCAAATCTCGCAATCCCTAGCCGCGGCCATCGCTCCGCCGTCGTCGTCCCGCGTCCGATCCCCCTCGCCGTCGCCGTCACCGTCCAGCGTCTGTCGAAGGTAAGAAGGAGGAGGCCAGTCCCGGGCTCGTCCCGCAGCAGGAGAACCGCGCCACCACCTCGTCGACGATCACCTCCCCCATCCGCGCCGCCACCTCGTCGATGACCACCTCCCCCATCCACAGGTACATGTCACCGAATTCCCTATGCTTTCGCCGATTCAGCCGAGAGTAGTTCGTTTTTTTCCGATTTAGTCGCCACTTCCTTATTCCTGCTAGGGCAGCTGCCGTGAGCTGACTGAGAGGGTAGGTAGTAGCCGGCGTAGAGACTTGATTCGGCGAGCGGCGACATCCAGCAACGAGTAGAGCCGGCGAGGGCGCCCTTTGCCCAGACCCTAGCCCTGTGCAAAGTTGTTAACAATGCCATGTTCAATGGGGTACTTCAATGTCAAGATACCACTTTTTGCTTGAGCTTCATCGCCCACATAGGCATCCTTTTGGCCCATACCAACCATGCCACCAGTATGGCGTGGTCATCCCACAATGCTAGGAAAGACAGCCCTGGGTGCATCGTCACCGGCAAACCCTGCCTACCAAACATTATGAACATGATCAATTAGTTTGGAAGAACATGCCTTTGTGTTTTCTTTATAGGATTTTGTGCAGGATAACAGACCATTCCAGTGCCATTTTCGCACACGATAGGTTGAAAATCCTCATCAGCCATCTCTCAAGTGTTCTGTAACAGAAATGTGTGATGGTTTAACATTAGTAACTAGATTCAAGCGGTTCAGAGTTCTTCAAAGTGAACATGGTACAGATAATTTTCATCGAGTGGAATTGAGTAATTTAGGAACACCATCATATTAGATTAGTAAAGCTAAAATAATCCAATCATCAAATTATAAGTACCCCACTAAATTTTCAAGCAGAACTTCATGTTAAAGTACACGCCATATTTTAATAAAATGAAGAGTTTCGCTCTGAGATTGTCTTGGGACATGGCAGTCCCACAAGGAGGCGGCACGTGCCTATGACTGCATGGTAGTCCAGCACAGAGGGGCTAGGGCTACCCTCAACTTCCCCGAGGATCGAGCTAGGGCCATTCAGAATAGGCCCATGGGTATGAGAGTCGCCACGAGGGTGGAGGAGCAGGAGCACCGACTGGTCGAGAGACAGCTTGTTGACCCCTTGGTCCAGACGCTCCGCGCGGATCCTACGGTGATGGCGGGACATTATGAGGTCTTGGCGACCATTATGCGCCAGCAGCCCGTGAAGGAGGCGGGTCCCTCTACGTCCGATGGCGTGGGTTCCTCCACCGCACGCCCTCAGGGCCCATACTACGGGTTCAGCCCCGGCGACTTCACCGTCACACCCACGTCGTCTGCTGACCTAGGTTCCTTAGGTTTGTCGTCCGACGATGACGATGATACCTGATCTAGTTATACTCTGTCATATATTACTTTAAGACTTATCCTGCTAGACTTTGTCATATATATTACTTATCCTGCTAGACTTTGTCATATATATTACTTCTCCTGCTAGACTTTGTCATATATATTTTTTATCCTGCTACTTAATTACTTTATAACTATGTTTACTATGCGTCTTCTTTCTAGATAAATATATAGAATGGATCAAGTGCGCAACAATTATGCACAACCATTGGGCAAGTGCCTGGATAAGAAGTTCCCCATAGTTCTCCCTGTCGGGTTTGAGGCTACGACAGTATGTATGTGCTCTGTGAGATACACAGTATCATGGATGTATATATATAGAATTGAAAATAAACCATGGACTTTGTTGTATTGTTATTGTTTTACTCAGTCAATCCCTTGCGCTTGGCGATGGGACTTCATGTACCATTTCCATGGAAACACGATGGACGATGTCGTGTTTGAGTCACTTTGACGTCAGATGCTGATCTCGGCAGGAGTTAT